>CM031242.1:236412026-236881500 GCA_018340775.1 Taxus wallichiana var. yunnanensis
GCTTCAGATTCCTTTATATCACCTTCTATAGTGGACCAGTGTGGGCTAATGGTGGCTAGGCAGCTAGATAGTAGGCAGGTTGAGTTGGCCTCTGGGGCTAAACTCACTGTGGAGAGTTGTGTACTCGATTTGGGAGTCTTCTCCACTACGCTTGACCTCCGAGTTATTCCTTTAGGATCCTATCAGGTAGTGTTGGGTATGGATTGGCTCGAGGCTCATCGAGCCAAGGTGGATTGTAGAGAGAAGGTCATTGAGTGTCAGGATGATTTGGGTAGTGCAGTTGTGATTTCAGGGATGCAGAGACCCATTTCCTTGTGCATGATCTCGGCTAAGCAACTCAAGCGGAGCATGCGTAAGGGTTGTCAGTTGTTTGCTATCACTATCAGTGATCGTTTGGACAGTACTCCAGAGCATTCACCCCTTGATGATCACGCAGTTTTGAGGGAGTATGCAGATGTGTTTCTAGGGAGCTTCCAGGTTTACCACCTAGTAGGGAGGTGGATTTCACCATTGACTTAGTGCCTAGATCTGCACCAGTTTCTAGGGCACCCTATCGGATGACGACTTCAGAGCTTCATGAGCTCAAGATTCAGTTAGAGGAGTTGTTAGAGAAGGGTCTCATTCGCCCTAGTGTATCTCCTTGGGGAGCGCCAGTCATATTTGTGAAGAAGAAGGATGGTTCTCTCAGGCTTTGTGTAGATTTCAGACAGCTCAACAAAGTCACAATAAAGAACCGTTATCCGCTCCCTAGGATTGATGACTTGTTTGATCAGATGCGGGGAGCTAGAGTGTTCTCCAAAATCGATCTCAAGTCAGGATATCATCAGTTGCACATTTCAGATGCAGACATTCATAAGATAACGTTTCGCACACGTTATGGGCATTATGAGTTCACAGTGGTTCCATTTGGTTTGACCAATGCCCCAGCTGTCTTCATGAGCCTCATGAATGGAGTATTCAGGACATTTCTGGATCGCTTTGTTTTAGTGTTCCTTGATGACATATTGATTTATTCTCGTTCCGAGGAGGAACATGAGGAGCATTTGAGCAGGTACTTCAGGTTTTGAGAGAGCAGAAGTTGTATGGGAACTTGGAAAAATGTAGCTTCTTTCAGACAGAGATTCAGTACTTGGGTCATATCATATCAGGCGAGGGTATCTCTGTAGATCCCTCTAAGATTCAGGCTATCTTGGATTGGCCAGCACCCACATCAGTCACTGAGGTGAGGAGCTTCATGGGTTTGGCTATCTTGGATTGGCTAGCACCCACATCAAGGTACCCCCATTTGCCGCAGGTTTGTGCAGGACTTTTCTAGGATTGCTCACCCTATTACTTATCTTCAGAGGAAGGGAAGAAGTTTGATTGGTCAGAAAAATGTGAGCAGGCCTTTCAGTTGCTTAAGGAAAGGTTAACCATGACGCCCATCTTAGCAGTTCCAGACCCAACAGAGGATTTTGTTGTTTGTACTGATGCATCACTAGAGGGTTTGGGAGTAGTTCTTATGCAGGAGCGTCGGGTTATTACTTTTGAGTCTCGTAAGCTCAAGGACTATGAGCTTAACTATCCTACTCACGACTTAGAGCTTACAGCAGTTGTTCATGCACTTGTGCGTTGGTGACATTTCCTTTTGGGTAGACCTTTCATCTTGAGGACAGATCATTGTAGCTTACAACATATCTTCTCTCAGCCGAACCTCAACGCTCGTCAACGGTGTTGGATGGAGTTCCTATGTGAGTATGACATGGAGGTCTAGTATATCAAGGGAAAGGAAAATGTTGTTGCAGATGCACTTAGTAGACGACGACATGTGCTTGCTTCTTTGACACTGCAGTCAGATTTGAGAGGCAGGATACTTGAGCATCTTCCAGAGGACAGGTTTTATGAGGGTGCTAGGCAGATGTTGGATTCTCAGGGTTCTTTTAGGGGTAGATATTCAGGGTGCATGTTAGAGTCAGATGGGTTACTTCGGTTCCATAGATGCATTTATGTGCCTAAGGCAGGTGATCTGCGTAGTTTCATCCTTACTGAGGCTCATCGAGCCCCATACGCAGCACATCCAGGAGTGAAGAAGATGCATGCCGATTTGAGAGAGTTATATTATTGGCCAGGTCTTCGTCGAGACATAGCAGATTTTATAGCATGGTGTCTTGAGTGTCAGAGAGTCAAGGCAGAGCATTCTCATCCCGTAGGACTCTTATACCCTCATGATATTCCCGAGTGGAAATGGGATGTGATCTCCATGGATTTCATAGTAGGACTTCCTATGTCCTCTTATCGTCATGATGCCATTATGGTAACTGTAGGTCTAACTTACTCTCTTTCTTCGTAGGTCTAACCTTGAGAAACCTTACTCTCTTCTGTTTCCCATATATGCAGTTCTCATAGAAATCCAAGCCTGTTTCTTTATATCTAGGCAAATTCTTATTTATGATGTCCATGCCCTTATGGATCATATGGACTGAGCCTATAGTGCCATAATGTTGTATCTCGCATTTAAAGCCACAAGATTACAATTATTAGTACTATCAGTGGTTAAATACAAGGTTCCAACCTTCTTTCCTCTTGCCACCACAAGAGTACCCTTAGTAACCTTCCAAGAGTCAGTTGTAAATATCACAGTACAACTATCACTTCCTAATTATCCCATCGATATCAAATTTCTCCATAATGTAGGCACATGTTTGACATCCTTCAATAGCCATGTATTCCCATTCTACATCTTAACCTGAACAGAACCTTTTCCAACTATACTGCAAGGCTCATCATCACCAAGAAAAACATGCCCAAAATCCCCTTGAACATAATCAACAAAATAATGCCTATGTGGAGTAGCATGAAGAAGCCCTTGAATCTAAAACCCAAGATTCAGTAATATTATGCAAAGAAAGAATCAAAGCATCCTGGCATACATTACCCGATGCTATATTTGCCTCCTTGTTTTCTTCCTGTTGTTTCTTCTTATCCCGAAGCTCCCAACAGTCCTTATTTGTGCACCTAGACTTTCCACAATTCTAACATACAATCTTTCTCTCTCGATTTTGACCTTGCCCAATCTTTCGATTTTCCACAACTTCCTTTATTCTTCTGTCTCTCTCTAGTTTCCATCATCAAAGCATTCCCTGAAGTAGAATATTCCCCAAAGCTTTTTCTTCACATTTCATCACTTAGAATCACCCCTACAACTTCCTCAAACTTCAAGTTCGAGTTAGTTGGAACCAAGTTACTTACTACCATTACTAGGCTATTCCAACTTTTAGGTAAAGAGCACTGAGAATTAATAAAGCCCTAACTTCTTCATCAAATTCTATGTAATCAAGAAGCTAGCATATTCACAATCTGTATTGAAATCATTTAAATGATATGCTACTGAACTATTCTTAGACATTTTCATATTAAACAACTTTTTCATTAAAAATATCTTGTTAGAGGCAGAGGGTTTCTTATATAACTTCCTAATGCATCCATTAGATCTTTTGTAGTCTTTTTCCTTTGAAACATTAAATAATACCGAAGATGAAAGACACGGTCGGATTGTCCCAAGTGCCTTCCTATCCAACAAATCTCATTTCACATCTGTCATGTTTGAGGGTTTGTTCACCTTCTCGACAACGAAGTATAAAGATCCTTCCGATAAAGGTAATCTTTCATCGTATCTTCCAAAGACTGAAATTCTACCCGTTGAATTTATCAACCCTAGATCTTCCATCATCTGCTATAGTTCCCACTCAAGCTAAAAATTTCCTTGAGATTCATCACTTTGGCAAACCAAACCAGCTCGATACCAATTGTTAGGAATTAATAGAATCACAATAATAAGAAGTATGAATAGAATTATAGAAATGAAAAATACACAACATGAAGACAATATTTAATGTGGTTCACCCAATGTGGGCTACATCCACCAAGAACACTTGCTCAGATTTTATTACAAGCCAACAGTCTTCATAATTACAATAATCAGATCTTGTTTGGAGCTACGCTCAACAAACCCTCCCGAATTTACACTTGAATTCACACACACTATTCACCTTCACAAAACATACTCATCTTAATCCTATTGTATGTCCATCTATTTATAAGTACATCAATAGGTAGCCGAAGAGGCAGTTTTACAAAACAATGGGTACCGAAAAACCATGGGCCCAAAAATAGCCCATAACGGTTTCCCATTACCCATGGGTTAATAAACCACCCATGAAAATTTACTTTGGGGGCTACACCCCCCGAATCCCCTTGACCCACCACCGATGAGTGAGACTGCTGTAAAAATATCTAAGTGTAACACATGGAAGGTGTACCAAATTCTAACATGAAAACAAGATCCAAAAACATAACAACACTTATAAGCCCAAACCTTGAGTCATAGACGTTGAACCATAAACCTTGATCTCTACAACCTAAATCCTAAACCCCGAGTTGTTAACCTTCAACCCTAACATATAACCCCAAATCCCTAAACCCTTAAATCTGATCCCTAAACTCTAAACCATAATCCCTAAAACTTAAGTCCTAATTACTCAGAAACCTTAAAGCCGAGTCCTAAACTCTAACCCCTAAATGCTAAACCCTAAATACTAAACCCTCAATTGTAAAATATGAGCCCTAAACTCTAAGCACTAAACTCTAAATGCTAAACCCTTAACCATAAACCCTGATCTCTAAACCTTAATCCTCGAAACCTAAACCCTAATCCCTAAACCCTAAATCCTTAACCTTGAGCACTAAAACCCAAACCCAAACCCTAAACCCTAAAACCTAAACCTTAAACCCCTGTAAACCTTGATCCCTTGACCTCAACCCTAAACATTGAACCTTGAAAACCTAAAAAACCCTAAACACCGAGCCCCAAACCCTAAACTCTAAACCCCAAACCCTACACCCAAGAACCTAAACCCTAAACACTAAATCACTTGAGCCCTAAACCCTAAACCCTCAACCCTAAACACTCAACCTTGAGTCCTAACCTAAACCTTAAAGCCTTAACATTTAAAAAATTGTCACTTTTTCAAAATCATGACTTTTCAAAACAGAGATTTTTTTGAAAATACCAACTTTATGAAAACCTGACTTTTAAAAAAATATTAACTTTTTGAAATCACGACTTTTTCAAAAATCCAAACTTTTTCTAGAATCCTGATTATTCAAAATACTTACTACTCTTTTGAATATCTTGAATATTCAAAATTGTAACATTTTTAAAGTCTTGACTTTTCCAAAATCAATATTTCAAAAAAGTTGGGATTTTTAAAAATTTCAAGATTTTTGAAAAGACAGGCTTTTGAAAGATTGAAGAGTTTTTGAATATATAAAAAGTTGCAATTTTTAAAATTTTATATTTCAAAATTCAGGATTATAATAAAAGTTTGGGTTTTGAGAAATTTGGAATTTCAAAAAAGTTTAGGTATTTGAAAAAGTTGGGATTTCATAAATGTAGGTAGGATTTTAAAAATTTAGGGATTTAAAAAAATCTTTATTTTGAAATAGATGGGATTTAAAAATACTTCAAGTTTTTGATAATTTAGGATTTTCAAAAAAATAACAATTTTTGAAAAGTCAAAATTTCAACAAAATTAGGATATTTAAAAATCTCGATTATTTAAAGTCCTGTGGTTTAGATTTTTTGGCTTAGAGTTTAGGGTTTTGGTTTTGGGTTTTGGGTTTATGGTTTATGATTTAATGTTAAGGGTTTAAGGTTTGGAGATTAGGTTTTTAAAAATCCTGACATTTTTAAAATCTTAAAATTTTCAAAATCTTGATGTTTTCTAAAATAACTCTTAACTTTTTTGAAAATCCAAACTTTTCAAAAAATTTGACCTTTTCAAAAATCCTGGCTTTTTAGAAATATTGATATTTGATTTTTTTTTTAAATTTTAATAGTCGGGATATTCAAAAAAGTAGTGAGTATTTTGACTAATTGGGATTCTAAAAAAAAATTGATATTCATAAAAATTGGGAATTTTAAAAATTTTGGAATTTTAAATAAGTTGGGTTTTCAAAAAATTCAGTAATTTTTAAAATATCACGATTTTTTTAAAAATGGAAATATTTTAAAAAGTTAATCTTTAGGGTTTAAGATTTAGGGCTCATGGTTGAGTTTTTAGTGTTTCAAGTTAAGGGCTTAGGGGATTTAGTGTATAGGGTTTAGGTTTTGGGCTTAGGGTTCGGGGTTTAAAGGTTACTATTTAGGGTTTACAGCTTAGGGCTCAGGTGTCATCAAATGATGTGTTTGCTTCCACTATGGATGTGTTCAATATCCAATGGAATTCACCCTTGAAAATTGAGGATTGTTGTTTTCAATGCGAGAGTCCCTTCTATTTTCCCATCTTGGTCTAGGCCTGGAATATTTCCCTCCCTCATTCTTTTGGGGTTTATGGAAGGTCAGGAATGATTTTATATTCGGGACCATAAATCTCTTCTCTTGAAAGTTAGAAGAAATTTTTTGGCTGACATTAAAGAAAAATCAAACTCTTTAAAGGCATGTCAAAGAAACCCTTCCTAAAAAGAAAGCAGAAAGTTCTTGATAATTTTGTCCTTTGACCAGTGGAATTACAAAAACCAATAAAAACAATCCAGTCGGATCAGACCTGTTGAAAATATTGTTAAGTTAAATTTTGATGGAGCATCAAAAGGGAATCTAGGTCTAGCTAGTTTCAAGGACATCCAAATTGAGGGTGATTCACTCATCATTATTAATGCTCTTAACAATTAGGGTTCCATTAATTATCCCTTAAGAAATATCCTCAATGATGTTAAGGAAACTTTAAAATATTTTGTAAAGGTTTCTTATAATCATACTTTGTGTCAAGGGAACAAGTGTGCGGATAAGATGGCTAATTATGGAGCTATTAGTAATGATTACAAGATCTGGTGTAAAGAAGATGATTTACCCATGGACATTAATGAAACCATTATTAGAGATAGAGGGCACTAAGTTTGATGATGTTGGCATGAGTGAGCTCCGGTCTGTGACAACTTACTTAATAAGTTGTATTCCTCAGTTTCTATTAGTGTGAAAGGGGGTCTGATTTTGAGAAGTGTTAGCAAATAGGGGAAGTTTGGTTTTATGAAGATGGGTGGTGATAGAATCAAGGTTGAACCAGCTAGCCAGAACATTGAAGCTTTTAATCAACATTTGTGGAACAAGCTTAAGATTAGGGGTTTCAATAATTTCATTACTAAATTACATGGTCACGACCCCTCCCTGTCAAAGGATTTTGGAAAATCTTGGAAAGAGGGAAAGTTTGAGGTCAGAGGTATGGAAATTAAGGTTTTTAAGTCCACCATTGCCCTTGTGATGAAGATGAAAATGGACGGGCTGAATTTTTTCAGGATAGAACCCACGAGAGAGAATGAAATCGATTTTTCTTTATTGATGGTATTGCCAGGTCATGTATCCCAAGAATATGGAGAGATGTTTGCCTTCAAATCATGAAGTATATAACTCTGGAAGGAAAATACCAAAAAATCTATACTCATCATATGACCCTTCTGAATATGATCCGCCATCAGGTCGTGTTGAGCATTCCTTTCTTTCTATTTATGTCTTTGACAAATTCTTTGACGACATTCTAGCAAGAGAAGGTAGAGATGCCTTTACATGAAGGGCTCATCCTTATATTGTTTGAAAATGGGAAACCTATTCTGAATTCTTCTTTAAAAGATAAGGTAGAAGAGGATGATCTCACTCTTGCAGAATGCCTTCCTAAGATGAATGTTGGGAAATGGAAAAAATGTGGGGGAGGATTCTGGAAAAGAGAAGAGTAAGGAAGGTCGTTTTGAAGCAAGCACCTCGAGAAAGAGGGGTTGGGATGGTAATTTTAAGCATTTCTAGGATTAGAGTAGAAATGTTCAGTATTTGGAGGGAGTGCTTTAAGCGATGGAGGAAACCAATGTTGGTAAAAGGGAAACCATGTTGGATGTCATTAATGCTTCTAAGAAAATTATCTCTGCCCAGGTGAAGTCCAAATAGAAGGTTTTGGAGCTAGATTATCAGGTCAAAAAGCTAAGTGATAGGTTGGAAGGGATGGAGGAAGGCACTAAAAGGAGGAATTTCAATTTATGCATCAATAATTCCAAGGACAAGCTGGAGGAAGACATAAGGGTGTCTTGAGATCAAAGGTAGTCATGCTAGTAGCTAGTGAAGGTTCTCCTAAAAATTAGTTGGGTTTTCTAGACTGTTGGCAGACTTTTGGCGAACTTCTGCAGTTTTGATGGTTTAGGGCTGGTTTTCTTTTTCTCTATTTTACTCTCTTTGGTTTAAAGTCTTGATCTTCATTGTAAGAGTTAAGCATGTTTAACTCCTTTTGTGGAATTTTCTGTTTCTTTCTAGCTCATTGGTTTTTGTTCCTCCTTTTGTAAGGCCCCTAGGAGTTAATCCCTGTTTTTACCTTATCTAATAAAAAAATATCAATTTTTTAAAAATCATGACTTATTAAAAAATCAGGACTTTTGGAAAATCCCAATTTTAAAAAGGTTGAGATTTTGAAAAGTCAACATTTTTAGATAAATCATGACATTTTGTAAACTCCCAAGTTTTTTTAAAACGTGAGTTTTTCTAAAATCTTGACTTTTGGAAAATCCCAAATTTTATGAAATCCCAACTTTTTGAAATTATAACTTTTAAAAAATCCCTAGTATTTTAAAAATTCAGACTTTACCAAAATCTTAACTTTTTTCCAAATCATGACTTCTTAAAAATATCAAATTTTTAATAAATGACTAGGTTTTTAAAAATACCATCTTTTTGAAAAATTTGACTTTGTTCAAAATTCTAACTCATTAGGAAATACTAAATATTTTAAAATCTCAATTATTCAAAATACCAACTTTTTTAAAAATCCTAATTACTTAATTTCTAATATTTTTAAACTTTTGAAATTCTAACTTTTTCTAAAATAGCAAAGTTTTTTTAAATCAAATTTTTTTAAATCCCAATTTTTTTAAAAATCTAGTTTTAAAAAATCTAGACTTTTCGAAGATTCAAACTATACAAAAATCCCAATTTTTTTAAAATCTTGACTTTTTGAAATATTGAATTTTCCAAAATCACAACTTTTTCAAAATCACGACTTCTTTAAAAGCAATATTTTTTTAAATTCGTGACTTTTTTGAAAATATTGACTATTTAAAAAATGTCAACTTTTTTAAAATCATGACTTATTCAAAAATACAGACTTGTTGGAAAATCTAAATTATTCAAACTCCTGATTTTTTTTAACAAGTTGAGATTTTTGAAAAGTTACCATTTTTAGATAAATCTTCACATTTTTTAAACTCCTAATTTTTTTTAATATCAAATGTTTTTCTAAAATTTTTCCTTTTTAAAAATCCTGACATTTTAGAAATCTCAACTTTTTCAAAATCCCAACTTTTTAAAAATCCTAAATTATTAAAAAATTGTGATTTTTCAAAATAAATTCCTTCTTTAAAAAGAATATCAACTTCTTCAAAAATCTAGAATTTTTCAAAAATTGAATTTACAAAAATCCAAACTTTTTTTGAAATCATAACTTCATCAAAATCCTCGACTTTTAAAACTACTATATATTTCAAAATTCTTGAATTTTTTCGAAAATCCTAAGATAATCAATAATATAAAAATTGTGGAAAATTTTGATTGTTCTTATTCTGAACATTTTTGAAAATCTTGACTTTTCAAAAATTTAAGATTTTGAATTTTCAAGATTTTCCAAAAAGTCATTTTACAAAAAAATTGCGATTATTCAAAATACTGGATTTTTCAAATAATTGTAAATTTTGGTAAATCCCAACATGTTAAAAATTGTGATTTTTTCAAAATCCTAATTTTTTTTAAAATCACAATTTTTTTGAAAATCCAGGATTTATCTAGAATCTTCATTATTCAAAATACCTACATTTTAAAACTCTTGATTATTCAGAACACATAACTTTTCTAAGATCGAAACTATTAAAAATTGCAAATTTTTTGAAAATCTTACTTTTTTAAAAATTCTAACTTTTTGAAACCCTGACTTTTCTAAATTCTATATTTTTCAATAATATAGACTTTATGGAAAATTTCAACATTTTCAAAAATCCCAACTTTTCAAAAATAACTTAACTTTAAAAAAATTCATACTCCTCAAAAATCCAAACTCTTCAAAAATCCCTACTTATCTGAAATCCCAAAATGTTCAAAATATTGTTTTTTAATAAATCCCAAATTCTTTGAAAATATTTTCAAAGTTTTGAAATTGTTCAAATCCCAATGTTTTAAAAAATAACAACTTTTTAAAAAATTGTGACTTTTTCAAATGTCATACCTTTTTGAAAATCTGGTCTTTTTCAAAAAATTTGACTTTTAGAATATCCCTACATTTTAAAGATCAAAATCTTAACTTATTAAAAATCCAAAGTTTTTGAAAATCCCAACTTTTTCAAATTTAATTATTTTATAGATTTCAGGTTTAGGATTTAGGGGTTAAGGGATTTAGTGTTTAGGGTTTAGGTTTCTAGACTTAGGTTTTGAGGTTTAGGGTTTAGCGCTCGGGGATCAAAGATCAAGGTTTAAGGTGTTTGTGGTTTAGGGTTTAAGAATTAGGTTTTAGGTTTTAGGGTTTAGGGTATAGTGCGTAGGTTAAAGGGGGTTAGGGTTTAGGGCTTAGTGTTTAGGGTTTGGGGTTTCAAGTTTATAGTTGATGGTTTAGCATTTAGGGTTTAGGGTTTAGTATTTAGGATTTATTGTTTGGGGTTTAGGAGTAATTAGGGCTTAAGTTTTAGGTTTTATGGTTTAGGGCTCAGAATTTAGGGTTTGTGACATAGGTGTCGGGTTTACTTGTTTAGTGTTAAGCTCTCAAGGTTCATGGTTTAGGGTTTATGGTTTAAGGTTTAGAGTTTAAGGCTAAGGGTTAAGGGTTTATGAATTAGGGCTTAGGCTTCATGGTTTAGGCTTCAAGGCTCGGTGAGCAAGGTTTAGGGATTAGGGTTTAATGTTTAAGATTCCATGTTAAGGGTTTATGGTTTATGGCTCAAAGTTTAGTGTATAGGATTCAGTGTTAAGGGTTTATGGTTTATGGTTTAGGGCTTAGTGTTTAGGATGTTGGGGTTTAGGGTTAGGGGTTTTAGATCTTAGGCTATAAGGTATAGGTTTTTGGCTTGGGATTTGGGTTTTAGTATTTAGGTTATAGGGTTTAGGGGTCATGATTTTTAAAAAAGCCACGATTTCTAAAATGTCTTGATTTTGAAAATGTTAGGAGTTTGAAAAAGTCTCAATTTTTAATGATTTTGAAAGTGATAAAGTATTTAATTTAAAAAGTTCACTTTTTAAAATAAACTAGTGATTTTTGAAAACTTGTAATTTTCAAAAAGTCGGGATCTTATAAATATTTGAAATTTTGAAAAAGACAAGATTTTGAAAATGTTAGGATTTCGATAAATATTGGATTTTCAAACATCTTTACATTTTTGTAATTCTTGAGTTTTTTTAAATCATGCCTTTTTAGAAAATCCTAACTTTTTCAAAATTCTAGGCTTTTTCCAAATTGTCACTTTGTTGAAATCCCAACCTTTTCGTAATTTTTACTTTTTCAATAATAATATTTTTTTCAATTCCAAATTTTTTAAAGTTCTAACTTATTCTAAAATCATGAATTTTTTAAAATTGTAAATTTTTAAAATCCCAAATTTTTAAAAATATCTTCTTTTTAAAAATCTAGTATTTTTCTAGAATCTTCATTATTCAAAATACCTACTTTTTCAATGATCTTGACTATTCAAAATACCTATTTTTAAAGATTGAGACTATTTAAAATTGTAAATTTTTGAAAAATCTTGACTTTTTCGAAAATTTTGACTTTCTCAAAAATAAATTTTTTGAAATCCTCAATTTTAAAAATCCCAACTTTTTAAAAAACCTTACTTTTTTAAATCCTGACTTTTTCTAAATTTTAAATTTTTCAAAAATATTGACATTTTAGAAAATTTCCTCTTTTCACAAATCATGACTTTGTAAAAATTTGAGCTTTTCAAAAATTCCTGAATTTTCTAAAATCCCAACTTTATCAAAAATGTTGACTTTTTAAAAATCCTTACTTTTTAAATAAAGTATTTACTTTTTTAAAAATAAAAATATCTAAAATCTTGATTTTTTCAAAAATTTGACTTATTAAAAAAACTTGACTTTTTCAAAATCTTGACATTTTCAAAATTCAAACATTTTCCAAAGTCTTGAATTATTTGAAAATCTTGACTTTTAAATAATAATTTTTTTAATATCTTGACTTTTACATAATCGTGACTTTTCAAAAATCTCACTTTTTTCACTACTTGACTTTAAAAAAACTTGATTTTTTTAAATCTCAAGTTTTTTGAAAATATTAACTTTTTCAAAAATTCAGACTCTTCAAAAATCTTGACTCTACAAAAATCTCTTTTCTAAAATCTCAAATCTTTTGAAAATCCCAACTTTTGCTAAATCCCAACATCTTCAAAATCCCAAACTTTTTGAAAATATTGATTTTTTGAAAACCCCAACATATTTGAAAAATCCGAACATTTTCAAAGTTCTGATATTTCTGAAAATTGCAAATTTTTTTCATGTCGTAATATTTTTGAAAATCTCAAGTTTTTGAATGTCCCAAATTTTTAAAAAATCATGACTTTTCAAAAATTCTGACATTTTGAAAAATATTGATTTTTCAAAAATTCCAACTTGTTTGAAAAATGCTTATATTTCTGAAAGTGTCAACATTTTTCAAATCTTGAAGTTTTAAAAAATTGCAAATTTTTCACATGTCATGAATTTTTGAAAATATCAAGTTTTTGAAAGTCTAGACTTCTTGAAATTTCCAAGATTTTTAAAATCCCAACTTTTTTTTTCCAAATCCTAAGTATTTTGAAATCTTGATTTTCTTTAAAATCATAACTTTTTGAAATCACAATTTTTTGTAATCTCAAAATTTTTAAAATCCCAACTTTTTTGAAAAACTCAACTTTTTAAAAATTCTCAATGTTCTTTAAAATGCTGAGTTTTCTGAAATAGTATTTTCTTTTGAAATCCCAACTTTTAAAAAATTATGACTTTTTAAAAATACCGACATTTTAAAAATCTTGACTTTTAACATATATCAACTTTTTCATTAGTTGCAACTTTTTCAAAAATCCAAACTTATTCAAAATCCTGACTTTCTCGAAAAATTGGGATTTTTAAAAACCATGGGATTTCCAAAAGTCACAACTTTCAATAGTTAGTATTTTATAAAAATCCTAACTTTTTTGAAATTATGACTATTTTAATAATCGTGAATTTTCAAAAATTGCTATTTTTGAAAACCCTAAATTTTTGAATATCCGGAGAACTTTTAAATCCCACCTTTTCGATATACTTGATTTTGTTTACATCCCTACTTTTTTGAAAATCCTGCCAACTTTTTCAAAATCCCCACTTTTCAAAAATATCAAGTTTTTAAATCCTTACCTTTTTGAAAATCTTGCCAAATTTTTTGAAATCCCAAGTTTTTGAAAACTAAAACTTTTATGAAATCTAGACATTTTTTTGAAATCTTAAAATTTTTCAAAATCTTAAGTTTTCTAAAATCCAAACTTAAAAAAATCTCGGCTTTTTTGAAATGTCAAGATTTTTGAAAAATTTATAATTTTGAATAGTTAGGATATTTGAAAAAGTAGTTGGTATTTTGAATAACCAAGATTCTAAAAAATGTAAGGATTCTAGAATTTTGTTTAATTTTTGACAAAGTTTAGATTCTTGAAAAATTTGAGATTTTGAAAATGTTTAGATTCTTGAAAAATTCATGTTTTCAATAAAATTGGTATATTAAAAAAATCATGATTTTTTTAAAAAGTCACGAGTTTTGAAAAAGTGGCAATTTCTTAAAAAGTTAGGGTTTAAGGTTTAGGGTTTAGGGTTTAGGGCTAAAGGTTGAGGGATCAGGGCTTAGAAGATTAAGAGGGGTTTAGGTTTTTACCTAAAGGTTCAAGGTTTTGGGTTTAGGTTTTAGGGTTTAAGGCTTAGAGTTTAGGGTTTAGGGCTTAAGATATAATTTAGGATTTGTTAGAGTAGGTATTTACCTTAGCCCATGTTTACCTAGGTACATTATTTTCCTTTATTATATTTATCCTCACCCACTTATGTGTGTGGATATTTTTATTTATTTATTTAGATATTAGGATATATTATCTAGTTGTTAGGTATAGTTATTTCCTTGATCTATGGTATTGACTAGTTCTTTCCTAGATCTATAGTATTGACTAGATCCTTGATGTCTAGTTCTCTCATAAATCTATGGAATTGACTAGTTCTTTCCATAATTTATGGCTTGATCTACAACCTTGATTGGTTCTTAGATTGTTATTCCTTACCTATATAATAAGCAAGGTCCATTCTCATTGTATTTCATTGAGTTCCATAATAATATATGATATTATTGCTCATTTGTTTGTAAAGGTTTATGTAAAGTTATTCTGGTGAATTACTTTCATCTTATTGATTGTGATGTTTGATTAACATCTATGTTTTTAGCTTGGCACGATCTGGTTATCATTCCTTTTATGGTATCAGAGTAGGAGATTTCTATTGACATCCGTCTGTAAGATTCATTTTGTGAGTTTTTTCTTTAAATATTTATATATTTGGGATTTGTCTATATTGTGTTGTTGCGTGTAGTTTTATGCAAAACACCCATTGAAACCCTTAGCTCCTGGTCATATAAGGGCTTAAAACTTGTGATTCCTACTAGTAGGTGCTTAACTCCAGCCCCCTTTCATATTATTTGTGTGGTGAAGGCAAGAGCATTCTATTCTTTTTTTGTGGTAGCTAAAATAAATAGTAGAGCAAAATATTGAAAAACTTGTATCATTTGATCAGTAACTCAATTTTGAGTGTCATTTTTACAAAAGTGCAAGTTTTTATACTCTTTCCATTAGAAATATTTATTTTGAGAATTGCACTATAATTATAAAGTTCCATATTGTAACACACACTCATTATAAAGTGCCAAAATTTGGGGGCTCTTGTTGCATTGCTTGGTTTTTGCATTTCTTTTGGTGATTTTTTGAGGATGGAATTTTTATCTACTTCTACATTAGATCATGTTGAGTAATTAACAACACATAATTACCACACATGGAAACCATGAATGGAAATAATAATTAAGAGGAAAGGATTATGGGTTTTAACTTCTAAAAAAACTAGTGTTCACTAGAGAATATGAGAAATTTTAGAACCAGTGTGAATTTGATGAGTGTATGGGTTTGATAGGAACTTATGTCATTGTGATGTCTTTTATTTCATTTGGTATTTTAGAACCAACTTCAAGCATTTGTTGACACAGTTGAAGGGGAGTGGAAGAGATAAGAAAGATGAAGAGTGTGTTTACTTGATTCTATCCAAGTTGAGAGGACCATTCCAAATTTTTGCTTCTACCTTCTTCTCTAGCATGGATGCCTTAGGTGACACCTTCAAAATACCTAACTTAGAAACATTTTGTGAAAGACTTACTAGGAAGAATCCAAATTATCTCACCTTGAGTCTTCTACCTCTCAAAAGGAATTAGTTACATCTAATCTTAAGCGAAAGGAAAACCAAACAAAGTAAAACCAAATCCACACCTTCTCCATCTCAAAATGCTCTTAAACCCAAAGAAAACAACTCAAAACCCAATGAGTCTTCTAAATCTAAGAATAAGTCTAGCCATTCATGCTCTTTGTTGGGGTAGTAATCATGAAGAAAATAGGTGTTATAAGTGAATGCAAGCCTTAGAGGATGCAGTCAAGAAATACAAAATTTCTATCTCCACTCCACCTCCTTCTAATCAGCATGGAAAAGCATTTAGTGTTGTTTGAATATCTCAGTCACCACTTATAAACAATTGGGTTATAGATTTTGGTGCTTTTCATCACATTACTTCGTCCAAGGAGTCTTTTATTTCTCTAGGTTTGAGTTCTACTTCCAAAATTGAGGTTGGAGATTCTTCCTTTCTTTTTGTTGAGGGAAAATGTGATATACAACTTGATGGTGGCAATATCCAAGATGCACTATATGTTCCTAACATCACTACAAATTTGCTTTCTGTATATCAAATTTTTCATTCTAGTCAAGGGAAAATAGTGACTTTTACACCACATGGGGCAGAAGTAAGAAATTTGTTGGAGCCTTATTCACTTGTTGCTCAGGGTATTGTTGATCATAGTTATAGAATATATCACTTTGAGGGTTTTGATGACACTTCTTCTATAGGGATAGGATTGGTTTCTCATTCAAATTCAGAGAGTAAGCTTTGGCATGAAAGATTTGGACATTTTAATTACAGATATTTAAAGGAGTCAAGCACTCATGGTATGGTAGATGGTCTTCCTAGAGTTTCTTATCTTGAGGGAGTTTGTCATGATTGTGCATTAGGGAAACAACACCAAGATCATTTTCCTAAGAATTTGTCTAAGATAGCTTCTTCACCACTCGAGCTTGTTCATAATAACTTGATGGTTTTTCCTACCCCATCTTTCAATAGAGCTAAGTATGCACTTACATTTATTGATAATTTCTTGAGGCGTACTTGGGTTTATTTTTTCAAGTACAAAAGTGATGTTTTTTCACACTTTAAATTCTTGAAGGCTTTGGTAGAAAAATAATCTTCTAGTAGCATAAAGAACCTTCACATTGATAATGGAGGCGAGTACTTCAGCAATGAGTTTTCTAAAAATTTTGCAACTCAAGGCATTATTCACCAAAGATTCTGTTCCTCATACTCCACAATAGAATGGATTAGTAGAAAGGAAGAATAAAACTTTGAAAGAAATGGCTAATCTGTATGATTATTCTAGAGGTATACCTCCTATCCATTGGGCAGAAGTAGTTAATTGTGCTAACTATATTTAGAATCATACACCGCATAGAGCACTTGAGCATTTGACTCCGGAGGAAGCTTGGTCCAACACTAAGCCAGATGTCTCATTTTTTGAGTCTTTGGGAGCTATGCTTGGGCCTTTGTGCCAAAGAAGAAAAGGAAAGCTTTGGGTAAGAAGAGTAAACCCTTGATCTTTGTAGGGTATTGTGAGGACATGAGAGTTTATCATGTTTTAGATCCCGATATACATGATGTTATTTTTCAAACACATGTTCAGTTTGATGAGCATTTCACTCCTCATGATTCTTCATCTTCTTCATCTCATCTTGAGGATCCTTTCTTTGAGGATATTGATGAGGTGGTTATAGATACCATTGGGGATCTTATTCCCACCGATGTTGTCACTATGCATAAGTGGGCTCGTACTACTATTTTTGAGGCAGCACCTTTCATAGAGGATCTTTCACCCACTAGGCATCATCACACAAATTCTACAAGTTTCGAATTTTGTGTCGTAGTTTCGAGGATCCACAATATTTTTCAAAGGCTCATGGGATACGGATTGGGATGATGCGATGACAAATTTGAGTATTCTTCTTTGATGAAGAATCATACTTGGGATTTGGTATCTCTTTCTAAAGGAAAGAAAATGGTTAGGTGTAAGTGGGTATACCAAACCAAATGCGTAGTTGATGGGTCCATTGACAAGTATAAGGCTCATCTTGTTGCAAAAAGTTTTTTAAATGTTGAAGGTATTGATTACTCTGAGAATTTTGCACCCGTTGCCAAGATGGATTCTGTACACCTTGTAATTTCTATTACTGCATCATAGGGGTGGCCCATATACAAGATGGACATGAAGAGTGCCTTCTTACATGGAGATCTACAAGAGGAAATATATATGGAGCAGCCGGCTAGATTTGTTTAGGATTCTTCTCTTGTTTGTAGGCTCAAGGTCTCTCTATGGTCTCAAACAAGCCCCTCGGGCTTGGTATGAGAAGATGGATTCTTTTCTTCTATCTACTAGTTTTGTTCGTTGCCACTCCGATCATACAAGTGTATCTCTAGCATGTTGGTGAGGATATTGTGATACTTGTCTTGTATGTTGATGATTTGTTACTTACTAACAGCTCTTCTTCCCACATTCAAAGTATTTAGAGGGCTCTTTCTACATAGTTTGACATGACAAATCTTGGGCTATTGCATTATTTCCTTGGTTTGTAGATTTCTCAGATAGATTCAGGATTCATTTGAGTTAGCAAAAGTACACCCATGATCTTCTTAGGTGCTTTGATATGGTTGATTGTAAGCCAAGTCCATCTCCTTTTCAGTCTGGAGTTACTCTTACATCCACATGTACCACACCACTTTGTGATCCTACATTGTATAGGCAGTTGGTTAGGAGTCTCATGTACTTGACCCATACTCACCCTGATATTTCATTTACAGTAGGGCTTGTATCTCGGTTTGCACATTCTCCTCATAGTGGTCACTGGAAGGTGCTAAAAGGATTTTGTGCTATTTGCATGGCACTTCCCACTTTGGCCTACACTACACTAGGGGCTCTACTCAGTTTGTTGGGTATATAGATTTAGATTGGGCAGGTTCTATTAATGACAGGCGTTCCACTTCTAACTATTTTTTCTATCTTGGTTCTTCTCCAGTTGTTTGGGCGTGTAAAAAGTAACAGGCTATTACACTTTCATCTTTAAAGGTAGAGTATAGGGTAGTAGTTACAGTGAGTCAGCAAATTCTTTGGCTTCACCAGTTATTGACAGAGTTTGGATTCCCACAAGATTCACCGATTGTACTTTGGTGTGATAACCAAAGTGCAATTCACATTTCTCGCAACCTAGTTGAGCACCAACGGACCAAGCATATCGAGATACACATCCACTTCATTCAGCAACACATTCAGGATGGAGTTCTTTGCTTGGAGTACCTTCCGACTCAGCAGCAGGTTGCAAACATCTTTACGAAGCCTTTTACATCACCTCGCTACCTTGAGTTGTGTGGAATGCTTGGGGTTTCAGAAGTTGTTCTTGGGGGTGTTCGTGAGAACATCTTCCTTCTTCTTCTTTCTCTTTCCTTCTAGTAGGATTCTTTCCTTCTTTTGGTTCAAGATTTCTTCATGGATATATTGTACATGAGTACCTCATCAAGCCTAGTTGTCGGGACTCATACTGTGGACATGCCACTTCTATTTTGGCCCCTAGCTTCATTGAGGGGGTGTTAGAGTATGTATTTACTTTAGTTCAGACCTAGGTACATTATTTTCCTTTATTGTATTTATACTCACCCACTTATGTGTGTGGCTATTTCTTTTATTTATTTAGATATTAAGAGATATTATCTAGTTGTTAGGTATAGTTTTTCCTTGATATATGGTATTGACTAGTTATTTCCGTGATTTATGGCTTGATCTACGACCTTGATTGGTTCTTAGATTGTTTTTCCTTGCCTATATAACTAAGGTCTATTCTCATTATATTTCATTGAGTTCCATAATAATATATGATATTACTTTGCTCATTTATTTGCAAAGGTTTATGTAAAGTTATTCGGTGAATCACTTTCATCTTATTGATCGTGATGTTTGATTAGCATCTATATTCTCTCGCTTGGCACGATCTTATTATCGTTCTTTTTAGAGTTTAGGGCTTAGGGGTTAAAATTTATGGTTCATGGCTTAGGGGTTAGAATTTATGGTTCATGGTTCGGGGTCTATAGATAAGGGTTCAAGGTTCGAGGTTATGAGTTTAGGGTTTAAGGTCTCTGGGATCAAGGTTTAGAGTTTATGGTTTTAGCTTAGGGTTCAAGGTTTAGGGTTTAGGGTTAAAGGATTACGACTAAGGGGGTTAGGGTTTATATTTTAGGGTTTCATGTTTAGGATTTAGGGCTTAAAATTTAGGGCTCGGGGTTCAAGGTTTTGGATTTATGGTTTAGGGCTCTAGGTTTAGAGTTTAAGATTCAATGTTAAGGGTTTATGGCTTAGGGTTTAGGGATTATGTTTTCAGGCTCATAGATTGGGGTTTAGGGTTTAGAGTTTACGACCCAGGTTTCTAGTTTTAGGGTTCATTGTTAATCACAATTTTCATAAATTCTAGTTTTTGAAAGGTTTGGAAAGTGATCAGGTTAGTGAGAATTTAAAAAGTCACATTTTAAAAAAACTCATGATTTTGAAAAAATCTTAAATTTCAAAAAGATGAGATTTCATAAAAGTCAAAATTTTGAAAAAGTTGAGGATTTGAAAATGTTAATTTTTCTGAAAATTCAGGATTTTTAAAAATTTAGGATTTCAAAATACCAACTTTTAAAAATCCTTAAATTTTAAAAATTATCTATAGTTTTGTAATCCTCAACTTTTTTAAAATTGTAACTTTCTATAAAATCTCGTCTTTTTTGATAATCCTAACTTTTCCAAAATTCTGGCTTTTCAAAATCACAAAGTTTTGAAAGCACGGTTTTTTTTAGAAATTCCAAGTTTTTTTATAATCCTCACTATTTTAAAAATCTTGACATTTTCAAAAATCTTGGCTTTCTCAAAATCACAACTTATTCGAAATATTTTTTTGAAAATCCCAAATTTTTATAATCCTGAATTTTTGAAAATCTCAACTTTTTCAAAAATCTGAATTTTTTTGAAATTCTTACTTTTTAAAATTCTGAAATTCTTCTAACTTTTTCTAAAATCACAAGTTTTTTGAAAATCATAATTTTTTTGAAAATCCAATTTTGTTTATTATAATGTGCTTTTAAAAATCCACACTTTTCAAAAATCTAGACTTTTAAAAATTTAGACTATTCAAAAATGTTGACCTTTTAAAAATCCTTACTTATTTGAAAATAAAGATTTTTAAAAAAATCCTGTTTTTTTGAAATCTTGTCTTTTCACAAAATTCAGACTTTTTTAAAATCCCAACTTTTCAAAAATCCTGACTTTCTTTAAAATCTCAACTTTTTTCTAAAATATTGACTTTTTCAAAAATACTTTCTCATCAAAAATCCTGACTCTTCGAAAATCCCTTGACTCTTTTAAAAATCCCACTTTTCCGAAATCCCAACTTTTCAAAATTCCTTACTTTTTAAAAATATTAATTTTTCAAAAACCCCAACTTGTTCAAAATTTCTAATATTTTAGAAGTCCCGACAATTTTTCGAATCCTTATATTTTCAACAATATTTTTTTTAATTTGTGACTTTTTCAATAGTTTTGACTTTTTTGAAAATCTTAAGTTTTTTAAAATCCCAACTTTTTAAAAATCCTCAACTTTTCAAAAATATTGACTTTTTGATAATCTCAACTTTTTCAAAATCTCAGCTTTTTCAATTCTAACTATTTTGAAATCCCAAAGTTTTTGAAATCTCAAATTTTTTTAAAAAAAGATTTTTTTAAAGTTGTGTATTTTGAATAATCGAGATTTTAGATTTTTGAAAAAGTCAAGATTTTGATAACACTTAGATTTTTTTTAAAAGTAAGGTTTTCAAAAAAATCATGATTTTTAAAAACTAGAAATTCTTTTAAAAAATTAGTACCCAAGGTTTAGGCAGGGATTTAGTGTTTAGTGCTTATGCTTTTAGGCTCAATGTTCGTGTTTAGGGTTTAGTTTTTAGGGTTTATGCTATAGGGTTTAGAAATCATGGTACAATGTTTAGGGTTTAGAAATCAAGGTACAATATTTAATTTTTATGTCTTAGGGTTTAGGATTGAGGGCCCATGGTTCAAGGTCTATGGATCATGGTTCGGGGTTATGAGTTTAGGGTGTAGGGTTCAAATCACTTGGCTCAAGGTTTAGGGTTTTGGCTTAGGGTTCAAGGTTTGGGGCTTAATGTTCAAGGTTTAGGATTAGGCCTATGGCTTTAGGGTTAACAGTTTAGGGTTTATGGTTTAGGATTTAGGGTTTAAGGCTCGGGGTTAAGGATTTAAAGTTTAAGGTTTGGGGCTTAGAGTTTAAGGATTAGGCTTTACGGTTTTGGGTTTATGGTTTAGGGCATAGGGTTTAATATTTAGGATTCAAGGTTAAAGGTTTAGTGTTTGGGGTTTAGGGTTAAGAGTTTTAGACAAAGTTGATATTTTAAAAAGTTTAGATTTAGGGCTCTGTGGTTTAGGGTTTCAGTTAAGAGTTTGGGGTTTTGCTCTCGTGGTTTAGGGATCTGTGTTTAAGGTAGCTTTGTGGCTTAACATTTAGGGTGTAGGGATTATGGTTTATGATTGAGGGTTTAGTATTTATGGTTTAGGACTCATGGTTTAGGGTTTAGGGTTTAGGGTTTAGGAGTAATTAGGTCTTAAGGTTTAAGGTTTAGGGTTTAGGGCTCAAGGTACATGGTTTATTGTTTATGGCTTAGGTCTTAGGGGTTATAGTTTAGGTTCCAGTGGCTTAGGGTTTAGGGTTAAGGGCTCGGGGTTCATGATTTAGGGTATATGGCTTAGGGTTCGGGTTATGTGTTTAGGATTTAGGTTTTATGTCTTCAAAATAAAAGTTAGGCCTTAGGTTTTAGGTTTTATGTCTCGGTGTTTAAAATTTTTGGCTCGGGGCTCGGGGTTTATGGTTTAGGTTAGGCCTAAGGCATTAGGGTTTATGGTTTAGTGCTAGGGTTTAAGGCTCAATGTTTAGGTTTGAAGGTTTAGGGTTGAGGGTTTATGGTTTAAGGTTTAGGATTTATGGATTAGGTTATAGGGTTTGGGGTTTAGGGTTTTGGTTTTATAGTTTAGGGTTAATGATTTAGGTTTAGGATTTAGTGTTTAGTGTTTAGGGCTTGGGGTTTACAGTTTAGGTTATTGGGTTTAGGATTCATGATTTTTGAAAAGTCACAATTTCAAAATTTTCCAAATTTTCAAATAGATAGTTCCAAAAAGTCACGATTTTCAAAAGTGTAGATTTTGGAAGATTTTGAAAGAGATAAAGTCATGAATTTAAAAATTCATAATTTTTAAAAAAACTTGTGATTTTGAAAAATTCACAATTTTATAAAGAATTAGAATTTTGAAAATTTTGAGATTTTAAAATGTTACCATTTTTGAGAAGCTAGGATTTTGAAAATCTTAACTTTATAAACAAATCCTACTTTTTTAAAAAATCTCTACAGTTTTGTAATTGTCGACAATTTTGAAAATTGCATTTTTTTTAAAATCATATCTTTTCGACAATCCTAACTTTTTCAAAATTCTGGTATTTTCAAAATCACTACTTTTTCAAAATCCTGACTTTTCTGAAAATCTCCAGTTTTTTCAAAAATCCTAATTGTTGATATTCTAACTCTGTAAAAAATTCTTAAATTCTAACTTTTTCTAAATTTCTGACCTTTTTGAAAATATCAAATATTTTAAAAATCCTAATTTAAAAAAAAACTATCTACATTTCAAAAATATCGACATTTTCAAAAATCATGACGAATTCAAAATCTTGATTTTTTCTTATATCCCCTTTTTTGAAATCTTGGCTTTCTGAAAATATCAACTTTTCAAAAATCACACCTTTTTCAAAATCTCAACTTCTTTAAAATCCTGATTTTTTGAAATTCTTGACTTTTTCAAAAATACTTAATTTAAAAAAATCGTGACTTATTCAAAAATCCATACATTTTGTAAAATCTAAATTTTTCTAATATCCAGTGTTTTTCTAAAATCTTGACTTTTTCCAAAATACTTACTTTTTCAAAGATCTTGATTATTAAAAAAACCTCAAAATTGCAAAAAAATTTAAATCTTGACTTTTTCGAATATTCTATTTTGTAAAAATCTATTATTTTAAGTTTTAAATAATAATGATTTTATAAAATGTCTAGATCTAAAAAAATAGATTTTTGAACATTTCGAGATTTTAAATATACCAACTATCAAAAATCACAACTTTTTCATAATCCTCATCTTTTTGATAATTTTGAG
The DNA here is from genome assembly GCA_018340775.1 of Taxus wallichiana var. yunnanensis. NCBI lineage: Eukaryota > Viridiplantae > Streptophyta > Pinopsida > Cupressales > Taxaceae > Taxus > Taxus wallichiana. The sequence goes on from CM031242.1 coordinate 236,435,733, forward strand.
TTTTTTTTTAAATTCTACCTTTTTTGAAATCTCTATAGTTTTGAAATTTTGATTTTTATGAAATTCTAACTTTTGAAAATCTCAACTTTTTCAAAAATTGTAACTATTTCAAACATTGTGACAAATTCGAAAATCGAGACTTTTTCAGAAATCCTAACTTTTTAAAAATTCCCAAATTTTCTAAAATCTTAAGTTTTTTGAATATCTTTACTTTTTAAAAAAACAAATTTATTTTTTTGAAAATCAAAAATATTAAAAATCATGAATTTTTCAAATATCCCAACTTATTCACAAATCTTGACGTTTTAAAAATCCCAACTTTTCAAAAATCTTGACTTTTTTGAAAATATTGTTTTTTTCAAAAATCATGACTTTTTTAAAAATTCTAACTTTTCAAAAATCCTCTTTAAATTAGAAAAATGCCAACTTCTCAAAAATCCCAACCTTTTCAAAATCCTTGTCTTTATCAAAATATTAATTGATTAAAAATCCCAAATTGTTTTGGGTTCAGTGCTTAATGTTAAGTAATTAAAGGGTTTAGAGTTTTTCATTAGGGTTTAGGGCTAAGGATGGTTTAAGGTTTAGGGTTTGGGTTTTAAGGATTTAACATTTAGGGTTTAAGAGTAATTACAACTTAAGGTTTACGATTTAGGTTTTAGGGTTTATTGTTTAAGGCTTAAGGTTAAGGGTTTATTTTTTAAGTTTTTGGGGTTAGAGTTTATGGTTTACAGTTTATGGTTTTGGGTTTATTGGCTTAGGGTTTAGGATTCAATGTTAAGGGTTTATGGTTTATTGTTTAGGATTTAGGGCTTAGGTTTTTGTACTCATGGTTTGGGGTTTACGACTTAGGTTTTATGAGTCATGATGTTTTTAAAAGGCATGATTTCAAAAGTGTCTCAATTTTGAATAGGTTAGCATTTCGAAAAAATAACAATCTTCAAAAAGTTTGGATTTTGAAAGTGATAAAGTCAAGAATTTAAAAAGTTCACAATTTTTGAAAATCTCATGGATTTTGAAAAATTCGTAAGTTTTGAAAAAGTCGCGATTTTATAATAAGTAAACATTTTTAAAATTTCAAGATTTAGACTATTAAATAAATTTTACTATTCAAAAATCCCGACCTTTTAAAAATATTGAATTGATTAAAATGCCTCATTTTTCAAAAATTTTGAATTTTTTAAAATTTTGAATTTTCCATAAATCACAACTTTTTCAAAATCCCGACTTCTTTAAATCCTAAAGTTTTTGAAATTCATGACTTTTTTTAAAAAAATGATTTTTTCAAAAATCATGACTTATTCAAAAATCTAAACTTTGTGGAAAATCTAAATTATTCAAACTCTCTACTTTTTTAAACAATCATGATTTTTTAAAAAAGTTGAGATTTTTAAAAAGTAAAATTTTAAAAAGAAATCCTTACATTTTGAAAACCCTACTTTTTTAAAAAATGTGCCTTTTTTAATATTTTGTGTTTTTCTAAAATCTTGAATTTTTCAAAATCTTGAGATTTTGGAAATCCCAATTTTTTTGAAATCTTAAATTTTTGAAAATCATGAATTTTTCCTAAAAATCGCGACTTTCAAAAAGTTATTAAAAAAAAAAAAGATTTTTTTAAATCTCAGCTTTTTCAAAAATTTAGACATTTTCAAAAAATTAGACTTTACAAAATCCTAACTTTTTCATAAATCAGGACTTCAATAAAATACTGACTATTTTGAAAATTACTAGTTTTTAAAATAGTCTCTTTAAAAAATTCACATTTTTTGAAAAATCCTATCTTATTCGAAAATAGAATTTTTTTTTGAAAATCTTGATTTTTCAAAGTACCAATAGTTTTAAAAATCTTGAATTTTCAATTTTGTGAGTTTTTTTAAAATTTCAGATATTTCAAAACAGTCAGGTTTTCAAAAAAGATTTCATTTTGAAAAAGACAGGCTTATTCAAAATAGCGAAATTTTCAAAAATCCTAACATTTTGTAAATCCCAACAATTTAAAAATTGTTATGTTTTTAAAATAATGACTTTTTCAAAAATCCTAACTTTTTAAAAATCCTAAATTATTCAAACTCTTTGACTTTATAAAAAAATCCTGATTGTTTTAAAAAGTTAAGATTTTTAAAAAGAAATCTTGAAATTTTTAAACTCCTATTTTTTTAAAAATTGTGTCTTTTTTAATATTCAGTTTTTTACTCAAATCTCAACTTTTTAAAAATCTTGTGTTTTTTTAAATCCTAATTTTTTTGAAAAATCGTGACTTTTGAAAAAATTGTAATTTTTTTGAAAATATCATTTTAAAAAAAAATCTCAACCGATTAAAAAATTTAGACATTTTAAAAATTCGTACTTTAAAAAAGTCCATACTTTTCAAATTTCCTAACTTTTTCTTAAATAATGACTTCTTCAAAATACTGACTATTTTGAAAATCAATAGTTTTGAAAATCTTGACTTTTCAATTTTGTGAGATTTTTGAAAATTTGGGATATTTCAAAAAAGTTGTAATTTTGAAAAAGAAAGGCTTATTCAAAATACCAATTATTTTCAAAAACAAAAACTTTTACTAAATTCCAACATTTTGAAGAAGTCGGGATTTTGAAGATGTCATGAATTTAAAAAAGCTAGGTTTTTGAAAAGTTTCTATTTTTTAAAATTATAGATTATTAAAGAAATTTGAGATTGTAAAATAAAATGGGATTTTTTAAATGAATCACAATTTTTGAAAAAGTCACACGTTTCAAAAAAATCAAGATTTTCAAAAAAATTGGAATTTCTAAAAAGTTGGGATTTTGAAAAAGACAAGATTTCGAAAAAGTTAGGATTTTCAAAAAGTTGAGCAAAACACTAGATGTTAAAAAGTCATGATTTTTTTAAAAATGGGATTTTCTAAAATTTCATGATTTCTCTAAACATGTGGAATTTTCAAAAGTCTCAACTTTTAAAAAAATCAGGATTCTTGAAGAAAAGTAGGTGGTTTGAATAATTTAGATTTTCCAAAAAGTCTAGATTTTTGAATAAGTAAGATTTTCGAAAAATTTGATATTTTAAAATTTTGTGAATTTCAAAAATTCAGAATTTGGTTTTTGAAAAGGTTGGGAGTTTTGAATGGTGTAAATTTTTGAAAAGTTTGTATTTTTAAAAATTAATTTTTTTTTAAAAAGAATTTTTTTTTAAAATATCAATTTTAAAAAAGTCACAATTTCGAAAAAGTTAAGAATTTTTAAAAGTTAGGATTTTCAAAGAAGACAACATTATAAAAAAATTCACAATTTTCAAACAAGTCGACAATTATATAGAACTGTAGAGATTTTCAAAATCATGACTTTGTAAAAATCATCACATTTTTGAAATGGTGAAAATCTAAAAATCGTGACCCCTAAACCCTGAATAATAAACCATAAGCCCTAAACCCTAAACCCCGAGGCCTAAACCATAAACCCTAAACTCTAAGCCCCAAACCTTCCTTAAACCCTTAAACCATAAACCATAAACAATAAAATCCTTAGGCCTAACCCTAAACCCTAAAAATTCAACTCGAACACTGAACTAAAACCCTAAAAACTAAACCTTGAGCTCGAAGACCCGAATCCTAAACCCTAACCTTTTAACCCCAAACCTCGAACCCCGAAAAGATAAGGTTTTCAAAAAATTAAAAAAACACTATTTTTGAAAAAGTTAAGATTTTCTTAAAAATTGTAAATTTGAGTAATGATCTTTGAAAAAGTAGTATTTTGAATAATCAAGATCCTAGAAAAGTCTAGATTTTTGAAAAAGTTGTGATTTTGAAAATGTCAAGAATTTTCAAAAAGTTGTGATTTTGAAAGCTGTCAAGAATTTTCAAAAAAGTTAGGATTTTTGAATAATTTAAGGTTTTTAAAAAGTCACAGATTTTTGAAATGTTGGGATATACAAAAGTTTGGTTTTTGAAAAATTTAATTTTTTTAATAATCCCAAACTTTTAAAAATCAAATCTTTTTAAAAACTTGACTTTTTGAAAATCCTGAATTTTCAAAATTTCAAATTTTGAAAAGTTAGGATTTTCAAAAACTTGGTTTTTTTAATATTAAACATTTTCCAACAATTTGGTATTTTTCAGATAACTAAGTATTTTAAAAAAAGTTGAGAATTTTGAAAAATTTAGTATTTCAGAAAAATTAGGATTTTTGAAAAGTCTGGATTTTTCTAAAGTCTTGATTTTTGAAAATGTCACAATTTTAGATGAATTCGATCTTTTTTAAAAATAGGATTTTTATTTTAAAATCGTAATTTTTGAAAAAGTCGTGATTTTAAAAAAATTCAAGGTTTTTGAAAAATTTGGGATTTCAAAATTTTTGGGATTTTGAGAAGTCGAGATTTTGAGAAGTCAGGATTTTTGAAAAAGTTGATATTTTAGAAAACATCTTATATTAAAAATATCGTGATTGTACAAAAATGCGAGTTTCAATAATGTCAGAATTTGTCTGAAAATGTTTACATTTAAAAATTCTCAACTTTTTAAATAGTCAAAATTTTTGAAAAAAAATCGAGAGTTTGAATAATTTAGGTTTTGCAAAAATTCTAGATTTTGGAAAAATTGTGATTTTTGAAAAGTCAAGATTTTAAAAAAATTAATGTTTTTGAAAAATTAGAAATTATTATTTTCCAAAAATTTGGATTTAACAAAAATGATATTTTCAAAAATATTGCGATTTTAGAAAAAAATTAATTTCAAAATTTTTAAAAAGATAGAATTTTAAAAAATTATGATTTTTACAAAAGTCAAGATTTTAAAAAACTAAATATTATAGAAAGGTTGTGATTTTGAAAAAGTTAGGATTTTAAAAAAGTCACAATTTTTAAAAAACTTGGGAATTACAAAAATGTAGAGATGTTTGAAAAAGTAATATTTTTTTAAAAAGGGATTTTTGAAATCCTAGTTTTTTCAAAAAAATATTTTTTCCAAAATCCTAACATTTTAAGAATGTCAATTTTTTCAATATTCTAACTATTTAAAAATCATGACTTTTTCAAAAATTATTATTTTTCAAAAATTAGGAGTTTTTAAAATTCATGACCTTATCACTTTAAAAATATTTCAAAATCTGTAGTTTTTAAAATCATCACTTTATTGAAATCTTAACTGTTTCAAAATTGGGATGTTTTGAAATTATTATTTTTCAAAAATTGTGACCCCAAAACCCTAGAACTTGTAACCTAAGTTGTAAACCATAAACCGCAAACCCTGAGCCCAAAAACCTAATTCCGAAACCTTGAGACCTAAACCCAAAACCCAAAACACTAAACCACAGAGCCCTACACCATAAACGAAAAACCCTAAAATCTAAACCCTAAACCATTTATGCCTTGAACCCGAACCCTAAGCCCGAGCCATAACCCTAAACCCTAAACCTTGACCAGAGACTTGAACCTTAAACCCTAAACTAGTAATCCCAAACCATAAGCCATAGGCACTAAACCATAAACCCCGAGCCGTACACCCTAAACCCTAAACCCTAAGCCTTGAACCCTAAATCCGACCCCTAAGTACTAACCTAAAATATGCACCTTGAGCCCTAAACCCTAAACCCGAATCCCTAAAGTTTAAGTCCTAATTTATCCTAAACCTTAAATCCCGAGTCTTCTATCCTAAGCCCTAAATGCTAAATATTAAACCCTCAACTATAAAATATGAGCCCTAAACTCTAAACTCTAAACGCTAAACCCTAAATTCTAAATCCTCATTCATAAACCATAACTTTTTCAAAATCATGATACTAAACCATAAAGCTTTAACCTAGACCACTAAACCATAAACCCTAAACCCTCGAAAGCTGAAGAACCCTAAACCCTAAGCCCTAAACAATAAACCCTAGACCCCAAACCATTAACCCACCAAATTAAACCCTAAACACTAAATCCCTTGAGCCCTAAACCCTTAACCCAAAACCCAAAACCCAAAACCCAAAACCCTTAACCCCTGTGCTACATAAACCTTAAACCCTAAACCATAACTTTTTCAAAATCTAAAGTTTTTCAAAAATACAATAAATTGCTAAAATCCTGATATTTTTAGAATCTTGATTATTCAAAATACCTACTACTCTTTTGAATATTCTTACTATTAAAAATTTAAACTTTTTGAAAGTCTTCACTTTTTTAATCTCGATATTTCAAAAAAGTTGGGATTTTTCAAAAGGTCGAGAATTTTTAAAAGTTTGGATTTTTGAAAAAGTCAAGAGTTTTGGAATTTAGAAAAACTAGAATTTTGTAAAATTTTAGATTTTCAAAATTTAGAATTTCTGAGAATGTTGGATTTGAAAAAGATTTCAAAAAAGTTTGGGTTTTTAAAAAGTTGGTATTTCACAAATGTTAGTAGGATTATCTAAAAAGTAGGGATTTACAAGATGGGATTTCAAAATACTTCACGTTTTAAAAAATTTACAATTTTAAAAACAATAACAATTTTTGAAAAATTTGTGAATTTTGAAAAAGTCAAAATTTCAAAAAAATCAGGATATTTCAAGAATCTCGACTTTTTAAAGTCCTGGGGTTAGGGGTTTGGGGCCTTGAATTTAGGGTTTTTATTTTTAGGTTTTGGGTTTATGGTTTAGGGCTCAAGTTTTAGGGTTTACGTTTTGGGATTTACGTTTTCAAAATCCTAACTTTTTTGAAATCTCAGATTTTTCAAAATCCAAACTTTTCAAAATCCCTAATTTTTGAAATATCGATTTTGGAAAAAGTTGCAATTTTTAATAGTTGGGATATTCAAAAAAGTAGTAGGTATTTTGAATAATTTGGATTCTAAAAAATGTCAGGTTTCTAGAAAATTTTTGGATATTGAAAAATTCAGTATTTTTAAAAAGTTTGGATTGTTGAATAAGTATGGTTTTCAAAAAAGTTGGTAATTTAAAAATATAATGATTATTTTGAAAAAATGGCAATATTTTAAAAAGTTAAGGTTTAGAGTTTAAGATTTAGGGCTGGGGTTGAGGGTTTAGGGTTTTGAGTTAAAGGGCTTAGGATATTTAGTGTTTAGAATTTAAGTTTTAGGGCTCATGGTTCATGGTTTAGGGTTAGGGCTCAAGGCTCAAGTTTGGGGTTTAAAATTTACGTTTTAAAGTTTAGGCTCGGGGTTAAAAGTTAAGGGTTAGGGTTTAGGGGTCGGGATTTAGGGATATATGTTTATGATTGAGGGTTTAGCATTTAGGAATTAGTGTTTAGAGTTTAGGGTGTAGGTTTAATGGCTCTTGATTTATGGTTGAGGGTTTAGTATTTAGGGTTTAAAATTTAGGTTAGTGCTTAAGACTCGGGGTTTAGGTTTTAGGAGCAATTATGGATTAAGGTTTAGGGTTTAGAGCTCAAGGTACGTGGTTTAGGGTTTAGGGCTTAAGGGTCAAGGTTTAAGGTTTAAGGCTCGTTGTTCATTATTCGGGGTCGATGGCTCGGGGTTTGGGATTCAAGGTTATGAGTTTAAGGTTTAAGATTAAGGTCTCCGAGCTAAAGGTTTAGGGTTTAAGGTTTAAGGATTAAGATTTGTCTCAAGGGATTAAGGTTTAGGGTTAGGCTTAAGGCTTTAGGGTTCAAGGTTCACATTTTATGGTTTATGGGTCAGGGATAGGGTTTAGGGTTGAGGGTTTAAGGTTTATTGATTGTGGATTAAATCACATGGTTTAAAGTTTAGGGCTTAGAATTTAGGGTTTAAGGCTCATGGTTTAGGGTTTAGGATTAAGTGTTAAGGGTTTAGGGTTTATGATTTAAAGTTTAGGGCTTAGGGTTTAGGTTTTTGGTCTCAAGATTTGGATGTTAGGGTTTAGGTTTTACGACTTAGGTTTAAGGAATTAAGATTTACATGTCGTAATTTTTTAAAAAGTCATGATTTCAAAAAAAATCCCGATTTTGAAATAGTTATTATTTTTAAAAGTCACGATTTACAAAAATTCTAGATTTTGAAATATTTTGAAAGTGATAAAGTCATGAATTTAAAAAAGATAATTTTTAAAAAAACTTGTGATTTTTTAAAAATTCATAATTTTTGAAAAAGTCGTAATTTTATAAAGAGTCATAATTTTTAAAAAAGTTGAGATTTAAAAATGTTAGTATTTTAAAAAGATTAGATTTTGAAAATTGCAACTTTTTAAAAACCATTACATTTTTTTAAATCACAATTTTTTTGAAATCCTATTTTTTTAAAATCCTAACTTATTCTAAAATCCTGATATTTTGAAATCTTAACTTTTGTGAAATCTTGACTTTTTAAAAATCACAACTTTTTCAAAATCCTAACTTCATTAAAATCCTGAATTTTTAGAAATTCACAATTTTTCAAAATTATTGACTTTATAAAAAATCTCAACTTTTCCAAAAATCATGACTTATTAAAAAATCCAAACTTTTTGGAAAATCTAAATTACTCGAACTCTAGACATGTTTTTGAAATCTGATTTTTTTTAAAAGTAGAGATTTTTAGAGAAATCGTGACATAATCGAAACTTTCATTTTTAAAAAAGTGAGGTTTTAAGTATCTATTGTTTTTTTCTAAAATATTGAATTTTTCAAAATCCCAACTTTTATGAAATACCATTTTTAAAAATGTTAACTTTTAAAAAAATCCCTAGTTTTTTTAAAATTCAAACTTTACCAAAATCTTAACTTTTTCCAAATCACGACTTCTTCAAAATCTCAACTTTTTAAAAATCCCAATTTTTAAACATTACTATCTATTCGAAAAATCTTGACTTTGTTCAAAATCCTTACTTATTCGAAAATACAAATTTTTAGAAAATATCAATTATTTAAAATACCAATTTTTTCAAAATGCCAATTATTTAAATTCTAACATTTTTAAATTTCTGAAATTCTAACTTTTTCTAAAATCGTAACATTTTTTAAAAATGTCTTTTAAAAAAATTCTATACTTTTAAAAATTTAGACTTTTTCAAAGATTTAGACTATTTAAAAATCCAAATTTTTAAAATCTTGAGTTAATGAAATATTGAATTCCCAAAATCACGACTTCTTAAAATCTAGATTTTTTTGAAATTCATGACTTTTTGAAAATATTGACTTTTTAAATATGTCAACTTTTTCGAAAATCATCACTTATTAAAAATTTCAAAATTTTTGGAAAATTTAAATTATTCAAACTCCTAACTTTGTTTTGAAAATTTGTATTTTTTTAAAAAAAGTTAAGATTTTTAAGTTATTATTTTCAGAGAAATCTTCACATTTTTGGAACTCGCATTTTTTTACTATCAAGTAATTTTCTAAAATCTTGACTTTTTCAAAAATCCTAACTTTATAGAAATCTCGACTTTTCGAAATCCCAATGTTTTTGAAATCCTAAATCTTTCAAAAATCCTGAATTATTGAAAAATCTTGATGTTTTTCAAAATAAAATCTTGTTTTTATAAAAATATCAACTTCTTTGAAAATCTAGACTTTTTCAAAAACATAAACTTTATGAAAATCCAAAATTTTCAAAAAACCTAATTTTTTTCGAAATCATGACTTCATTAAAATCCTGACTTTTTTCAAATTTCATAGTTTTTAAAATATTATGTTTTTCAAAATTCTTGACTTTTTAAAAAATCCTAAGATAATCGATAATAGAAAAATTGTGGAAAATATCAATTATTCTAATTCTGAAGTTTTTCCAAAAACTTGACTTTTCAAAAAATTTAAAATTTTGAATATTCGAGATTTTTCGTAAAAGTCATGTTTTCAAAAAGCTGTGATTATTCAAAATACCGAATTTTTCAAAAATTATAACTTTTAGTAAATCCCAACATTTTAAATTTAATATTTTTAAAAATCTTGACGTTTTAAAAAATCCTAACTTTTTATAAAATATCAACTTTTTTGAAAATAAAAAATTTATCTAGAATCTTCGTTATTCAAAATACCTACTTTTCCAAAATGTTGATTATTCAAAACACATAATTTTTCTAAGATCAAAACTATTCAAAATTGTAAATTTTTTGAAAATCTTGATGTTTTCAAAATTCTAATTTTTTCAAAAAGTCCAAGTTTTTCAAAAAATTGACTTTTTGAAATCCTGAATTTTTCTAAATTTTCTATTTTTCATAAACATTGAATTTTTAAAAATTGCTACTTGTTAAAAAAATGGATACTTTTTCAAAAATCTGGACTTTTTAAAAATCCCAACTTTTTAAAAATACTAACTTTTTGAAACTTTCAATTTTTTCAAAATTTTTGACTTTTATAAAATCTAGACTCTTCAATAGTCCTTTTTCAAAAATCCCAAATTTTTTGAAATCCCCAACTTTTTAAAAATATTGATATTTAGAAAACAAAAATTCTTTGAAAATATTAACATTTTCGTAGTCCCGACATTATTCAAATCCTAAAGTTATAAAAATAACAACTTTTTGAAACATGCAACTTTTTCAAGTGTCGTTATTTTTTTAATATCTCAAGTTTTCGAAAATCCTGAATTTTTAAAAAATCTCAAATTTTAGAAAATCCCGATATTTTAAAGGTCAAAACATAATAAAAATCTTGACTTTTTAAAAATCCCAAGTTTTTCAAAATTTCACTATTTTAAGGATTTTGGGTTTAGGGTTTATGGCTCGGGAATTTAATGTCCAGGGTTTGGATTTTTGGTCTCTGGATTTGAGATTTTTGGTTTAGTGTTTAGGATTTAGGGCTCAAGGCTCGGGGTTTAGGGTTTAAGAATTATGTTTTTGTTTTAGAGTTTGTTGTTTAGTACTCTGGTTTAAAGGGGTTAGCATTTAAGGCTTAGTATTTATGGTTTAGGGTTCTAGATTTAGGGTTTGGGGTTTGAGGTTTATAGTTGATGGTTTAGCATTTAGGGTTTAGGGTTTATGGCTCATGGTTTATTGTTGAGTGTTTAGTATTTAGGATTTAATGTTTGGGGTTTGGGACTCATGGCTTAGGATTTAGGAGTAATTAGGGCTCAAGTTTTAGGGTTTATGGTTTAGGGATAATAATATAGGGTTTGCGACATATGGGTCATGGTTTATTATTTGGAGTTTAGGGTTGAGTTCTCATGGTTCATGGTTCAGTGGTCTCTAGTTCAGTCTTTAGGGTTCATGGTTCAAGGTATAGGATATTAGGCTTAGGGTTGAGGGTTCACGGTTTATGTTTCAATGCTCAACGATCAAGGTTTAGGGTTTAAGTTTTGTGGTTTAGGGTTTATGGCTTAGGGTTTAGGATCTTAGGATTTTGTGCTCGAGATTTAGGTCTTAGGGTTTAGGGTTTACAGCTTAGATTTCAGGTTTTAGGTTTTAGTGTTTAAGGGTCATGATTTTGATAAAATTCATGATTTCAAAAATGTCCTGATTTTGAAACAATTAGGATTTTGAAAAAGTCTAAATTTTTAATGATTTTAAAAGTCATAAAGTCATTAATTTAAAAACTTCACATTTTTAAAAAAACTAGCGATTTTTGAAAAACTTGTATTTTTGAAAAAGTCACAATCTTATAAAAATTTTGAATTTTGAAAAAGACAAGATTTTAAAAATGTTAGGAATTCAAAATATTCAGGATTTTTAAAAATTTCTACAGCTTTTTTAATTCATGAGTTTTTTTTAAAATCATGTCTTTTTGAAAATCCAAAATTTTTCAAAATTATTGGCTTTTTCCAAATTGTGTCTTTCTTGAAATCCCAACCTTTTCATAATCCCGACTATTTTAAAAATCTCAAAATTTTCAAATATCCTAATTTTTGAATTCTGAAATTTTTAATATTCTAAAATTCTAACTTATTCTAAATTCATGACTTTTTTAAAATCATAATTTTTTTGAAAATCCAATTTTTTAAAAATATATGTTTTTTTAAAAAATCTAGACTTTTTTGAAAATTCAGACTATTGAAAATCTTGACATCTTCAAAAATCCTTATTTATTAGGAAAGCCTTATTTTTAAAAAAATCCGAATTTTTTTAAAATCTTGAATTTTACGAAATATTTAAGTTTCCAAAAGTCCAAAATTTTCAAAATCCTGATATTTTTTAAAAATTCAACTCTTTCGAAAATCCCAACTTTTCAAAAATCCTGACTTTTTCGAAATATTCATTTAAAAAAAACCCCATACTTGTTTGAAATTTTGAACATTTCATAGTCCCAACATTTTTTAAATCTTGATGTTTTAAAAATAACAATTTTGTTTAAAATTAAAACTTTTTCAAAAGTTGTGACTTTTTTGAAAATCTCAATTTTTTAAAATCCGACTTTTGAAAATCCCAAGTTTTTCAAAATACCAACTTTAGCCAAATCTAACTATTTTAAGGTTTCTAGGTTGAGGTTTAGGGATCAGGGAATTTAGTGTTGAGGATTTAGGGTTTTTACTCCGAATTTTGTGTTTAGGGTTTAGTGTTCAAGGTTCATAGTTCAGTGGTTCAGGGATCAAAGTTTAGGTTTTTGGGTTTAGTTTTTGGGGTTTCAGGTTAGGATTTAGGGCACAGTTTTTAGGGTTTAGAGTTTTGAGGTTATGGTTGAGGGTATTGAATATAGGGGTCTAAGACTATTTAGAGTTTAGGAGCAATTACAACTTAATGTTTAGGATTTATAAGGTATAGGGCTGTGGGGTTTAGAGTTTAGGTCTTAGTGTTTATGGTCGAGGGTCTATGGCTCGGTGTTCGAGGTTATATGTTATGAGTTTAGGGTTTAGGGTGTAGAGTTTTCATTTAGGGCTCACGATATGGTTTAAGGTTTAGGATTAGGCCTAAGGCTTTAGATTTCACTTGTTTAGAGTTTAGGGTTTAGGGTTTATTGTTTACGATTTAGGGATTAGGGATTAGGGTTTAGGCTTCATGGCTGAGGGATCAAGGTTTAGGGTTTATGGTTTGGGGTTTAGATTTTAGGTTTTATGATTTAGAGATTTTGGTTTATGGTTTTTGGTGAGAGTTTAGGGTTTTTATGATTCAGGGTTTGGGCGTAGTGTTTAGAATGTTGGGGTTAGAATTTAGCTTTTACGACTTAGGTTTCAAGTTTTAGGGTTTTTGGTTTAGGGTTTGCAAATTTGGAAAATTCATGATTTAAAAATATCTTGATTTTGAAATAGTTAGGATTTCAAAAATACATGATTTTCAAAAAGTTTGTATTTTAAAAAAGTATGTATTTTCAAAAGTAAAGATTTTGAAAATATTACGATTTTCAATTAAATAGGATATTCAAAACAGTTGGGATTTAAAAATTTCTTTAGTTTTGTAATTCCCGACTTATTATAAAATTGCACCTTTTCCAAAATCTTGTCTTTTTGAAAATCCCAAATTTATTAAAATTCTTGGCTTTTTTTAAATCACAACTTTTTTGAAATCCAAATTGTTGTTCGAAATACCAACCTTTTCATAATCTTTACTTTTTTTAAAATCTCAAGTTTTTCAAAATCCCTAAATTTTTTAAATTCAAACTTTTTAAATTATTAATTCTTTAAAATCCTTATTATTTTTAAATTCACAACATTTTGGAAAATAATAACTTTTTCAAAAATTACAGTTTCAAAATCTAAAATTTCTGGAAAATCTAAACTATTCAAATTCCTAACTTTTTTATTAAAATCCTGATGTTTTAAAAAAGTTGAGATTTTTTGAAACATGTGGTTTGAAAAAAATAATGGACTCAAAAGGACACTTGGAGCACTATGACCTTTTCAAGTTTATGTTAATTTTAGTTAATCACTACATTTTGAAATCTTGACTCTTTTGAGATTATAACTTTTTCAAAAATCCCATCTTTTTGAAAATTAAAACTATTTTAAAAATCGTAACGTTTTCGAAAATCAAAACCTTTTAGAAATCCCAACATTTTAAAAATTTCTAAATTTTCTAAAATCTCAAGTTTATGAAAAATGCCAACTTTTTTGAAAATCCTTAATTTTTAAAAAATTATATATTTTCAAAAATCGTAAATATTAAAAATTGGGACTTTTTCAAATATTCAAACTTATTCAAAAATCCCGACTTTTTAAAAATCCCTACTTTTCCAAAAATATTCACTTTTACAAAATCATAACTTTTTTGAAAATCTTAAAAAAAATTTAAATTTCATTTTTAAAAAATCCTAACTTTTTAAAAAATATCGAGTTTTTTAATAATCCAAACTTTTCAAAAATCCTGACTCTTGAAAAATGTGAAAATGCCAACTCGTTTGAAAATCCCAACTTTCCAAAAATCTTAACTTTTTTGAAATATTCACTTTTTTAAAACCCCAACTTGTTTGAAAATCTAAACTTTTCAAAGTCCCGACATTTTTAAATCTTGATGTTTTCATAAATAACAACTTTGTTTAACAATGCAACTTTTTCAAAAGTTGTGACTTTTTTAATATTTAAAGTTTTTGAAAATCCTGTCTTTTTAAAAAGTCTCAAGTTTTTGAAATTCCTATTTTTTCAAAATAGTTAGATTTTCCAAATCTAACTATTTTAAGGTTTCTAGGTTGAGAGTTTACGGCTCGGGGATTTAGTTTTTAGGGTTTAGGTTTTTGGTTTCAGGATTCGGGGTTATGGGTTTAGTGTTTAAGGTTTAGGGTTCAGGGATCAAGGTTTTAGGTTTAAGAATTAGTTTTTATGGTTTAGGGTTTTGAGGTTTAGGGTTTAAGGTTTAGGGTTAGGGTTTAGGACTCAGGTTTTAGGATTTGGGGTTCTATGTTTACGGTTGAGGGATTTCCATTAAGGGTTTAGGGCTCATGATTTACGATGGAGTGTTTAGTATTTATGATTAAGCATTTACGGTTTTAGGGTTTAAGATCAATTAGAGCTTAAGGTTTAGGGTTTATGGTTTAACATTTGGAGTTCCGAGTTTAGGTTTTATGATTTAGGGATTTAGGTTTATGGTTTATGGTTGAGGGTTTAGGGTTTAGGATTTAGTGTTGAGGGTTTAGAGTTTAGTGTTTAGGGGTCACGATTTCAAAAATATCTTTATTTTGAATCAGTTAATGTTTCAAAACGTCAAGATTTTCAAAATCTCTATCTTTTCAAAGATTTTTAAAATGATAAAGTCTTGAATTTAAAACATTCACAATATTAAAAATCTAAAGATTTTATAAAACGTTGGAATTTTGAAAAAGTAAAGATTTTGAAAATGTTAGGATTAAAAAAAAGCATATTCATAACAGTTGGGATTTAAAAATCTCTTCAGTTTAGTAATTCCTGACTTATTTGAAAATTACACCTTTTTTAAAAATCTTGTCTTTTTGTTTAAAATCCCAACTTTCTCAAAATAATTACCTTTTTTGAAATCCCAATTTTTGTTCGAAATCCTAGGGTTTTAGCTTAGGGTTCATAGTTCAAGGGGGTTTAGAGTAAGGCCTAAGACTTTAGGGTTCACTAATTCTTGTTTAGGGTTTAAGGCTCAAGGTTAGGAGTTTAGGGCTTAGGGGTTAGGGGTTAGGCTTCATGGGTCAGGAATCAGGGTTAAGGATTTATGATTTAAGGTTGGGGGTTAAGAGTTTAGGTTTTACGATTTAGGGATTTACATTTATGGTTTATGGCTAAGATTTTTAGGGTTTAGGATTCAGTATTAATGGTTTATGGTCTATGGTTTAGGATTTCAGGTTTTGGGCTTAGTGTTTAGGACTTAGGTTTTAGGGTTTAGGGTCGTAATTTTGAAAAGTCGTGATTTAAAAATATCTCAGTTTTTACAAATTCGTAATTTTGAAAAAGTCACGATTTTATAAAGTTGGAATTTTTAAAGAAGTAAAGATTTTAAAAATGTTATGATTTTGAAAAAAAATAGGATATTCAAAACAATTGGGATTTAAAAATCTCTTCAGTTTTGTAATTCCTGACTTATTTGAAAATTACAACTTTTTCAAAATATTCACGTTTTTGAAAATCACAACTTTGTCAAAATTGTTGGTTTTTTCAAAATCACGATTTTTTTGAAATCCTAATTTTTGTTCGAAATCCCAACATTTTCATAATCCTGACTTTGTACAAAATCTCAACTTTTTCGTAAAACCCTAAAACTTTTGAAATTAAAACTTTTTAGAGTTATGAAATTCTATCTTTTTCTTAAATTGCAAATTCTTTAAAATCCTAAATTTAGTTAAATTCACAACTTTTAGGGCTCATGGTTTACGATTGAGGGTTTAGTATTTAGGATTTAGAAATTAGGGTTTTAGGGTCTAAGACTTTGAATTTAGGGTTTGAGAGCAATTAGAGCTTAAGATTTAGGGTTTACAGGCTATATGGCTCAAGGTTTAGGGTTCAAGGTGTAGGGGTTAGGGTTTAGAATTTAGACCTTAGTATTCATAGTTGAGGGTCCATGGCTCAAGGTTCAAGGTTTATGGTTATGATTTTAAGGTTTTGGGTTTTGCCTTAGAGCTCACACTTCAAGGTATAGGGTTTAGGGTTAGGCCTAAGGCTTTAGGGTTTAAGGCTTGGGGTTATATGTATAGGGTTTATAGCTTAGGGTGGATGGTTTAGGATTCATGGCTCAGGGATCAGGGCTTAGGGTTTATGGTTTAAGAGTTTAGGTTTTACGATTTAAGGATTTGGGTTTATGGTTTATGTAGTGCCCACATTTTTATAGCTCCAGTTATCTTTTGGTTCCTTTATTTCTAAACATATTTTGATTGAGACTCTGGTAGACTTTAGACATTTTACTATGATATTTTATCCTCATGGGCATTATGGCATTTTGGGCGCATAGCGCCAATTGGACTAGATTTGTATACTGATATATTTCTTATGATGTTGATGACACTAGCAGGGTTATATGGTATATTTATTGATTAGATGTTAGTCTCTTGTGGTTGATTGATTAATGATATAGTGTTTTGGATTTAATGAAGGTAATTTTTATGCTAACCTAAGTATATGTCGTTGCAATTTTAATTGTGGATGATTCATGGCAAACTATGTGGATAATTGTATGCATTGCACTATCAATTGTAAATTATGTTCAGACATTATAAGTTTGACTGATATTGTGATGTATAGATGATGTTTATTATATTGGACAGATGTGGTTAATGTGTGCAATGAGTGTGCAGGTGATAGGTATAGGAGAGCATGGGTTTTAGGGCAGCTATGCAATTGTGCACAAGCGGCCCATGGGCTAAGTCCTAACCATGCTAAATGTTTGAGGCCTTAGATTAGATGTATTTAATTGGGCACCATGGGTGAACCCCTCAATTGTAATGTAATATTGTTTTGTAAAATTAATTAGGTTTAGGGTGTGTTTTATTAAGTAAACTAGCTTAGGGGTTTAATGATCTTATCTTAAGTTAAGTGTTGGTTTTGGGAAGTGTGTGTGTTGGTAGAAGGGATTGGGGACCACATGTGAACCTTGGGTGGACCCCACACCCTCTACCCTTGTGCCCAAGCATGCCAAACCCGAAATTGGGTTATTTTGGGCAATTTTAGGGACCCCTTTTGAGTTTGGGGGTTCCCTTAGCATGAAAATGGGCCCTTGGACCCTACCTAATAGGTAGGGGGCCTATTTCCAAGGTTTGGAGGGAGTTTCCCTCCCATTTTGCCCTCTTTAGTCACCATCCATGTAAGATGGTTGGGTTGTGTGAAAGTGTTAAAAGTTGCTCCACTTTGTTTTATTTTAGTTTTTGGTATTTTGGGTGAAAAGGGATAAAAGGTGAGTTTACTCTTACTTATTTGGTTTTTGGAATCTTTGACTCTTGAGAGGAGAGGAGGTGACACTTGTCACTTTCTCATTGGTGAGGAAACTTTTGGGTTCCTCTTTTTATTCTTCCTCATGTGGAAGGAATGGGTCTTCTTGGTTCATTTTTTTGGAGCACTTGGAGAATTTTGGGAGCTTGGAGGGGAGCTTGGACAAAGGGGAAAAACTTAGAGTCTTGGAAAGCATTATAGAGGTAGGGTTCTTAACATTTTTCTTCTCAGTTTTGTTTATCTTGTAAACTATGTTTGATCAATAAAATAGTGTGTGAAATGATGTGTTGTGAAGTTGTATGGTGAATGTAGGTGTTTGCTTGTTCTTGGTATTTTCTTTGTTTTCTCTCCACCATCATTTGGAATGATGGTTTTTGGAGAGTGTAGGGGAAGAGAGAGGGATTTCTCTCTCAAAACCTCATGGTTGTTGGTCAAGCCATGAAGGTCCCTTCTCATCCCCTCATATGGTTGAGGCGGGAGAAAGGTTCATATGGCTTGAACCTTTCCCCATTCTTGCTGAGGAAACCCTTTTGGGTTTGAAAATCCTCCCAAGAAGGATTTCTATAGCATAAGGAGGAATAAGGAGGATGAATGATTAGGAGGTATAAGGAGATTTTGTATGTATGTATTTAATGGTGCTCCTATGGTTGGACACCTTGATTTTGGGCATCCTTCTTCCTCTCTTCCCCCTTGTGAGGTTGACCTTGTTCTCATCTTGGTGTTGTTTTCATTGTATAGTAGGTATAAATGGTTGAATGGTCTTATGTTTCTCTTGTTGTGTGTTTAAAACCCCATTATACTTGTGCACATTGTGGAAGCTAGTTCCTCTCTCCCATGGGCTTGGGGGAGGCTAGCATGACTTCCAACCATGGAAAGGCATGTGATGATGCCTATTGGTTGGGTGGTAAACAAGCCATGTTCTCTTGGAGTTGGAGCTCAAGTTGGAGATAGTTGAAGCCTCTTGCCATCTTGGTCATCCTCATCTTTTGTGGGAATTACCATTCATGTTGTAAATAAATGTGGCTTGTAAATTTTCACATTCTTGTATATAACCATTTTGTACTTATTGTTTCTTGAAAACATTGGTCATCACAAAGAAGGTTTCTATTTTATAGTTGTAAGAATCTTGTAAAATTGTCATTTGAATTTATAATGAAACCAAGAACTTTTTATTTTCAATGCCTTCATTTGAAAAGATTTGTTGTTTAGAAATATGCAATATAGATGTGCATTACATATAAAATCTGAAAGTTTAGTCTGCTTATTTCAAATAAAAATATGGCACTACAGTTTATGGCTAAGGGTTTAGGGTTTAGGATTCAGTGTTAAGGTTTTATGGTTTATGGTTTTGGGATTGGTGTTTAGGACGTTGGAGTTTAGATTTTAGGGTTTATGACTCTAGTTTCACGTTTTAAAGTTTAGGGTTTAAGGGTCACGATTTTGAAACTCTATATTTTTAAAGATTTTCAAAATACAGAACACTAACTCTAAATTTTAAGGGTTTCAAAAAATATCAAGATTTTCAAAAACTTAGTATTTTCAAAGATTTTTAAAGTGATAAAGTCTTTAATTTAAAAGTTCACAATTTTAAAAACTCATGATTTTTATAAAAATATTTTTCTAACAAGTCACGATTTTATAAAAAGTTGGAATTTTGGAAAAGTAAAGATTTTTAAGATGTTACGGTTTTCAAAAATATTAGGATATTAAAAATAGTTGGGATTTAAAAGCCTCGTCAATTTTGTAATTCCTGACTTATTTGAAAATTGTACTGTCTTCAAAATCTCATCTTTTTGAAAATCCCAATTTTCTTAAAATTCTAGCTTTTTTAAAATCTGAATTTTTGTTCAAAATCCTTAGGTTTAGGCTTTTAGCTTAGGGCTCATGGTTAAAGGTTAAGGCTTAGGGATTTTCTAAGAAATTAGGATATTCACAACAGTTGGGATTTAAAAATCTCTCCAATTTTGTAATTCTTGACTTATTTAAAAATTGCACCTTCTCAAATATCTTGTTCTTTTTGAAATCATGACTTTTTGAAATCCCAATATTTTGTCAAAATCCTAGGGTTTAGGATTTTTTCTTAGGGCTCACAATTCAAGGTTTTGGTTTAGGGTTAGGCCTGAGACATTAGTTTCACGGTTTAGGGTTTAAGGCTTCCGGTTAGGGTTTAGGGTTTTGTGATTTACGGCTGGGTTTATGGTTTATTGCTAAGCATTTAGGGTTTAAGATTCAATGGTAAGGTTTTATGGTTTAGTATTTGGGGTTTTGGGCTTAGTGTTTAAGATGTTGGGGTTTAGGGTTTAGCATTTATAACATAGGTTTCATGTTTTAGGGTTTAGGGGTTGCGATTTTGAAAAATTTATGAGTTAAATAATATCCTGATTTTGAAACAATTAGGATTTCGAAAAATTCATGAATTTAAAAAGTTCACAATTTAAAAAAACTCATGATTTTTAAAAATTCATCATTTTCTAAAATGTCACGCTTCTATAAAAATTTTGTATTTGAAAAGGTAATTTTAAAAAAATGTCAGGATTTCAAAATAAATTAGGATATTCAAAACAATTGGGATTTAAAAATCTCTTCAATTTTGTAATTCCCAACTTATAGGAAAATTGCACCTTTTTTCAAAATTTTGTCTTTTTTTTTAAAATCCCAATTTTCTCAAAATTCTTGGCTTTTTCGAAATCACGACTTTTTGAAATCCCAATTTTTATTCGAAATCCCAACCTTTTCATAATCCTAACTTTTTTAAAATCTCAACTTTTTCAAAAACCTAAAAAGTTTGAAATTTGAACTTTTTCATAATTATGAAATTCTATATTTCTCTTAAATTGCAAATTATTTAAAATCCTAAATTTTTTGAAATTCACAACTTTTTGAAAAATAATCACTTTTTCAAAAATCATGACATATTCAAAAATCCATAATTTTTGGAAAATCTAAATTATTCAAACTCCGACTTTTTTAAAATCCTGATATTTTAAAAAAGTTGAGATTTTTGAAACATGTGGTTTAAATGAAATAGACTCGAATGGACATCTAGAGCATAAGTTATGACCTTTTCAAGTTCTCGATAATTTTGGCTCATCAATACATTTTTAAATCTTGAATTTTTTGAGATTATAACTTTTTTAAAATCCCAGCTTTTAAAAAATCGCAACGTTTTCGAAAATTAAAACTTTAGAAAAATCACAACTTTTAAAAAATTCCTGAATTTTCTAAAATCTCAACTTTATAAAATAGTGACTTTTTTTTTTAAATCCTTATTTTTTCGAAAATCAAAAATATTAAAAATTGGGACTTTTCGAATATCCTAACTTATTATAAAATCTTGATGTTTTAAAAATCCCAACATTTTCTAAAATCTTGACTTTTTAAAAAATTCTTACTTTTCAAAAAACATGACTTTTTAGAAAATCTTCACTTTTACAAAATCACGACTTTTTTGGAAAATCTAAAATTAAAAAAAAACCTGTCTTTTCAAAAATCCAAACTTTTTGAAAATGTCAAGTTTTTCAAAAATTTGATTTCTTCAAAAATCTAGACTCTTCAAAATCTATTCTTAAAACATATGAAAATCCTAACTTTTCAAAAATCCTAACATTTTCAAAATATTCATATTTTCAAAACACAAACTTGTTTTAAAATCTTAACATTTTCAAAGTCCTAACATTTTTAAATCTCGATGTTTTAAAAAATAACAAATTTTTTTAAATTGTAACTTATTCAAAAGTTATGACTTTTTGAAAATCCCAAGTTTTTAAAATCCTAACTTTTTCGAAAATCTTGACTTTTTAAAATCCCAAGTTTTTCAAAATACCAATTTTTTTTTCCAAATGTAGCTATTTTTAAGTTTTATAGGTTGAGGGTTTAGGTTTGTTGGCTCAGGATTCAGGTGTAGGGTTTAGGGTTGAGGTTAAGGATTCGGGGATTAAGGTTTAGGGTATGGGTTTGAGGTTTACAAAGTTAGCATTTTAGGGCTCATGATTTAGCATATAGGGTTTTAGGATTTACTACTCAGAATTTAGGGTTTAGGAGAAATTAGAGCTTAATGTTTATGGTTTATAGAGCTCAAAGTTAAAGGTTTAGGGTCTATGGGTTAGAGTTTAGGGTTTAGGTCTCGGTGTTCATGGTTAAGGGTCCATGGCTCAAAGTTTGAGGTTTAGCGTTATGATTTTAGTGTTTAGGGTTTAGGTCTTTAGCTAAAGGTTTTGGGTTTCTGCTTAGGTCTCACAATTCAAGGTATAGGGTTTAGGGTTCACTATTTAGGGTTTTAGGGTTTAAGGCTTAGGGTTAGGGATTTAGAGTTTGGAGCTTAGGGTTTAGGATTCATGGCAAAGAGAATAGGGTTTATAGTTTCAGGTTTGGGGTTTTTTGTTTGTGGCTGAGGGTTTAGGATTTAGTGTTAAGGGTTTATTGTTTATGGTTTAAGATTTAGAGTTTTGATCTTAGTGTTTAGGATATTGGGTTGTAAGGTTTAGCGTTTATGACTCGGGTTTAAGGTTTTAGGGTTTAGGGGTCACGATTTTGAAAACGTCACAATTTCAAAAATATCCCAATTTTGAAACAGTTAGGATTTCAAAAAAGTCATGATTTTAAAAATGTTTATATTTTACAAGATTTTTGAAGTGATAAATTCATGAATTTGAAAAGTTCACAAGTTTTTAAAAGTAAAAATCATGAAAAACTAAATATTTTGAAAATGTTAGGATTTTAAAAAAATAGGATATTCAAAATAGATGGGATTTAAAGATTTCTTTAGTTTTGTGATTCCCGACTTATTTGAAAATTGCACCTTTTTTCAAAATCTTGTGTTTTTTAAAATCTCAACTTTCTCAAAATTCTTGGCTTTTTGAAATCACAACATTTTTGAAATCCCATTTTTTGTTCAAAATCCCAACCTTTTAATAATCTTGACCTTTTTAAAATCTCAACTTTTTCAAAAATCCTAAAAAAAATTAAACTCGAATTATTTTAGAAATATGAAATTCTATCTTTTTCTAAAATTGCAAATTCTTCAAAATCCTAATTTTTGGAAATTCAAGATTTTTTGGAAAATAATAAAATCATGACATATTCAAAAATCTTTAATTTCTGGAAAATCTAAATTATTCAAACTCCCAATTTTTTTTTAAATCTTGATATTTTAAAAAAGTTGAGATTTTTGAAACATGTGGTTTAAAAAAAATGAACTCAAACGGACACCCGGAGCACAAGTTATGACCTTTTCAAATTCCTACTAATTTTGGCGCATCACTACATTTTTGAAATCTTGACTTTTTGAGATTATAACTTTTTTAAAATCGCAACTATTTTAATAATCGCGATATTTTCGAAAATCATAACTTTTTTCAGAAATCCCAAATTTTTAAAAATTCCTGAATTTTCTAAAATCTCAACTTTATCAAAAATGCCAACATTTTTAAAATCCTCACTTTTTAAAAAATATATTATTTCAAAAATTGCAAATACTAAAAATCAGGAGTTTTTTAATATCCAGGACTCTTTCAAAAATCAAATTTTTCAAAAATATTGACGTTTTAGAAATCCCAACATTTTTCAGAATCTTGACATTTTTGAAAATCCTGACTTTTTTGAAAATATCAAATTTTTTAAAATCTCCTCTTTTCAAAAAATTTTACTCATCAAAAATGTGAAAAACGCAACTCTTTAGAAAATCCAAACTTTTCAAAAATCTCAATTTTTTGAAATATTCATTTTTCGAATACCCAACTTGTTTGAAAATTTGAACATTTTTGAATTCCCAACATTTTTAAAATCTTAATGTTATAAAAATAACAATTTTATTTAAAATTGTAACCTTTTCAAAATCTCAAGTTTTTGAAAATCTTAAGTTTATCAAAAATCTTGACTTTTTGAAAATCCCAAATTTTTCAAAATACCAAGTTTTCCAAATCTAACTATTTTAAGGTTTCCAAGTTGAGGATTTAGGGTACATGATTTCAGGTTTATGGTTTAGGGATTAGGGCTCGGGGTTCGGGGTTCGGGGTTTAGGGTTGGGTTTTAAGATTCGGGATCAAGGTTAGGTTTAAGGTTTGGACTAAGGCTTTAGGGTTCACTGTTTAGGGTTTAGGGCTTATGATTTAAGGTTTAGCATTTAGGATTTTATGGTTTAAGAATTAAGTTTTAGGGTTTAGGGTAAGAATTTAGGGATCAAGTTTTAGGGTTTGGGGTTCAAGGTTTATAATTGAGGGTTTTGTATTTATGGTTTATAGGTTATACGCCTCAAAGTTTAGGGTTTAGTGTTTAGGTCTCAATGGTTGAGGCTCCATGGCTCAAGGTTCGAGGTTTGGGGTTATAAGTTTAGGGTTTAGGGTTTAGGTCTTTTAGCTAAATGTTTATTTTTAGGGTTTTGGCTTAGGGATCACGGTTCAAGTTATAGGGTTTTAGGTTTAAGGTTAGGACTAAGGATTTAAGGTTCATTGTTGAGGGTTTACGGCTTAAGATTTATGGTTTAAGGTTTAGGATTTAGGTTTTGGGCTTAGTGTTTAGGATGATAGGGTTTAGGGTTTAGTGTTTAGGGGTCGCGATTTTTAAAAGTCATGATTTCAAAATATCCTGATTTTGAAACAGTTAGGATTTCTAAAAAAATCAAGTTTTTCAACAAGTCTATATTTTCAAATATTTTGAAAGAGATAAAGTCATGAATTTAAAATGGTCACAATATTAAAAAATAGGGATTTTTAAAAATTAGTATATTTTGAAAAAATCAAAATTTTATAAAAGTTGGAATTTTGAAAAATAAAGATTTTTAAAATGTTAAGATTTTCAACAAAATTAGCATATTCAAAACAATTGGGATTTAAAAATCTCTTTATTTTTTTGATTCTTGACTTATTAGAAAATTTTACCTTTTTCAAAATCTTGTCTTTTATAAAATCCCATCTTTCTCAAAAATGTTGGCTTTTTTAAATCATAAATTTTGGAAATCCTAACCTTTTCTTAATCCTAAGTTTTTAAAAATCTAAATTTTTCAAAAATGCTAATTTTTTTAAATTCAAACTTTTTAGAATTATGAAATTCTATATTTTTCCAAAATTACAAATTCTTTAAAACCCTACTTTTTTTTAAATTCACAACTTTTTGGAAAATAATGACTTTTTCAAAAATCATGAGATATTCAAAATTCCAAAATTTTTGGAAAATCTAAATTATTCAAACTCCCGACTTGATTTTTAAATTCCTATTATTTTAAAAAGTTGAGATTTAAGGTTTGGGGATTAAGGATTAGGGTTTAAGAATTGGGTTTTAGGGTTTAGGGGTTTAAGGTTTAGGGTTTAGTGTTAGGATTTAGGGCTCAAGTTTACGGTTCAGGGTTTTACATTTAGGGTTTAGGGTTCATTGATTACGGTTAAGGGTTTAGTATTTAGGATTTAGGGTTTAGGATCAATTAGAGCTTAATGTTTAGGGTTTAAGTCTTTAGCTAAATGTTTAGGGTTTAGGCTTCATGGCTCAAGGATCAGGGTTTATGGTTCATGGATTGGGGTTTATGGTTTATGGATGAGGGTTTAGGGATTTGGGTTTATGGTTTATGGATGAGAGTTTAGGATTTAGAGTTTAGGCTTCAAAGTGTTATGGGTTTATGTTTTATGGTTAAGAATTTAGGGTTTTGGGCTTACTATTTAGGATGTTGGGGTTTAGGGATTAGCATTTACAACTCAGGTTTCAGGTTTTTAGGGTTTAGGGGTTGCGATATTTAAAAATATTCCAAGTTTGAGATAGTTAGGATTTCGAAAAAGACACGATATTATAAAAGTTGGAATTTTGAAATAGTAAAGATTTTGAAAATCTTGACTTTTTCAATTGCTTGTCTTTTTAAAAATCTGAAGTTTTTCAAAATATCAACTTTTTCTAAATCTAACTATTTTAAGGTTTCTAGGTTGAGAGTTTATGTCTCAGGGGATTTAGTGTTTAGGGTTTAGGGATTAGGGCTCAGGGATTTTGAAAATTCTTAATTTTAAAATAATATATATGATGCACCATTATTTGCAGGAACTTGACAAGGTCATAAATTGAGCTCTAGGTGTTTGTCCGAGTCCGTTTTTTTTTGAAACCACGTGATTTGATGAGACGAACGCAGCGGTAATCTGCTCTAATAATTGGGGTAAGTTTTAAACACGTTTTTTGGCTCTAAATCTACCATCTTGAGGCAAACAATTAGGATTTAAGTTATAGTTTGGTTTTTTCCTATTTTAGGCATTAGTTAATTTTAGTTTATTAGTTGCATTATGAGTTAGAAAGTTGGAAATTCCTCTAATTTAGATATGTAGAAGATGCATGGAATTTTTTTGTGCCCGTACAAATAAGCATGTGAACTTACTAAGAACAACAAGTTCAAGTAAACTGCTAAAAATAGTAATTTCTGCCACCTAGATTAGGATCAGAGAAGGAGATTAGTGGAAAACAACATTCAAGATAGAAAATGGATTATATGAGTTGTTGGTGATGCCATTCAGGTTATCCAATGCACCTAATACCTTTATGAGATTGATGAACACCATGCTACGGGAGTATAATGGTAAGTTTATTGTAGTTTATTTTGATGATATCTTGAACTTTAGTAAAACTAAAGAAGAACATATGGGGCATCTAAGGTTGGTATTTGAAGTGTTAAGAAAAGATAAACTCTATGCAAATATGAAGAAGTGCACATTTATGCAAGAGAGTTTAGTATTCTTGGGCTTTTATTTTTTTAGTATGATGGGGCATGATGGACTTAAAAGATAAAGGTAATTATTGAATGGCCTACTCGATGGACTATAACAGAGGTAAGAATCTTTTATTGTCTAGCAACATTTTACAAAAATTTATTAAAAATTTCAGTAGTATTGTAGCACCTATAACTGATTACACAAAAGGGAGCTTTTGTGGACAAAGGTAAAGCCGAGGATAGTTTTCAATTCTTGAAGAAGAAGGCAATACCAAATTTTGATAAAGTGTTTGAGGTTGATTGTGACGCCTTACATGTGGGTATTGGAGCTGTTCTAAGTCAAGGAGGAAAGCCGTAGTCTTCTTTAGTGAGAAACTAAATGAGGTAAGAAAGAACTACTCTACTTATGATGTGGAATTTTATGCAATTATACAAGCATTAAGGCATTGGAGGCATTACTTACTGCCTAAGGAGTTTGTGTTATTTAAAAAACACATAGCCCTGAAGTATGTGAATACCCAAAAGAAGTTGAATAGTAGGCATACAAAGTGGGTATCATTTTTGTAGGGTTATACTTTTTCTCTAAAACATAAATCCGGAAAATAGAATCAAGTTGTAGATGCATTGAGTAGGTGTGTGACTTTGTTTACCACTATGGAAAATGAGGTGGTGGGTTTTGAAGCAATAAAGGGTTTATATTCTTCTGATTCTGATTTCAAGGATATTGTTGAAAGACTAATTAGTCCATTATCAAACAATGCAGGAGATGTCTTGGATGAGTATATTTTACAGGATGGCTACCTATTTAAGGGATGCCAACTATGTATTCTAGTTGGGTCTATGAGAGAGAATATAGTGAAAGAGTTGCATAACAAAGGGTTGACCGGGCATTTTGGTAAAGATAAGACGATATAGCCTTTGTAGCAAAAAAATACTATTGGCCAAAGCTGAAAAGAGATGTGGTAAGATATGTGGAGAGATGTAAAATTTTCCAAGTCTCGAAAGGCCATCCACAGAATATAGGGTTGTATATGTCGTTTCCTGTTCCTAAAGGGTCATGCACAGATCTGAGTATGAATTTTGTTTTGGGATTACCAAAAACACAACGAGTTAATGACTCAATTTTTGAAGTTATTGATAGGTTTTCTAAGATGGTTCATTTTATTACCTGTAAGAAAACAAGTGATGCAACAGTGTAGTAGATTTGTTTTTCAAAGAAGTTGTTCATTTGCATGGTGTTCCAAAAACCATTACTTCAAATAGGGACACAAGGTTCTTAAGTCACTTTTGGCAGACTTTATGGAAGAAATTTGGAACTCAACTACAGTTCAGCAGTGCCTATCATCTGCAGACTGATGGGAAAATAGAGGTGCTAAATAGGAGTTTGGGAAACCTATTAAGGTGCATTGTTGGGGAAAAGCTGAAAAATGGGACTTAGCATTACCACAAGCTGAGTTTGCTTATAATAGCTCCATAAATAGATCCACAAGAAAGTCTCCATTTTATATTGTGTATGGGAGTAATCTAAATGGGGTGTTAGATTTGGTACAAATTCCAGTTGTTGGTAGATTCAAGTGATTGATGCAAAAGCATTTGCTGAACATATACAACAATTACAAGAAGAAGTGTGGAAGAAGCTACAGAATAGTAATGATAAGTATAAGGAAATAACAGATGTGCACAAACGGAGAAAGGTATTTATAGTTGGTGAGTTGGTTATGGTATATCTATGGAAGGAGAGGTTTCCAAAGGAACGTATAAAAACTGAAGTACAAGAAGATTGGTCTGTGTAAAATCATGAAAAAATAAATGATAATGTTTATGATGTAGAATTGCCAGAAAATTTTAATATTTCTCCAGTGTTTAATGTTTCATATTTGTATTCTTTTCATGGGGATGGTGCATAAGGGTAAGTTATTGATGAAGTAGTAGATTAGAGGAAGTTCTTGTGAAGAAGAAAGAAGAAGTGGATCAAATTCTAGATAAGAAAACAATGGACACGTGACATGGGAAATACGACAAATATTTGGTACATTGGAAAGGATTGGAACAAGAGGATGATAGTTGGGTCTGAGTGAAGATTAAGAAGTTAGATGTAGATAAATGAAAGCATTTTGAAGAAGACAACTTACAGGAGCTACATTTTTTTTCAAGCGGGGAAGAATGATGCGCCATAATTAGTACGAACTTGACAAGGTTATATCTTGAGCTTCAGGTGTCCATTTGAGTCTGTTTTTTTTTAAATCACATGATTCAATGAGACGAACACAGTGGCAATCCACCCTACTATTTGTGAAAAGTTTTTGACATGTTTTCAGACCTTAAATCTGCCATTTTGAGTCTAGAAATTAGGATTTAAGTTATAGTTCAGTTTTTTCCTATTTTTGGGAATTATTTAATTTTAGTCTATTAGTTGCATTATGAGTTAGAAAGTTAGCAATTCCTCTAATTTAGGGATGTAGAAGATGTGTGGCAATTTTTTTGCTCATACGAATAAGCATGTGAACTTACTAAGAATAGCAAGTTCTAGTAAACTGCTAAAAATAGTAATTTCTGCCACCTAGAGTAGATTTAGTCAGAGTTAGAGTTTTCTTGGCAACTCGAGTTGGGAGTTGTTTTCCTATTTAGGAAACATTGTAATTCATTATTCAGTAACAAAGAAGGAGATCTATTTTCTTTTGGAGTTCATATTATTTGCAGTATATCAGGTTTGTTCATAATTTGGCTACATTAATATATTATTTCGATAATTTAAAATATTAAAAATCAGGAATTTTTGAAAATCCTGACTTTTTCAAAAATCTTGACGTTTTAAAAATCCAAACATTTACAAAATGTTGACTTTTTAAAAATCCTAACTTTTAAAAAATCTTGATTTTTTTTTGAAAATCTTCACTTTTACAAAATCATGACTTTTTGGAAAATCTAATTTTTTAAAAATCCCATCTTTTCAAAAATCTTGAATTTTTCAAAAATCCTAACTCTTAAAAATTGCAAAAAGCCCAACTCTTTAGAAAATCCCAACTTTTCAAAAATCTTGACTCTTTTGAATATCCTCACTTATTCAAAAATCTTGAGATTTGAAAAATCCGAACATTTTTCAAAATCTTGACCGTTTTGAAAATCATGAATTTTTTGAAAATCTTCACTTTTGCAAAATTATGACTTTTTAGAAAATCTTAAATTATTTAAAATCTCGTATTTTCAAAAATATTAAGTTTTTTAAAAATGTCAAGTTTATAAAAAATCTTGACTTTTTCAAAAATCCACTATTTAAAAAAGTGAAAAGCCCAACTCTTTAGAAAATACTAACTTTTCAAAAATCCTGACTTTTTCGAAAACCCCAACT
Source organism: Taxus wallichiana var. yunnanensis (assembly GCA_018340775.1). NCBI lineage: Eukaryota > Viridiplantae > Streptophyta > Pinopsida > Cupressales > Taxaceae > Taxus > Taxus wallichiana. The sequence goes on from CM031242.1 coordinate 236,465,338, forward strand.
TGTTTAAATCTTGATGGTTTCAAACATAACAACTTTGTTTAAAATAGCAACATTTTCAAAAGTCATAACTTTTTTGGAAAATCTCAAGTTTTTAAAAATGCGACTCTTTCAAAAATCTTGACTTTTTAAAAATCCCATGTTTTTCAAAATACCAACTTTTTCCAAATCTAACTATTTGAAGGTTTCTATGGAAGGCTTAGGGATTTAGTATTTAGGGTTTAGGTTTTTGGGCTCATTATTCGAGGTTAGGTTTTAGGGATTAGGGCTCAGGCACTTTGGGTTTAGGGTTAAGGGATCAAGGTTAAGGGTTTAATAATTAGGTTTTAGGGTTTTCAGTTTTGGAGTTTAGAGTTAGGATTTAGGGCTTAGGTTTTAGGGTTTAACGTTCAAGGTTTTTCATTTACGGTTTATGGCTCATAGTTTACAGTTGAATGTTTAGTATTTAGGATTTAGCATTTAGGGTTTAGAAGTAATTAGAGCTTAAGGTTTAGAGTTTATGGTTTAGGGCATAGGGGTAAGGGTTTAAGGTTTAGGATTTAGGGTTTAGGTCTCAACATTATCCATGGCTTAGGGTTCAAGGTTCATGTTTATGATTTTAGGGTTAAGGTCTCTAGCTAAAGGTTTAGGATTTAAGATTTTTGCTTAGGGCTCACCGCTCAAGGTATAGGGTTTAAGGTTAAAACTAAGACTCTAAGGTTCTTTTTGAGGGTTTAAGGCTTGGGGTTAGGGGTTTGGAGTTTAGGGCTCAGGGCTTAGGGTTTAGGATTCATGGCTTTGGGATCACGGTTTAGATTTTAGGTTTTACGATTTAGGGATTATGATTTATGGATGCGGGTTTATGGTTTAGGATTCACTGTTAAGGATTTAGGGTTCAATGTTTATGGTTTAGGATTTAGGGTTTTAGGCTTAGTTTTAGGATGTTGGGGTTTATGGTTTAAATTTTACGACTCGGGTTTTAGGTTTTAGGGGTCACAATTTTGGAAAAGTCTAGATTTCAAAAATACCCTGATTTTGAAATAATTGGATTTTGAAAAAGTAATGATTTTCAAAAGTCCGTATTTTCAAATATTTTGAAAGTGATAAAGTCGTGAATTGAAAAAGTTCACAATTATTTAAAAACTCATGATTTTTTTTTAAATTTAATTTTTGAAAAAGTCATGATTTTAGAAAAAGTTGGAATTTTTAAAAAGTAATGATTTTGTAAGGAATTAGGATATTCACATTAGTTGGGATTTAAAAATCTCTTCCATTTTGTAATTTCCAACTTATTTGAAAATTGCACCTTTTTTCAAAATCTTGTCTTTTTTTATATTCCCAACTTTCTCAAAATTCTTAGCTTTTTCGAAATCACGAATTTTTTGAAATGGCAACTTTTCCTAATCTTGAATTTTTTGAAAACCTCTACTTTTTAAAAAACCCTATAAAATTTAAAATTCAAACTTTTTGAGGATTAAGAAATTCTCTATTTTTCTAAAATTGCAATTTCTTTAGAATCCTATTTTTTTAAATGCACAACTTTTTGGAAAATAACGGCTTTTTTAAAAAATCATGACATATTCAAAAATCCAAAATTTCTTAAAAATCTTAATTATTCAAACTCCTAACTTTTTTTTAAAAATCTTGATATTTTAAAAAAATTGAGATTTTTGAAACATGTGGTTTTAAATAAATAGACTCAAATGGACACATCTAATTTATGACCTTTTCAGAAATCAAAACTTGGTGCATCACTACATTTTTAAATCTTGATTTTTTTAGAGTATACCTTTTTTTTAAAATCACAACTTTTTTGAAAATCGTAACATTTTCGAAAATCAAAATTTTTTCAAAAATCAAAACTTTTTCAAAAATCCCAACTTTTTTAAAATTCCTGAATTTTCTAAAATCTCAACTATAAAAAAATGCTGAATTTTTTGAAAATCCTTACATTTTATAAAAATATATATATTTTTCACAAATCAAAAATATTAAAAATCGAGACTTTTTCGAATATCCTAACTTATTCAAAAATATCAACTTTTTCAAATATCCTAACGTTTTAAAAATCCCAACATTTTCCAAAATCTTTACTTTTACAAAATCACGACTTTTTGGAAAATCTTAAAATTTTAAAAATCTCGTCTTTTCAAAAATCCTATTTTTTTTTTTAAATCTTCAGTTTTCAAAAGTCTTTACATTTTCAAAAATTCTGACTCTTTGAAAATCCCAACTCTTTCGAAAATCCAACTTTTAGAAAATCCTAATTTTTTAAAAAAATTCATTTTTCTAAAAACCCCAACTTGTTTGAAAATATGTGATTTTCAAAGTCCCAACATTTTAAATCTTGATATTTTCAAATATAACAACTTTGTTTAAAATTTCATCTCTATAAAAAGTCATGACATTTTTTTAAATCTCAAGTTTTTGAAAATCCCAAGTTTTTAAAATAACAAGTTTTTCCAAATCTAACTATTTTAAGGTTTCTAGGTTGAGAGTTTAAGGCTCAGTGAATTTAGTGTTTAAGGTTTATGTTTGTTGGCATAGGTTTTGGGATTTAGGGTTTAGTGTTTAGGGTTGAGGTTCGGGGTTGGGGATCAAGGTTTAGGGAAAAACAGACTCAAACAGACACTGGAGCACTAGTTATAACCTTTTGAAGTTCCTGCTAATTTTGGTGCATCACTACATTTTTGAAATCTTGACTTTTTCTAGATTATAACTTTATCGAAAATCCAAACTTTTACAAAAATGTGATGGTTTTAAAAATAATTTTTTTAAGAAATTCCAAGTTTTTAAAATTTCCTAAATTTTCTAAAATCTTAACTTTATAAAAAATGTTGACTTTTTTGAAAATCCTTATTTTAAAAAAAAATAAATATTTTTTCGAAATCTACAAATATTAAAAAATCCTTACTTTTTCGAAAATCTTCACATTTTAAAAATCCCAACATTTTCCAAATTCTTCACTTTTTTGAAAATCCTTACTTTCCAAAAATCCTAAATTTTTGAAAATCTTCACTTTTACAAAATCACGACTTTTCGGAAAATCTCAATTTTTTAAAATCACGTCTCTTATAAAATCCTAATGTTTTTGCAAATCTTGAGTTTTCGAAAATATTGACTTTTCAAAAATCCAAACTCTTCAAAAATGTGAAAAGCCCAACTCTTTTGAAAATCCCAACTTTTCAAAAACCTGACTTTTTTGAAATATTCATTTTTTAAAAACCCCAACTTGTTTGAAAATCTGAACATTTTCATAGTCCCATTATTTTTAAAATCTTGATGTTTTTAAAAGTAACAACTTCGTTTAAAATTGTAACTTTTTGAAAATAGTTGGGATTGAAAAATCTCTTCAATTTTGTAATTCCGGAGACTTATATGAAAATTACACCTTTATTCCAAATCTTGTCTTTTTTGAAAATCCCAAATTTCTCAAAATTCTTGGCTTTTTCGAAATCATGACCTTTTTGCAAGCCCAATATTTGTTTGAAATCCCAACCTTTTCATAATCTTGACTTTTTTGAAAATCTCAACCTTTTCAAAAACCCCAAAATTTTTGAAATTTGAACTTTTTAGAGTTATGAAATTCTAGTTTTTTTAAAATTTAAAATTCTCTAAAATCCTAAAAATTTTGAAATTCAGAACTTTTTGGAAAATAATAACTTTTTCAAAAATCATGACATATTAAAAAATCCATAACTTCTGCAAAATCTAAATTATTCAAACTCCCAACTTTCTTTTGAAAATCCTGATATTTTAGGAAAGTTGAGAGTTTTGAAACATGTGGTTTAAAAAAACGGACACCCAGAGCACAAGTTATGACCTTTTCAAGTTCGCACTAATTTTGGCGCATCATTACATTTTTAAAATCTTGTCTCTTTTTAGATTGTAACTTTTTCAAAAATCTCAAGTTTTTCAAAAATCTCAACTATTTAAAAAATTGCGGCGTTTTAAAAATCAAAACTTTTTTGAAAATCCTTAATTTTTAAAAAATATATATTATTTCAAAATCAAAAATATTAAAAATCGAGACTTTTCGAATATCTTGACTTATTCAAAAATCTAACTTTTTAAAAAATGTTTTAAAAAACCCAACATTTTCCAAAAATTTGAGTTTTTAAAATCCTGCTCTTCAAAAATCCTAACTATTTTAAAAAATCATCACTTTTATAAAATCACGAATTTTTAGAAAATCTCAAAAAAAGTAAAATCTTGAATTTTTCAAAAATCTAAAAAGCCTTTAGAAAATCCCAACTTCTCAAAAATCCTGAACTTTTTGAATATCTTGACTTATTCAAAAATCTAACTTTTTCAAAAATCCGACATTTTAAGAATCCCAAAAAAATTCAAAATCTTGACGTTTTTGAAAATCTCAGTTTTACAAAATCACGACTTTTTGGAAAATCTTAAATTTTTAAAAATCTCCTCTTTTCAAAAATCCTAACTTTTTAAAAATGTCTTTTTACAAAATATTGACTTTTTCAAAAATGCACTATTTTAAAAAGTAAAAAGCCAAACTCTTTAGAAAATTCCAACTTATAAAAATCCAGACTTTTTCAAAATATTCATTTTTTGAAAACCCCATCTTGTTTGAAAATTTGTACATTTTCAAAGTCCTAACACTTTTTAAATCTTGATGTTTTCAAAAACAATAGCCTTGTTTAAAATTCCAAAATTTTAATAGTCGTAACTTTTTTAAAAATCTCAATTTTTAAAAATCTAGACTTTTCAAAAATATTGACTTTTAGAAAATCCCAAGTTTTTCAAAATATAATGTTTTTCCAAATCAAAGTATTTGAAGGTTTCTAGGTTGAGGGTTTAGTGCTTAGGGATTTAGTGTTTAGGGTTTAGGTTTTGGGCTCATGATTTGGGGTTTAGGGTTTAGGGATTAGGGCTCGTGGCACCCGGGTTGACAATTTGAGGATCAAGGTTTAGGGTTTGGGGTTCAAAGTTTACGGTCAAGGGTTTTGCATTTAGGGTTTATGGCTCATGGTTTACAATTGATTGTTTAGTATTTAGGAATTATAATTTAGGGTTTTAGGGTTTGAGACTCATAATTTAGTATTTAGGAGAAATTAGAGCTTAAGGTTTAGGGTTTAGTGGGTGTAGGGCTAAGAGTTTAGGGTTTAGGGTATAGGGGTCGGGGTTTAGGGTTTAGGGTTTTGACCTAGGGCTCATGGTTCAAGGTTTAGGGTTTAGGGTTTAGGGTTAGGCCTAGGGCTCTAAGGTTGATTAATTAGGATTTAAGGCTTAGGCTTAGGGGTTATCGTTTAGGGTTTAGGATTTATGGCTTAGGGATATGGGTTTAGTGTTTATGGTTTAAGGTTTGGGGTTTAGAGTTTAGTTTTACGATTTAAGGGTTTGGGATTATGTTTTATGGTTGAGGGTTTTGGATTTATTATTATGGTTTATGGTTTAAGATCTAGGGTTTTGGGATTAGTGTTTAGGATGTTGGGGTTTAGGGTTTAGCGTTTACGACTCGGGATTCAGGTTTTAGGGGTCACGATTTTGAAAAATTCATGATTTCAAAAATATCTTGATTTAGAAACAATTAGGATTTTGAAAAAGTCATGAATTTAAGAAGTTCACAATTTTAAAAAAACTTGTGATTTTCTTAAAATTCGTAATTTTCGATAATGTCACGATTTTATTAAAAGTTGGAATTTTAAAAAAGTTAACATGTTTAGATATTGAAAATGTTAGGATTTTTTAAAATATGATAGTTAAAATAGTTAGGATTTAAAAATCTCTTTAGTTTTGTAATTCTCGACTTATTTCAAAATTGTTTCTTTTTTTTAAAATCCCATTTTTTTCAAAATTCTTGGCTATTTCGAAATTATAATTTTCTTTAAATCCTGATTTTTGTTTGAAATCCCAACCTTTTCCTAATCTTGAATTTTTCTAAAATCACAACTTTTTCAAATACACCAAAAACTTTTCAATTCATACTTTTTTGAGAATTATGAAATTATCTCTTTTTCTAAAATTGTAAATTATAAATTCACAACTTTATAGAAAATAATGACTTTTAAAAAAATCATTACATATTAAAAAAATGAATTTCTAGAAAATCTAAATTATTCAAACTCTCGACTTTTTTGTAGAAATCCTGATATTTTAAAAAAGTTTAGATTTTTGGAATATGTGGTTAAAAAAATAGACTCAAACAGACACTTGGAGCATAAGTTAGGACATTTTCAAGTTCCTACTAATTTTGTCGCATCACTACATTATTGAAATCTTGAATTTTTTTAAAGTATAACTTTTGAAAATCCCAACTTTTAAAAAATTGCAATGTTTTCTAAAATCAAAACTTTTTCAGAAATCCCAACATTTTAAAAATTCACGAATTATGTAAAATCTCAACTTTACCAAAAATGTCAACTTTTTTGAAAATCCATACTATTATAAAAATATATATTTTTTCAAAAATTGGAAATATTAAAAATTGGGACTTTTCGAATATCCTAACTTATTCAAAATCCTGACTTTTCAAAAATCTTGACATTTTAAGAATCACAACATTTTTCAAAATCTTGAATTTTTTGAAAATCTTCACTTTCATAAAATCACAACTTTTCAGAAAATCTCAAATATTTTAAAATCTCGACTTTTCAAAAATCTTTTTTAAAATCACGAGTTCTTAAAAATCTGTACTTTCTAAAAAATCCTGACTCTTGAAAAATTCAAAATCTCAACTTTTCGAAAATCCCAACTTTTTAAAATTACTGACTTTTTCGAAATATTCATTTTTTGAAAACCCCAACTTGTTTAAAAATCTTAACATTTTCAAAGTCCCAATATTTTTAAAATCTTGATTTTTCAAAAACAACAAATTTGTTTAAAATTATAATTTTTTCAAAAGTTGTGACATTTTTGAAAATCTCAAGTTTTTGAAAATCTTGATTTTTTCAAAAATCTCACCTTTTTCTATAATCTTGACTTTTTAAAAATCCCAATTTTTGAAATACCAACTTTTCCAAAGTAAACTATTTAAAGGTTTCTAAGTTAAGGGTTTAGGGCTCGGGGATTTAGTGTTAGGGTTTAGGGTTTAGTTTTAGGGTTTAGGGATTAGGGCCCAGCGGTTAGGGTTTAGGGTTGAGGGTATAGGGTTCGGTGATCAAGGTTTAGGGTTTAGGGTTTGTGGCAAGGATTTAGGGCTCATATTTTAGGGTTTAGGGTTAGAGGTTTACGATAGAGGGATTTGCATTTAGGGTTTAGGGCTTATGGTTTAATTGAGGGTTAAGTATTTAGGATTTAGCATTGAGGGTTTGGGAGTAATTAAAGCTTAATGTTTAGGGTTTATGACTCAGGTTTTAGGTTTTAGGGTTTAGGGGTCATGATTTTGAAAAAGTCATGATTTTAAGAAAGTATGTATTTCAAAGATTTTTAAAGTGATAAATTCATGAATTTAAAAATTTCATAATTTTTAAAAACTCACGATTTTAAAAAAATTGTTAATTTTCAAAAAGTCTGGATTTCAAAAAAGTTTGAATATTGTAAAAGTAATTTTTTTCAAAATGTTAGGATTTTAAAAAAAATTAGGATATTCAAAATAGCTAGGATTTAAAAATCTCTTTAGTTATGTAGTTCTTGACTTATTAGAAAATTGCACCTTTTTTAAAAATCTTGTCTTTTTGAAACTACCAACTTTCTCAAATTCTTTGCTTTTTTAAAATCACAATTTTTTTGAAATCCCAACCTGTTCCTAATCCTAACTTTTTCGAGAAACTCAACTTTTTTTTCCAAACCTCTAAAAAAATTTAAATTCAATTTTTTTAGAATTATGAAATTCCAACTTTTTCTGAAATTACAAATTCTTTAAAATACTAAATTTTTGAAAATAATGAATTTTTCAAATTTCATGATATATTCAAAAATCCATAATTTCTAGAAAATCTAAATTATTCAAGGTCTTGACTTTTTTAAAATACTAACATTTTATAAAAGTTGAGATTTTTGAAACATGTGGTTTAAAAATATGGACTCAAACGAAGACTTGGAGCATAAGTTTTTAAAATGTTAGGATTTAAAAAAAAAAAAATAGTTGGGATTTAAAAATCTCTCTACACCTTATTTTGAAATTGCACCTTGTTTCAAAATCTTGTCTTTTTTTAAAATTCCAACTTCCTCAAAATTCTTGGGTTTTTTTAAATCACGACTTTTTTGAAATCCCAATTTTTGTTTGAAATCCCATCCTTTTCCTAATCCTGACTTATTAGAAAATCTCAACTTTTTCAAAACCCTAAACAATTTAAATTCAAACTTTTTAGAATTATATAATTCTATCTTTTTCTAAAACTGCAAATTCTTTAAAATCGTAAATTTTTGGAAATTCACAAATTTTTAGAAAATAAAGACTTTTAAAAAAATCATGACGTATTCAAAGATCCAAAATTTCTAGAAAATCTAAATTATTCAAACTCCCGACTTATTTTTGAAAATCCTTATATTTTAAAAAAGTTGAGATTTTTGAAACATGTGGTTTCAAAAAATAACGTAGTCAAACAGACACTAGAGCACAAGTTATGACCTTTTCAAGGTCCAGTTAATTTTAGCACATCAACACATTTTTGAAATCTTGACATTTTTGATATTATATCTTTTTCAAAAATTAAAAAAATAAAAAAATCACGAGGTTTTCATAAATAAAAACCTTTTCAGAAATCCCAACTTTTAAAATTTTTCTAAAATCTCAAATTTATCAAAAATTTTGACTTTTTTAAAATCCTTGCTTTTTAAAAAATTTATATATTTTGAAAATAGCAAATATTAAAAATTGGGAAATTTTCAAAATCTTAAATTTTTTTGAAAATCTTCACTTTTAAAAAATAACGACTTTTTGGAAAATCTCAAAAAAATTTAAATCCCATCTTTTCAAATATCCTAACTTTTTTAAAAATGTCGAGTTTTTCAAAAATCTTAACTTTTAAAAAATCTAAACTGTTCAAAAATCTTGATTATTCAAAAATGCAAAAATCCCAACTTTTCAAAAATACATACTTTTTTGAAATATTTATTTTTTCAAAACCTCAACTTGTTAGAAAATCTGAACATTTTCAAAGTCCCATTTTTTTAAATGCCGATGTTTTCAAAAATAAGAACTTTGTTTAAAATTGTAACTATTTTAAAAGTCGTGACTTTTTTGAAAATCTCAAGTTGCTAAAAATCCTGACTTTTTAAATTCCCAACTTTTTCAAAATACCAAATTTTCCAAATCTAACTATTTTAAGGTTTCTAAGTTGAGGGTTTAGGGCTCGGGGTTTTAGAGTTTAGGGTTTAAGGATTAGTTTTAAGGGTTTAGGGCTTGGGTTTTAGGGTTTGGGGTTCGATGTTAATGGTTGAGAGTTTTGCATTTAGGGTTTAGGGCTCATGGTTTATGATTGAGGGTTTAGTATTTAGGATTTAACATATAGGGTTTTATGATTTAAGACTAATAATTTAGGGTTGAGAAGCAATTAGAGCTTAAGGTTTAGGGTTTATAGGGCTCAGAGTTTAGGTTTTAGTTTGTAGGTGTCAAGGTTTAGGGTCATGGCTTAGGGTTCGAAGTGCGGGGTTATGAGTTTAGTGTTTAGGGAAAAGGCTTAGGGCTTACGGTTCAAAGTATAGTGTTTAGGGTTTAAGGCTCATGGGTAGGGGTTTAGGGTTTAGGCTTCATGGCTCAGGATGGGTTTATGGTTTATTGTTTAAGGTTTGGGGTTTAGAGTTTAGGCTTTACAAGTTAGGGTTTTGAGTTTATGATTTATGGAGAGGGTTAAGGGTTTAAGATTCGGTGTTAAGATTTTATGGCTTATGGTTTAGGATTTAGGGTTTTGGGGTTAGTGTTTAGGATGCTAGGATTTAGGTTTTAGCGTTTATGATTCAGTTTTTAGGTTTTTGGGTTTAGGGTGTAGGGGTCGTGATTTTAAAATTTATGATTTCAAAATATGTTGATTTTGAAATAGTAAGGATTTCGAAAAAGTCATGATTTTTAAAATGTCACAAATTTAAAAAGTTCACAATATTTTTAAAAACTAGTGATTTTTTAAAAATTCGTAATTTTTGAAAAAGTCATATTTTTGAAATCACGACTTTTTAAAAACCCCAATTTTACTTTGAAATCCCAACATTTTAATAATCATGACTTTTTCGAAAATTTCAACTTTTTCAAAAGCTCTAAAAAAATAAAATTCAAACTTTTTTATAATTATGAAACTTCTATGTATTTCTAAAATTGCAAATTCTTTATAACCTTTTTATTTTAAACTCAACTTTTTTGAAAATAATGACATTTTCAAAAATCAATAATTTCTTGAAAATCTAAAAATTATTCAAAAATCTGACTTTTTTAAAGTCCTGTTATTTTAAAAAATTGAGATTTTCAAAACATGTGGTTTAAAAACAATGGACTCAAACATTTTGGTGCACAAGTTGAGCACAAGTTTTGACCTTTTCAGGTTCTTGCTAAATTTGGTGCATCACAACATTTTTCAAATCTTGACTTTTTAAGATTATAATTTTTTAAAAATCAGAACTTTTTTGAAAATCATGATGTTTTCAAAAATAAAAAATTTATTAGAAATCCCAATTTATTAAAAATTCCTTAATTTTCTAAAATCTCAACTTTATCAAAAATGTCAAAAATTTTATTCTTTTTAAAAAATTCTATTTTTCAAAAATTGTAATTATTAAAAATTAGGACTTTTTTGAATATCCTAACTCACTCAAAAATCCCAACTTTATCAAAAATCTTGACATTTTAAAATTCCCTAGATTTTCCAAAATCTTGACTTTTTCTAAAATCTCAATTTTTAAAAAAATCTTGTCTTTTCAAAAATCAAGAAATTTTTGAAAATGTCGAGTTTTTTTTAAAATCTTGATTCTTCAAAAATTTGAAAATCCCAACTATTCAAAAATCTTGATTTTTTCAACATATTCATTTTTTGGAAACCCCAACTTGTTTGAAAATCTAAAGATTTTCAAAGTCCCAACATTTTTTAAATCTTAATGTTTTCAAAAATAACAACTTTATTTAAAATTTCATGTTTTTCAAAAGTCGTGACTTTTTTAAAATCTCAAGTTTTTGAAAATCCTGACATTTTCAAAAATCTTAGCTTTTTGAAAATCCCAAGTTTATCAAAATACCAACTTTCCCAAATCTAAATATTTTTAGTTTTATAGATTGAGTGTTTGGGCTCGGTGGTTTAGGGCTCGTGGTCTAGGGCTCGGGGTTCAAGGTTCGGGATCAAGGTTTAGGGTTTAGGGTTTGGTGTTAGGATTTAGGGCTCAAGTTTCGGGTCTGGGGTTTGAGGTTTACGGTTGAGAGTTTTGGATTTAAGGTTTATGGCTCATTGTTTACGGTTAAGGATTTAGTAATTAGTATTTAACATTTAGGGTTGTACGGCTTAAGACTCGAATTTAGAGTTTATGGTTTATATTGTATAGGGCTCAGAGTTTAGGGTTTAGGGCGTAGGGGTCAAGGTTTAAGGTTTAGTTCTCAATGTTCATGGTTGAGGGTCCATGGCTTAGGGTTCGAGGTTCGGGGTTATGAGTTTAGGGTTTAGGTCTCTAGCTAAAGGTGTAGGGTTTAGAGTTTTTGCTTAGGGCTCACTGTTCAAGGTATAAGGTTTAGAAATTAGGGTTTAAGGTTAGGCATAAGGCTTTAGAGTTCACTGATAAGAGTTTAAGGTTTAAGGCTCATAGTTAGGGTTATAGGGTTTAGACTTCATGGCTCAGGGATCAGGGTTTAGGGTTTAAGGTTTGGGGTTTAGAGTTTAGGTTTTATGATTTAGGGATTTTGGGTTTTAAGTTTATGGCTGAGGGTTAAGGGTTTAGGAATCGGTGTTAAGGGTTTTGGGCTTAGTGTTTAGGATGTTGGGGTTTAGGGTTTAGCATTTATGACCCAGTGTTTTTGGGTTTAAGGTTTACAGTCACGATTTTGAAAAAGTCATGATTTCAAAAATATCTCAATTTTGAAATAGTTAGGATTTTGAAAAAGTCATGCTTTTCAAAATGTCTATCTTTTCAAAGATTTTGAAAATGGTAAAGTCATGAATTTAAAAATTTCACTATTTTAGAAACACTCGTGATTTTTAAAAATTCATAATTTTCGAAAAAGTCACAATTTTATTAAAAGTTGGAATTTTTAAAAAGTAAAGCTTTTGAAAATATTAGGATATTCAAAACCATTGGGATTTTAAAATATCTTTAGTTTTGTAAATCCTGACTTATTTGAAAATTGCACTTTTTTCAAAATCTTGTCTTTAAAAAAATCCTAATCTTGACTTTTTGAAACCTTAAAAAAATTCTAAATTCAAACTTTTTACACTTAAGAAATTCTAATTTTCTCTAAAATTGAAAAATCTTTAAAATCCTAATTTTTTTGAAATTCACAAGTTTTTTGAAAATAACAAATTTTAAAAAAATCGCGACTTATTCAAAATTGCATAATTTATGGAAAATCTAAATTATTCAAACTTCTAACTTTCTTTTTGAAAATCTTGATATTTTAAAAAAGTTGAGAATTTTGAAACATGTGGTTTCAAATAAAAATAGGGACTCAAACAGACAATTGGAGCACAAGTTATGACCTATTCAATTTCTTGCTAATTTTGGGGCATCACTACATTTTTAAATCTTGACTATTTTTAGATTTAAATATTTTGGAAAAATCCCAAATTTTTGAAAAATTGCAACATTTTTCAAAAATCACAATGTTTTCAAAAATGAATTTTTTTCAGAAATCCCAACATTTTAAAAATTCTCGAATATTATAAAATCTCAACTTTATCAAAAATGCCAACTTTTTTGAAAATCCTTACTTTTAAAAAAAATTATATTTTCTTGAAAATCACAAATATTAACAATTGAGAATTTTTCAAATATCCTAACTTATTCGAAAATCTTGACATTTTAAAACACTTTTGTTTTAAATCTCGTATGTTCAAATATCTGAACTTTTTTTAAAATGTAAATTTTTTCAAAAATCTTGACTTTTTCAAAAATCCAGACTCTTTAAAAATACGAAAAACCCAACTCTTTCAAAAATCCCAACTTTTCAAAATTCCTAACTTGTTTGAAAATCTAAACATTTTCAAAGTCCCAACATTTTTAAAATATTGATGTTTTCAAAAATAACAACTTTGTTTAAAATTTCAACTTTTTCAAAAGTTGAAACTTTTTCGAAAATCTCAATTTTTTTAAAGTCCTGACTTTATCAAAAATCTTGACTTTGTGAAAAGTCCAAGTTTTGCAAAATACAAACTTTTTCCAAATCTAACTATTCTAAGGTTTTTAGATTAAGAGGGTTTAGGGCTCAGGGAATTTTAGTGTTTAGGGTTTAAGTTTTTGGGCTAGGATTCGTGGTTTTGAGTTTAATGTTTAGGGTTTAGGGATTAGGGCTCAAGGCACATGTGGTTAAAGGTTTAGGGTTTATGGTTTATGGTATAGAATTAAGGGTTTTGGGCTTACTATTTAGGATGTTGGGGTTTAGGGTTTAGTGTTTACGGCTCAGGTTTCAGGTTTTAGGGTTTAGGTTTTATTGGTCACAATTTTAAAACAATCAAGATTTCAAAAATATCCTTATTTTTTAACAATTATGATTTCAAAAAGTCTGTATTTTCAAATATTTTCTAAAGTGACAAATTCATGAATTTAAAAACAGTTCACAAATTTTAAAGAACTCATGATTTTTTAAAAATTCGTAATTTTTGAAAAAGTCACAATTTTATAAAAATTGTAATTTCGAAAAAGTAAAGCTTTTGTAAATGGTAGGATTTTTAAAAAATTAGGATATTCAAAAACTTGGGATTTAAAAATCTCTTCAGTTTTGTAATTCCTTACTTATTTGAAACTTGCACCTTTTTTCAAAATCTTATCATTTTTGAAAATCCCAACTTTCTCAAAATTCTTAGCTTTTTTGAAATCACGACTTTTTGAAATACCAATTTTTGTTTGAAATCCCAACCCTTTCATAATCCCGACATTTTGAAAATTTCAAATTTTTCAAAAACCCTAAATTTTTGAAATTCAAACTTTTTAGAACTATGAGATTCTTTTTTTTTCTAAAATTCCAAATTCTTTAAAATCATAAATAACGAGTTTATATTCAAAAATCCAAAATTTCTAGAAAATTTAAATTATTCAAACTCCCAACTCTTTTGAAAATCCTAATATTTTAAACAAGTTGAGATTTTTGAAACATGTTGTTTCAAAAAATAACGGACTCAAACGGACACCCTGAGCATATGTTATGACCTTTCAAGTTCCTGCTAATTTTGGCGCATCACTACATTTTTGAAATCTTGACTATTTTGAGATTATAACTTTTTTAAAATCCCAACTTTTTTGAAAATCACAACTACTTCAAAATCTGCGATGTTTTCAAAAATACAAACTTTTTGAGAAATCCTACCTTTTTAAAAATTCCTGAATTTTTTTTAAAATGTCAAATTTATAAAAAAATGCCGACTTTTATGAAAATGCTTACTTTTTTTTTTTACAATAATTGCAATTTATAAAAATTGGGACTTTTCGAATATCCTAATTTATTAAAAAAACTTGAATTTTTCAAAATCTTGATATTTTAAAAAACCCAACATTTTCCAAAATCTTTACTTTTTGAAAATATTCACTTTTACAAAATCATGACTTTTTTGAACATGTCAAAAATATTAAAATCGTAACATTTTTGAAAATGTCAAGTTTTAAAAAAATCACTTTTTCAAAAATCCAGACTCTTGAAAAATCTTTACTCTTTAAAAATATGAAAAGCCCAACTCTTTAGGAAATCCCAAATTTTCAAAAATCCTTACTTTCTCAAAATATTCATTTTTCGCAAACCTGAACTTATTTGAAAATTTGACCGTTTGTAAAAGTCCCAACACTTTTTAAATCTCGACTTTTTTGAAAATCTTGACAGTTTTAAAATCACAAGTTTTTCAAAATACCAACTTTTTCCAAATATAACTATTTTAAGGTTTCTAGGTTTAGTGTTTAGGGCTCGGGGATTTAGTTTTTAAGGTTAAGGTTTTGGGCTCAAGATACATGGTTTAGGGTTTAGGTATTAGGGCTCGGGGATTAGGGTTAACGATTTAGGGATAGGTTCTGTGGTTCGGGGTTTAAGAATTAGGCTTTAGGGTTAGGATTTAGGGCTGAGGTTTTAGGGTTTGGGGTTTGAGGTTTACGGTTGAGGGTTTTGCATTTAGGGTTTAGGGCTCATGGTTTACAATTGAGGGTTTAGTATTTAGGATTTAGGGTTTTAGGGTTTAAGACTCTAAATTTAGGATTTAACATTGAGGGTTTTAGGGTTTAAGAGTCAAAATTTAGGTTTTATGTCTAATTAGAACTTAAGATTTAGATTTTATAGGGTATAGGGCTAAGATTTTAGGGTTTAGGGTGTAGGGCTCAAGGTTTAAGGCTTAGGTCTCTATGTTCATGTTTGAGGATTCATGGCTCAGGATTGGATGTTCGGGGTTATGAGTTTAGGGTTAAGGTTTATTTCTCTAGCTAAAGGTTTAGGGTTTAGGATTAAGTGTTAAGGGTTTTAAACTTAGGATTTAGGGTTTTGGGATTAGTGTTTAGGATGTTGGGGTTTAGGGTTTAGCATTTACGACGCAGGTTTCAGGTTTTAGGTTTTAGGGGTCATGATATTGAAACAATTACGATTTCAAATAATTCATTATTTTTGAAAATTCTGTATTTTCAAAGATTTTGGAAGTGATAAAGTCATGAATTTAAAAATGTCCCAATTTTTAAAAAAACTTGTGCTTTTTATGTATTCGTAATTTTTGAAAAAGTTTAGATTATATAGGAATTTGGAATTATGAAAAAATAAAGATTTTTAAAATGCTAGGATTTTTATTAAAAAAGGATATTCAAAACAATTGGGATTACAAAATCTCATTAGTTTTGTAATTCCCAACTTATTTGAAAATTGTACCTTTTTTTTAAATCTTGTATTTTTAAAATTCCCAAATTTCTAAAAATTCTTGGCTTTTCGAAATCACAAATTTTGAAATTCCATATTTGTTTTGATATCCCAACCTTTTCATAATCCTGACTTTATAAAAAATCTCAACTTTTGCAAAAACCTTAAAATTTTTGAAATTCTATTTTTTTCTAAAATTGCAAATGGACTGGAGCACAAGTTATGACCTTTTAAAGTTCCTGCTAATTTTGGCTCATCACTAGATTTTTGAAATATTAACTCTTTTGAGATTATAATTATTTTTAAAATGAAAACTTTTTTAAGAATCCCAACTTTTTAAAAACCCTAAATTTTTTAAAATCTCAACTTTATCCAAAATGTGAACTGTTTTTAAAATCCTTACTTTTTAAAAACGTTATATATTTTTTTCAAAAATTACAAATATTGAAGATTGAGACTTTTTCAAATATCCCGACTTAATCAAAAATCTTGACTTATTCAAAAATATTGACGTTTTAAAAATCCCCACATTTTGTAAAATATCGACTTATTTTAAAATCCCGACTTTTTTGAAAATCTTCCTTTTACAAAATTACGACTTTATGGAAAATCTAAAAAATTTAAAATCCGGTCTTTTCAAAAATTGTAACTTTTTTTTAAAATGTCAAGTTTTTGAAAAAATTGACTTTTTAAAAATCTAGACCCTTCAATTATCCTCATTATTAAAAAATTTGAAAATCTTGACCTTTTCTAAATATTCAATTTTCAAAAAACCCAACTTATTTGAAAATTTTAACATTTTCAAAGTCCCAACATTTTTGAAATCTTGATGTTTTCAAAAATAACAACTTTATTTAAAATTACAACTTTTGAAAAAGTCGTGACTTTTTCGAAAATCTCAAGTTTTTTAAAATCTTGACTTTTTTGAAAATCTCAAGTTTTTGAAAAAATCTTGACTTTTGAAAATCCCAAGTTTTTTAAAATACCTACTTTTTTTCGAATCTAACTATTTTAAGATTTCTAGGTTGAGGGTTTAGGGCTCGGGGGATCTTAGTGTTTAGGGTTTATGTTTTTTAGCTTAGGATTCGTGGTTTAGGGTTTGCAGTTTAGGGTTCAACGTTCGGGTTGTGTGGATCAAGGTTTAGGGTTTAGGGTTAGGATTTAAGGCTTAGGTTTTAGGGTTTGGGATTTGAGGTTTATGGTTGAAGGTTTTGCATTTTGGCTTAAGATTTAGGGTTTATAGTGTATATAGGGCTCAAAGTTTAGGGTTTAGGGTTTAGGTCTTAGTGTTCATGGTTGAGGATCCATGGCAAGGGTTCGAGGTTATGAATTTAGGGTTTGGTTCAGGTCTCTAGCTAAAGGTTTAGGGTTTTGTGTTTTTGCTTAGGTCTCACGGATCAAGGTTTAGGGTTGAAGGCTCGTGGTATGGGGTTTATGGATTATTGTTTAGGGTTTAGGATTCATGGGTCGTGGATCGGGGTTTGGGGTGTATGGTTTAAGGTTTAGAGTTTAGTTTTTACGATTTAGGGATTTAGGTTTATGGTTTATGACTAAGGGTTTAGGTTTTAGGATTTAGGGTTTAGGGATCATGATTTAAAAAATATCCCGATTTTGAAATAGCTATGGTTTCAAAAAATTCATGATTTTAATAAATTCTATATTTTCAAAGATTTTTAAACTAATAAAGTTATGAATTTAAAAAGTTCATAATTTAAAAACTCGTGATTTTTAAAAATTCGTAATTTTTGAAAAAGTCACGATTTTATAATTAGTTTGAATTTTTAAAAGTAAATATTTTGAAAATGTTAGGATTTTTAAAAACTTTTATGAAAATGTCAAATTTTACAAAATCTTTTGAAAATACCAACTTTTAAAACATCCCGACTTTTTTGAAATATTCATTTTTGAAAGACTCTAACTTGTTTGAAAATCTAAATATTTTCAAAGTTTTTCAAAATACCAACTTTTTCCAAATCTAACTATTTTTAGGTTTCTAGGTTGAGGGTTTAGGGCTTAAAAGATTTAGTTTTTAGGGTTTGTGTTTGTTGGCTCATGATTCGGGTTTAGGGTTTATAGATTAGGGCTTAGTATTAAGGGTTCGTGGATTAAGTTTTAGTGTTTAAGAATTAGGTTTTAAGTTTTAGGGTTTAGGGGTTCGGGTTTAGAGTTTAGGGTTAGGATTTAGGGCTCAAGTTTTAAGGTTTTACATGTAAGGTTTAGGGCTCATGGTTTATGATTAAGGGTTTAGTTGTTAGGATTTAACATTTAGGGTTTTAGTCTCATAATTTAGTGTTTAGGAGTAAATATAGCTTAAGGTTTAGGGTTTATAGGGTATAGGGCTAAGATTTTAGGGTTTAGGGTTTAGGTCTCAGTGTTCATGGTTGAGGGTCCATGGCTCAAGGTTCGAGGTTCAGGGTTATGAGTTTAGGATTTAGAATTTTTGCTTAGGACTCACAGTTCAAGGTATAGGGTTTAGGGGTAAGGCTCGGTGGTTAGGGATTTACGGTTTCATCAGTGTATAGGGTTTAGGGCTTAAGGTTGAGGGTTTAGACTTTATGGCTCAGGGATCACAATTTAGCCTTTATGGTTTAAGGTTTGGGGTTTAGAATTTAGGTTTTACGATTTAGGTATTTGGGTTTATGGTTTATGGCTAAGGGTTTAGGGTTTAGTATTCAATATTAAGGGATTATGGCTTAGGATTTAGGGTTTTGGGCTTTGTGTTTAGGATGTTGGGGTTTAGGTTTTTGTTTATAACTCGGGATTACGGTTTTAGGGTTTAGGGGTCACGATTTTGAAAAAATCATGATTTGAAAATGATCCTTATTTTGAAACAGATAGGATTTCGAAAAATTCATGATTTTCAAAATGTCTCGTATTTTCAAAGATTTTGAAAGTGATGAAGTCATGAATTTAAAAAGTTCACAATTTTTAAAAACTCTTGATTCTTTAAAAATTTCTAATTTTTTAAAAAGTGACGATTTTATAAAAAGTTGGAATTTTGAAAAAGTAAAGATTTTTAAAATTTTAGGCCTTTTAAAAAAATTGGATATTCAAAATAGTTGGGATTATAAAATTTCTTCAGTTTTGTAATTACTAACTTATTTGAAAATTGCACGCTTTTTTCAAAATCTTATCCTTTTTGAAAAATAAACTTTCTCAAAATTCTTTGTTTTTCAAAATCATGAATTTTTTGAAATCCCAATTTTTTGTTCAAAATCCCAACCTTTTCATAATCCTGTCTTTTTTGAAAATCTCAAAATTTTCAAAAATCGTAAATTTTTGAAATTCAAACATTTTTAGAATTATGAAATTCTATCATTTTCTAAAATTCCAAATTCTTTAAAATCCTAAATTTTTTTAAATTCACAACTTTTTGGAAAATAATGACTTTTTCAAATATCATGACATATTCAAAAATCCATAGTTTCCAAAAATATATAAATTAATCAAAATCCCAACTAGTTTTTGAAATCCTGATATTTTAAAAAAGTTGATATTTTTGAAACATGTAGTTTAAAAAAAACGGACTCAAACGGACACTTGGAGCACAAGTTATGACCTTTCAAGTTCTTGTTAATTTTGGCATATCACTACATTTTTCAAATCTTGAATTTTTTTAGATTATAACTTTTTCAAAAATCCCAACTTTTTAAAAATTCCTAAATTCACTAAACTCTCAACTTTTTTCAATTTTTTTTTTTTGAAAATTCTTACTTTTTAAAAAAATTATATTTTTTCAAATATTGCAAATATTAAAAATCAAGAATTTTTCGAATATCCTGACTTATTCAAAAATCTTGATGTTTTAAAAATCCCAACATTTTCCAAAATCTTGACTTTTCAAAAATCACGACTTTTTTGAAAATCTTCACTTTTCAAAATCACAACTTTTTGAAAAATCTAATTTTTAAAATAATAATGTCTTTTCAAAATCCTAACTTTTTTGAAAATGTTGAATGTTTAAAAATCATGACTTTTTCAAAAATCGTGACTCTTCAAAAATGTGAGAAGCCAAATTCTTTCATAAATCCCAACTTTTCAAAAATCCTGACTTGTTTGAAATATTCATTTTTCTAAAACTTCAACTTGTTTGAAAATTTGATTATTTTCAGTGTCCCAACATTTTCTAAATCTTGATGTTTTCAAAAATAACAATTTTTTTTAAAATTGCAAGTTTTTCAAAATAGTGACTTTTTTGAAAATCCCAAAATTTTCAAAATACCAACGTTTTCCAAATCTATCTATTTTAAGGTTTCTAGGTTAAGGGTTTAGTGCTCAGGGGATTTAGTGTTTAGGGTTTAGGGTTGAGGTTAAGGGTTAGTGGATCACGGTTTAGGGTTTAAGAATTAGGTTTTAGGGTTTAGGGTCTTAGGGTTTAGCGTTAGGATTTAGGGCTCAAGTTTTAGGGTTTTGCATTTAGGGTTATAGACTCAAAATTTATAATTTATGAGTATTTAGAGCTTAAGGTTTAGGGTTTAGGGAGAGGGGTAAGGGTTTAGGGTTTAGGTCTCAATGTTTGAGGTTCCAGGTTATGAGTTTAGGATTAGGCCTAAGACATTTTAGGGTTCACTATTTAGTGTTTTGGGTTTAAGGCTCAGGGCTTAGGGTTTATGTTTTAGCATTTAGGGTTTAGGGGTCGTGATTTTGAAAAGTCACGATTTCAAAAATATCCCAATTTTGAAACTGTTAGAATTTCAAAAAAGACATGATTTTCTAAAAGTTCGTATTTTTAAAGATTTTGAAAATGATAAATTCATGAATTTAGAAAGTTTACAATTTTTAAAAAACTATGATGTTTTAAAATTTTGGAATTTTGAAAAAGTAAGATTTTTAAAATGTTAGGATTTTTAAAAAAATGAGGATATTCAAAATAGTTGGGATTTAAAAATCTCTTCAGTTTGGTAATTTCAACATTTTCTAAAATCTTGAATTTTTTGAAAATCCTGACTTTTCAAAAATATTGACTTTTTCAAAAATCTTCACTTTTACAAAATCATGACTTTTTGGAAAATCTCATTTTTTAAAAAATCCCATATTTTAGAAAATCTAAACGTATTTGAAAATTCTAAATTTTTCAAAAATCTTGACATTATAAATAATCTAGACTCCTCAAAAATCCTGACTCTTCAAAAATGTGAAAATCCCAAATTTTTAAAAATCCTAAATTTTTTGAAATATTCATTTTTATAAAACCCCAACTTGTTTGAAAATTTGAACATTTTAAAAGTCCCAACATTTTTAAATGTTTTCAAAAATAACAACTTTGTTTAATATTGTAACCTTTTCATAAGTCGTGATTGTTTTGAAAATCTCAAGTTTTTAAAAATCTTGACTTTTTCAAAATATTGACTTTTTGAAAATCCTAGGTTTTTCAAAATACCAACTTTTTCCAAATCTAACTATTTTAAGGTTTCTAGGTTGAGGTTTTAGGGCTCATGGGATTTAGTGTTTAGGGTTTAGGTTTTTGGGCTCAGGATTCGAGGTTTAGGGTTTAGTGTTTAGGGATTAGGGTTTAGGGCTTTGGGCTCAAGGTTTTATGGTTGAGGTTCAAGTGGTTCGGGATGAAAGTTTAGGGTTTTGAGGTTTATAGTTTATTGTTTAGGGTTAGGATTTAGGCCTAAGGTTTTAGGGTTTGTGGTTCGAGGATTTTGGTTGAGTGTTTTGTATTTAGGATTTAGGGCTCAAGGGTTATGATTGAAGGTTTAATATTTAGGGTTATATGGTTTAAGACTCAGAATTTAGGGTTTAAGAGCAATTAGATCTTAAGGTTTAGGGTTTATAGGGTATAGGGTGAGTTTAGGGTTTAGGTCTCAGTGTTCATGGTTGAGGGTCCATTGCTCAGGGTTCAAGGTTCATGGTTATGAGTTTAGGGTTTAGGTCTCTAGCTAAAGGTTTAGGGCTTAGTGTTTTGGCTTAGCACCGACGGTTTAAGGCATACGGTTTAAAGTAGGCCTAAGGCTTTGGGCTTTAAGGCTCGTGCTCAGGTTTTTAGGGTTTATTATTTAGATTTTATGGTTTAGCCTTCATGGCTAGGGGATCATCAACATTTAGGGTTTAGAGTTTAGGTTTTATAATTTAGGGATTTGTAATTATGGTTTATGGCTAAGGGTTTAGGGTTTAGGATTAAGTGTTAATAGTTTATGGTTTATGGTTTATTATTTAGGGTTTTGGGCTTAGATTTTATGATGTTGGGGTTTAGCGTTTACAACTCAAGTTTTAGGTTTTAGGGTTTAAGGGTCGCGATTTTGAAAATTTTACGATTTAAAAAATATCCTGATTTTGAAACAGTTAGGATTTCTAAAAAGTCATGATTTTTAAAAGTCTGTATTTTCAAATATTTTGAAAGTGATAAAGTCTTGAATTTAAAAAATTCACAATTTTAAAAAAACTCATTTTTTTAAAAGTGTTATTTTAAAAAAAGTCACTATTTTATAAAAACTTGGAATTTTGAAAAATAAAGATTTATAAAATGTTACGATTTTCATAAAAATTAGGATATTCAAAACAATTGGGATTTAAAAACCTCTTCAATTTTGTAGTTCCTGACTTATTTTAAAATAAGGATGTTAGGGTTTACGGTTTAGCGTTTATGACTCAGGTTTAAGGTATTAGGGTTTAAAGTTCACGATTTTGAAAAAGTCACGATTTAAAAAATATCGCAGTTTTGAAACAGTTAGGATTTCAAAAAAGTAACGATTTTATAAAAGTCTGTATTTTCAAATAATTTGAAAGTGATAAAGTCATGAATTTAAAAACCTCGTCATTTTTTAAAAATTCATAATTTTCAAAAGAGTCGTGTTTTTATAAAAAGTTAGAATTTTGAAAAAGTTAAGATTTTCAACATGTTAGGATTTTCAAAAACTTAGGATATTCAAAAAGTTGGGTTTTAAAAATCTCTTCAGTTTTGTAATTCCAACATTTTCCAAAATCTTGACTTTTTCCATATCCAGACTTTTCAAAAATCTTGACTTTTTAACATAACTAGAATTTTCAAAAATCTGACTTTTGGAAAATCTCAATTTTTTTAAATATCATATTTTAAAAATCCCAACTTTTTTGAAAATGTCGAGTTTTTCAAAAATATTGACTTTTTCAAAAATCTAGACTCTTCAAAAATCCCTACTTGTTTAAAAATTTGAATATTTTCAAAGTCCAACATTTGTTAATGTTTTCAAAAATAAGAAATTTTATTTAAAATTACAACCTTTTCAAAAGTCGTGACTTTTTTAAAAATCTCGACTTTTTCAAAATCCCAAGTTTTTGAAAATCCCAAGTTTTTCAAAATACCATCTTTTTAAGAATGTATCTATTTTAAAGTTTCTATGTTTAGGCTTTAGGTTTTGGGCTCTGTGGATTCAGTGGTTTAGGGTTTAGAGATTAGGTTTGTGGCTCGTGGTTTAGGGTTGAGGTTTAGGGTCGGGGATATGGGTTTAGGTTTTAAGAATTAGGTTTTAGTGTTCGGGTTTTGGGGTTTATGGTTTAGGATTTAGTGGTTAGGTTTTAGGGTTTGGGGTACGAGGATTATGGTTGTGGGTTTTTCATTTAGGATTTATGGCTCATGGTTTACGATTGAAGGTTTAGTATTTAGTATTTTACATTTAGGTTTTTAGGGTATAAGACTCATAATTTAGGGTTTATGAGTAATTAGATCTTAAGGTTTAGGTTATATAGGGTATTATAAGGTGCAAAGTTTAAGGTTTAAGGCGTAGGGGTCAGGGTTTATGGTTTAGGTCTCAATGTTCATGGTTAAGGGTCCATGGCTCAGGGTTCGAGGTTCGGGGTTATGAGTTTAGGGTTTATGGTTTAGGTCTCTAGCTAAAGGTTTAGGGTTTAGGGTTTTGGCTTAGGGCTCACGGTTCAAGGTATAGGGTTTAGGGTTAGGCCTAAGGCTTTAGGGTTCACTGTTTAGGGTTTAGGGTTTAAGGTTCAAGGTTATGGGTTTATTATTTAGGGTTTATTGTTTAGGGTTTAGGATTTATGGCTTAGGGATCAGGGTTTAGTTTTATGGTTTATGGTTTGGGGTTTAGAGTTTAGGTTTTACGATTTAGGGATTTGGGTTTATGGTTTATGGCTGAGAATTTGGGACTTAGGATTTAGTGTTAAGGATTTATGGTTTATGGTTTAGGATTTAGGGGTTTTGGTTTAATGTTTAGGACGTTGGGGTTTAGGGTTTACCCTTTATGACCCATGTTTCATGTTTTAGGCTTTATGGGTCATGATTTTGAAAAAGACATGATTTCAAAAATATTCTGATTTTGAAACAATTAGAAAATTACACCTTTTTTCAAAATCTTGTCTTTTTAAAAATTCTAACTTTCTCAATATTCTTGGCTTTTCCGAAATCACAATTTCTTTAAATCCCATTTTTTTGAAATCCCAACTTTATCCTAATCCTCACTTTTTCTAAAACCTCAACTTTTTCAAAAACCCTAAAAAAATTTAAATTCAAACTTATTGATAATTATGAAATTCTATCTTTTTCTAAAATTGTCAAATCTTTAAAACCCTATTTTTTTTTAAATTCATATTTTTTTGAAAATAACGAGTTTTAAAAGAATCATGACATATTAAAAATCCATAATTTCTAGAAAATATAAATTATTCAAACTCCCGACTAATTTTTTTTTTAAATATTGATATTTTAAAAAACTTGAGATTTCTAAAACATGTGATTAAAAAAACAACTCAAATGGACACTTGGAGCACAATTTATGACCTTTTCAAGTTCATGTTAATTTTGGCGCATCACTACATTTTTGAAATCTTGAATTTTTTGAAAATCGCAACATTTCCAAAAATCAATTTTTTTTCAGAAATCCCGACTTTTTAAAAATTCCCAAAATTTCCAAAATATACACCTGAATCAGAAATCCTAACTTTTTCAAAATCCCAACATTTTAAAAATCCCAACATTTTCCAAAATCTTGACTTTTCCAAAATCTTGTCTTTTTCCAAAATCTCGTCTTTTTCAAAAATCTTCACTTTTACAAAATCACGACTTTTTGGCAAATCTCAATTTTTTTTAAATCTCATAATCTTAGACCCAGATCCACACGAATGTAGTAATTTTCATCCCACGTACTCAGCTCCGTAGAGTAACGCTTCAAATTAATGTCGAAATCATGACTACCATTAGTAACAAGGATGTAATGCTTTTTGCTAGGCTTGCTGACATAAGGATTAGACTCCCACCGCCACACGTTAGCTAGAAAATGAGTAATCATTATGGGAAATTTGAAGGAGATTGACCGGGAAATTTTCTAACCATATTTATTGAGTATCAAGGAGGACACCAATGTTAGCCATACAATCGCCACCTTATTTCCTTCCCGAAGAATGTGTTGGAATTTGATCTCTCTTGAAAGTTCCTTTGGAGGAGACAGATGTCAGCAATAATATTTTTAATAGTCCATTGACCTGGGTCTTCTCGAGTTGAGGAGAGTTATAATATTGAGAGAGTCACTTTCCACAATTAAGGGATCGTTGCCAATTTTAAGAGTCAGCTCCAACCCCTTAAGGATAGCTAAGGCTTCAGCACGGTGATTGGTACCAAGCTAAAGTTAGTTGCAATAGTAGCTTGAGGGGAACCAGTGGAATTTCGAAGGATCACCCCCCCAAACTTCCCTAGGTTACCCTTAAAAGCACCATCTCGTATTGAGTTCATCCATCCCAGTGGAGGAGGGATCCATTGAATAGCAGAACGAGCTTGGGAAGAGGGCTTAGTTTGTGGGAAGGATCGCCATTTTTGACACCGAGTCTTTGTGATTACATAATTGTAATTTTTGCTAATATATCTTCCATAAGCAGCCATTGAGATTATCTTGGAAGAGAATAGCAATATGGTTGGCCACCCTCTCAGGATCCCAACACTGGTCTTTGAAGATTCTCCTATTTCTCTCTTTCCAAATGCCCCAGAGGCCATGGGGGAGGATAAGTTTCAAGCCTAGGGAAAGGGTCAGGTGAGAGAAGGGGGAACACCATTTAATGAGGGTATCATGAATAGAATCTAGAAAAGTCTAGACAACTCGAAAAATGACAAAAGCTAATTCAGATAGCCTGGGCAAAGGGGCGTGAAGAAGGAGATGAGATGAGGACTCCAAGGCTTTGCAACAAAGAACACAACGTGTAGGAAGTGAGAAGCCTCTCCTTTTTAAGTTCTCTCGTGAGAGGAAAGAATTCTTAAAGGAGAGCCAAAAAAGAAGCCAATTTTGGGAATAGACTCTTTGGGCCAAATTTTGTAGAGAGGAGGGCCAGAACTGGTCCAGGCTTGGTGTCATAGGTAGCTTTAATGGAGAAGGAACCAGAGGGGGAGAGGGGCTAGATACGATCGTCAAAGCAGGAGAGGAGAAAGGAATATAGAGAGAGGAAAGGGCAAATCTCAACTGAATCAAAAGTTGACTCTGAAGTTCACTGATGCCCAACCAATCTAGTATATGCCAAGAGGGGATTGAATTCTGATCTCTCCAGTAGCCAAAAACTTTCTTGCCATGGCGATTGATGAGGTTTCTTTTGATAGGGTCCCAAACAGGGTTGAGGCTCAGAGGTTTATCACCAATCCACCAATCTGACCAGAAGTCTATTAATCTGCCATTACCCAACCTCCACTTGGTCCCAGTATGTAGAAGAGGAAGAGAGCTAGTAATCGAGTTCTAGATAGCTGAATCGTGGGGCAGGGAGGATAGAAGAAAGTCTTCTTCATCTTACATCAAATATTTAGATCTCAAAAGCTGAGCCCAGTGCGAGTTACCTTGAGCAATTTCCCAGCCAATTTTAGCTGCAGAGCAGCATTCATATCGATGTCTGTCTTATTCCAAGCTCTCCCAATTTTTTTGGCTTACAGAATTCATTCCAAGAGACTAGGTGTATCCAATTTTTGGCTTCCACCCCCGACTAGAGAAATTTCTTTTCGATTCCCTCAACAACAAAAATCATTGAGGAAGGGATTTTGAGAAGAGACATGAAATAGATAGGTAAAATCTGAAGAGTAGCTTTGACTAATTGAAGTTTGCCATAAGAATGGCACCTTTCCAAGTGGCCAATTTTTTTGGTATCTCTCAATGATAGGATTCCACATATTCTTGGTTTGTTTGCCTTGGAAAAGGGGAATGCCAAGATAGGAGGAGGGTAAGTCCACAATTCTACAACCAAATATGTCAACAATCCTTCTTTGAGTTTGAGCAGTGGTGTTTAGGAAAGATATATTGCTTTTGTTGAAGTTAATCAATTGCTGAGAGGCAAGTTGATAGTTTTCTAAAATTTCTTTGAGGGCACAAGCTTCAATCACCGAGGCTACACTCAAGAGCAGAGTATCATCCGCAAATTGGCTATGAGTGGCAGCAGGGGAGATGGAAGTGATTTTGATACCAGAGATGACCGATTGACTTTTGGCTGCCTCAAGAGCTCTTCTGAGGGAGTCTGCCATTAACAGGAAGAGGAAAGGAGACAGAGGGTCCCCCTATCGAATACCTTTGCTATTTTTGAAGAAGCCTCACCGGGATGCCATTTATGAGGATCGAGAAGTAAGTAAGGGCTTAAATACAAGACAAAATCCAGTTACACCATCTATTGTCAAAACTGTAACTTTTTAGAACCCGTATCAGGAAATTCCAGCTAACTTTGTCGAATGCTTTTTGCATGTTTAATTTTAGGAACATCCCCGCGGACTTTGAGTGATAGGCCAAGTGGATGGCTTCATGAACAATGATGATACCATTGGATAAAGCATCCACGATCCATTTTGATTTGCCATGATGAAGTCATTTGATAGGGGCTTAAGCTAAAATTTTCTAAAACCTCAACATTATCAAAAATGCCAACTTTTTTGAAAATCCTTTAAGGAAAAAATTGAAATCTACAAATATTGAAAATTAGGACTTTTTCAAAAATCTTGAAGTTTTAAAATTCCCAACCTTTTCCAAATTCTTGACTTTTTAAAAAATCTTGACCCTTCAAAAATCCTAACTTTTTAGAAAATCTTCAGGTTTACAAAATCACGACTTTTTTGAAAATCTTCACTTTTACAAAATCATGAATTTTGGAAAATCTCAAAAATTTAAAATCCCCTCTTATAAAATCCTAATTTTTTTGTAAATCTTAAAAATGTGAAAATTCAAACTTTTTCGAAAATCTCAACTTTTGAAAACTTGAGTTTTTGAAATAATCATTTTTTTAAAACCCCAACTTGTTTAAAAATATGAACATTTTCATAGTCCCTTCATTTTTAAAATCTTCATGTTTCCAAAAGTAACAACTTTGTTTAAAATTACAACTTTTTCAAAATAGTTGGGATTTAAAAATCTCTTTAGTTTTGTAATTCTTGAGACTTATTTGAAAATTGCACCTTTTTCAAAATCTTGTCTATTTTTAAAATCCCAACTTTCTCAAAATTCTTGGCTTTTTCAAAATCACAACTTTTTTGAAATCCCAATTTTTATTCGAAATCCCAACCTTTTCATAATCTTGACTTTTTATAAAATCTCAAATTTTTCAGAGAAACCGGTAAATTTTTGACATTCGAACTTTTTAAGAATTATGAAATTCTACTTTTTATTAAATTGCAAATTCTTTAAAATCCTTTTTTTTTATAAATTCACAACTTTTCTAGAAAATAATGACTTTTTCAAAAATCATGACATTTTCAAAAATACATAATTTCTGGAAAATCTAAATTATTCAAACTCCCACCTTTTTTTTGAAAGTCGTGATATTTTAGGAAAGTTGAGATTTTTGAAACATGTGGTTTCAAAAAAAGAATGAACTCAAAATGGACACCCGGAGCACAAGTTCTGATCTTTTAAAGTTTGTGCTAATTTTGATGCAGCACTACATTTTTGAAATCTTGACTCTTTTTTATTATAACTTTTTCAAAAATCCCAACTTTTTCAAAAATCGTAACTATTTCAAAGATTGCGGCGTTTTGAAAATCAAAACTTTTTGGAAATCCCAAATTTATTAAAAACTCGACTTTTTTGAAAATT
Organism: Taxus wallichiana var. yunnanensis; assembly: GCA_018340775.1. Taxonomy (NCBI): domain Eukaryota; kingdom Viridiplantae; phylum Streptophyta; class Pinopsida; order Cupressales; family Taxaceae; genus Taxus; species Taxus wallichiana. The sequence goes on from CM031242.1 coordinate 236,494,198, forward strand.
CTTAATTTTTAAAAATTATATTATTTCAAATATTAAAAATATTAAAAATAGAGACTTTTTCGAATATCTTGACTTATTCAAAAATATGACTGTTTCAAAAATCTTGATGTTTTACAAATCCAAACATTTACAAAATCTTGACTTTTAAAAAAATCTGTACTTTTCAAAAATCTTGTCTTTTTCCAAAATCCTCACTTTTACAGAATCACGACTTTTTAGGAAAATCTGAAATTTTTAAAAATCTTGTCTTTTAAAAAATCCAAACTTTTCTTAAAATGTCAAGTTTTTCAAAAAATTTAAATTTTTCAAAAGTCCAAACTCTCCAAAATTCTCGACTCTTCAAAAATGCGAAAAGCCCAACTCTTTAGAAAATCCCAACTTTTCGAAAATCCTTACTTTTTCAAATATCCTAACTTATTCAAATATTTGACTTTTTAAAAAATCTAGACGTTTTAAAACTCCCAACATTTTTCAAAATCTTGACTTTTTTAAAAATCTCAACTTTTCAAAAATCCTAACTTTTTTGAAAATCTTTACTTTTACAAAATCATGACTTTTTTGAAAATCTTAAATTTTTTAAAATCTCATCTTTTTAAAAATCCAAATTTTTTTTTAAATGTCAAGTTTTTAAAAATCTTGACTTTTTAAAAATCCACTATTCAAAAAAGTGAATAGCACAACTCTTTAGAAAATCCCAACTTTTCAAAAATCCGACTTTTATGAAAACCCCAACTTGTTTGAAAATTTGAACATTTTCAAAGTCCCAACATTTTTAAAATTTGGTGTTTTCAAAAATAACAACTTATTTAAAATTGCAACATTTTCAAAAGTCATAAACTTTTTAAAATCTCAAGTTTTTAAAAATCCAATTTTTTCAAAAATTTTGACTTTTCAAAAATCCCAAGTTTTTTAAAATACCAATTTTTTCCAAATCTAACTATTTGAAGGTTTCTAGGTTGAGGGTTTTAGTGTTTATGGTTTAGATTTTGGGCTCATGATAGAGGGTTTAGGGCTCATGGCACACTAGTTTCGGTGGTTCAGAGTTGAGGTTTAGGGTTTAGTGTTAGGATTTAGGGCTCAGGTTTTAGGGTTTGGGGTTTGAGGTTTACGGTTGAGGGTTTTACATTTAGGGTTTATGGCTCATGGTTTAAAATTGAGTGTTTAGTATTTCAGATTTAGCAAATTAGGGTTTTAGGGTTTAAGACTCAGAACTTAGAGTTTAGGAGCAATTAGAGCTTAAGGTTTAGGGTCTATAGGGTTTAGGGTTAAGCCTAAGGCTTTAAGGTTCATCTTTTAGGATTTAAGGCTTAGGGTTATGGTTTAGGGTTTAGGATTCATGGCTTAGGGATCAGGGTTTAGTGTTTATGGTTTAAGGTTTGGGGTTTAGAGTTTAGGTTTTATGATTTAGGGATTTGGGATTCAGTGTTATGGTTTATGGTTTAGGATTTAGTATTTTGGGCTCAATGTTTAGGATGTTGGGTTTTAGGGTTTAGCGTTTATGACTCATGTTTTAGGTTTTAGGGTTTAGGGTTTATGGGTCATGATTTTGAAAAAGTTACGATTTAAAAAATATCTCGATTTTCAAATAGTTAGGATTTTAAAAAAGTCATGATTTTCAAAAAACTTGTGATTTTTTAAAAATTTGTAATTTTCAAAAGATTCACGATTTTATTAAAAGTTAGAATTTTAAAAAGTTAATAGTTTTAGATTTTGAAAATCTTAGGATTTGAAAAAAATAGGATATTCAAAAAAGTTGGGATTTAAAAATCTCTTCAGTTTTGTAATTCCTGATTTATTTGAAAATTGTACCTTCTTTCAAAATCTTGTCTTTCTTGAAAATCCCAATTTTCTCAAAATTCTTGCCTTCTTCGAAATCATGACTTTTTTAAATCCTGATTTTTTGTTCGAAATCCCAACCTTTTCCTAATCTAGACTTTTTTGAAAATCGTAACTTTTTCAAAAACAACAAAAATTTTAAATTCAAAGTTTTTGAGTATTATGAAATTTAATCTTTTCTAAAAGTACAAATTCTTTTAAATCCTTTTTTTTTAAATTCACAACTTTTTGGTAAATAATAACTTATTTTTTAAAAAGTTGAGATTTTGGAACATGTGGGTCTCAAATGGACACCTGAGCATAAGTTATGACCTTTTCAAGCTCCTTTTAATTTTGGCGCATCACTCCATTATTGAAATCTTGACTTTTTTAGAGAGTATATTTTTCAAAAATCGCCACTTTTTAAAAAATTGCAATGTTTTTGAAAATAAAAACTTTTGTGAAATCCCAACTTTTTAAAAATTCCTTAATTTTCTAAAATCTTAACTTTATCAAAAATGCAAACTTTTTTGAAAATCCATACTTTTATAAAAGAATATATATTTTTTCGAAAATGACAAATATTATAAATCGGGACTTTTTTAATATCGACTTTTTCAAAATCTTGACATTTTAAAAATCCCAACATTTTCCAAAATCTTGGCTTTTTGTAAAATCACGGCTTGTTTGAAAATCTGCACTTTTATAAAATCACGACTTTTGGAAAATCTCAAATATTTTAAAATCTCGTCTTTTCAAAATTCTATTTTTTTGAAAATCTCGAGTTTTCAAAAATCTTGACTTATTAAAAATCCCAACTCTTGAAATCCTTACTCTTGAAAAATACGATAAACCCAACTCTTTCAAAAATCCCAAGTTTTCAAAAATCTTGACTTTTTCGAAATATTAATTTTTGAAAACCCCAACTTGTTTGAAAATCTAAACATTTTCAAAGTCCCAACAAATTTTAAATCTTGATGTTTTTAAAAATAACAACGTTGTTTAAAATTGTAATTTTTTCAAAAGTAGTGACTTTTTTGAAAATCTTAAGTTTTTGAAAATCTTGAATTTTTTAAAATCCCTATTTTTTAAAATACCAACTTTTTCCAAATCAAACTATTTAGGGATTTGGGTTTATTATTTATGGCCGATGATTTAGGGTTTTGGATCTAGTGTTAAGGATTTAAGGTTAATGGTTTAGGATGTAGGGTTTTGGGCTTTTTGTTTGGGATGTTGGGGTTTAGGGTTTAGCATTTATGAATCATATTTTATGTTTTAGGGTTAAGGGTTTAGGTGTCGGGATTTTGAAAAAGTCATGATTTCAAAGATATCCTGATTTTGAAACAATTAGGATTTTGTAATATTCATGATTTTCAAAAAGTCTGTATTTTCAAACCTTTTGAAAGTGATAAAGTCATGAATTCAAAAAGTTCACAATTTTTTTAAAACTCGTGATTTTTTAAAATATTATAATTTTCAAAAAAGTTAGGATTTTATAAAAAGTAAAGTTTTTCAAAATGTTAGGATTTTCAAAAAATTAGGATATTCAAAATAGTTGGGATTTGAAAATCTCTTTAGTTTTGTAGTTCTTAATTTGTTTTAAAATTACATCTTTTTCAAAATCTTGTCTTTTTTTGAAAATCGACTTTCTCAAAATTCTTGGCTTTTTTAAAATGCCAATTTTTGTTTGAAATCCCAACCTTTTTCTAGTCCCGACTTTTTCAAAAATCTCAACTTTTTCAAAACCCTAAAAATTTTAATTTTTTTTTAGAATTATGAAATTCTATCTTTTCTAAAACTGCAAATTCTTTGTGAAAAAAAAAATGAGGAAGAAAAAATCACTCCGAATTCCTCGAGTCAGGCTGCAGAACGGGCATTTTTTTCAAAAAACCAAGACAAAAGAGCGGCCTTCTCTTCCAACCTAGACTCGAATGGCTTGGACTGTCGGTGCTTGAGGGTCTTGCTCTCTCTCGATCCGATCTGCTTGGGTCCCACTGGGACCCTCTAGTGTAGAATCCGTGTTCAAATTTTTGGAAAGCTACGTCTTCGAACTTCTCGAGAGGAAGAGAATTATGTGACCATTTCTTTGGAACATTTGGCTGACCTCGATTCACAACTACTTCTTCTTGGCCAGCGGGCTATCTTCACTAAATTTATGGGTCGGCGGCTCTCGACTGATGGTATCAGAGCTTGGTGTGATACTCAATGGGGGAGTGGTCTTCGTGTGAGATTCTTGGACAAAGGATTCTTCCTTGTCATCTTCCACAGCCAAGCCCAAAGGGATGACTCCCTTGAAAGGCAAGATTATCTACTTCTTGAATCTGGTCTTCTTCTTAGGAAGTGGTCTACTCATTTCGACCCGGATAAAGCCATCATGGAAGGGCTTCAGGTCTGGGTTAGACTATATTCTCTCCCCAGTGAGTTTTGGTCTCCTTCTTCTCTCACACAAATTTGTTCCAGCCTGGGGAGAGTCATCCGTATCGATCCTGTTACCCTCGAAGGTTCCCTTTCTTCCTTCGCGAGGGTCTGTATTTCGGTGGATGTTTCCAAAAAACTGAGTGATAAAATCATGATTCTTTCCTCCAACGGGAAATGGATTCAGAGGGTGGACTATGAGACCATCTCAAACTGCTGCTTCCGTTGTAAACTTCTAGGTCACTTTCAGAAAGATTGTAAAGCACCCGTCTTCAAGGCTGGCTGTATGGAAGAAGAAGCCTCCCAGGTGACACAGCGGAGGTGAATCCTCCTCCTCTTATCTTGTCGAGCGCTCTCTTCCCCCTTCTATTGCCAAATAAAAGGTCTCTCTCCGTGGAAACTCTTAATCTTGATCCCAACACAATCACTCTTGTTAAAGAAACGGCTTCAGTGGTACAAGACTCTACACGTATCCTCTCCTTATTTCAAGAGGGTATTGCCTTAGGTCTCAGCTCGACGCCGCCTCCCTAGAAAATTGGGTGGGAAACAAAGAAGATTTTCTCAATGCTAACACAGTGGCGGTTGAAGACGATCCTATCTCTCAGGCTGAAGAAGGTGAGATTTTGCCTTCTAGCCGAGGTATTCTTCCTACCCCACCAATCCGCAATCTAAATCTTGGCTCGAGCGCTACTATTGGGCGGCCTTCAAAATCGCGGTCTTCACTCAAAGAGGTAGCTTCTGGTAATCAATCCCAGCTTGGTTTTTTTCTCAATCTCAAGTAGGAGAGGTGAGTCCTCTCTGAACAAAAGATGAACATCCTATCGTGGAATGTTAGGGGTCTCAACACCCCTAACAAGCAGCGTCTGCTCAGTGGCATGTTGTGGATATGAACATTTCTATTTGTTTGCTACAAGAGACCAAGATGTCAAGTTCGGCGTGTTTAGATGGTTGGTTCTGAAGTTGGTGAGGCTGGGAAGGCCTCTTTGTTGATTCGAATGGTGCTTCCGGTGGGTTGGGGCTTCTGTGGAAGTCCTTTGTTTGCAAAGTGGCCTCCCTTTCTTCGCAATCCAATTTTCAATGGTGCCAAGTATGTATAAAGCATTTCGAGGAGTCTTTTTTCCTTTGTAATGTCTACGGTCCGAATAATCCTATTCAAAAGAGGGAAACATGGAAAAAAATTAGGATTCCTTGAGTTCCCTTCGGATCTTAAATCAATAGTGGCAGGGGATTTTAACGCCACTATTTTTGATAGAGATAAATGCGGTGGTCATGTGGAATAACCACCGTATTGGCTTGGTACTTGGTGGTTAGACTTGATAGATTCCTGGTCTCAGAATCCTGGCTCTAGCAGAATTTTCTCCTCCAAAGTTGTGTTTCACCTCTGTCTGGTTCTGATCACTTTCCCATTTTTATGTCTATTAATTTCGATCTTCCACCCCGGCGCTCGCCCTTCAAGTTCGAAAGTATGTGGATGCAGGATCCCAACATTAAACAGTTGATTAAATCCTGGTGGGATTCTTTCTCTGTTTCTGGTACCAAAATGTTTATTCTTTCTAAAAAGCTCTCTTTGCTCAAAGAAAAACTTCTAGCTTGGAATTCTTCTTCCTTTAAAAACATCTTTCAAGAAAAATTAAGAGTGGAAAAAGCTCTCCGCACTCTTAATGAAAGGGTCTTCAAGTATGGTATGCATAGTGATGAATTCATACTTGAAAAGTCCCTTCTCAGCGAACTTGGGGATCTTCTCTTGAAGGAGGAATCCTTTTGGCATCAGAAATCTAGGGAAATTTGGCTCAAAGATGGTGATAAGAACACCAAATTTTTCCATGCCTCGGTTAAAGCTAGGAGAAATTCAAATTATATTTCTGCCATCAAGCAACCCGATGATTCATGGATCTCCTCCCAACCAACAATCAAAGAGGAGGCGGTTTCCTTTTTCCAAAAGCTTTTAACCAATGAAACACATTCTTCTTTGGCCTCTCAATCCCCTCTTCTTGAGCAAATTCCCAAATTGGTCAACAAAGCTGATAACGAGAGTATGTTCTCTCCTTTTTCTTTGGAGGAGATTCGAAAAATTGTTTTCTCAATGGCCTAGGATAAAGCCCCTGGTCCGGATGGTTTCCCAGCCTGTTTTTTTCAAGACTTCTGGGAAGTAATTGGTACCTCTATTTGGCACGTTGTTGAAGAATCTCGGTCTCTGGCAAAGTCTTGGGTTCTCTCAATCACACCTTCATTTGTATGTTCCCCAAAAAATCCCCCGCAGATAAATTTGATGATTTTCGTCCAATCTCCCTTTGCAATACTTCTTACAAGATTATTTCTAAAGCCATTGCTTCCCGTATCCATCCCTTCCTTTGCTCCATCATTTCACAAGAACAAAGTGGTTTCCTCCCAGGCAGATCTATCTCTGAAGGAATTATCATTTCCCATGAACTTATTCACACCTTACAACACTCGTCTCACTCAGGGATGATGATTAAGTTGGACTACAAAGCAAAGCATATGACCAGATCAATTGGTGGTTCCTTCTTAAATCCTTGCAAGCTTTGGGCTTCAGTAATCCTTTATGTGATTGGATCTTCAATTGCATTTCTTCACCCTACTTCTCGGTTCTAGTAAATGGTTCTGCAGAAGGCTTCTTTAAGAGCAGCAGGGGCCTAAGGCAGGGAGACCCACTCACGTCCTTTTGATTTATTTTGGTGGCTAAAGCTTTAGGCCGTAGCATTAAGTTAGTTGTAGCCTCTAGTTCTCTTTCGGGACTGTTGTCTTCCTCCAGCCTACCACCTCTCACACACCAACAATTTACAAATGATACTTTTCTCTTTGGGGTTGCTATTGTCCCTGAAGCTTGGGCCTTGTCCAATATTCTCAATTCTTATTCCAATGTAGCGGGTCAAGTGATTAATTTCCATAAATCTGTCATTTTCTTCTTCAATGTTCCTCCTAGGCTACAAAGAAGGATTCTAGTGATCCTTGGGTTTGTCACTGGCTCTCTCCCCACAAATATTTGGGCATTCCTTTATTCGCTGGAGCCGGCAAAGCCAAGCTATGGACTGATCTTCTATAGTCTTTTTTAAATAGGCTCTAGTCTTGGAAAGGGAAATGGCTTTCCTTAGCGGGTCGTTTGCTTCTAATTAAGTCAGTTCTATGCGTCTCCCTGTTTATATGTTGTCTATTCTGGCTCTTCCTCATTCGATGCTTTTGAAATTTGAAAAGCTCATCCACACTTTCCTATGGCAAGGGAACAGTGAGAAATGAAAATTCCATTTAGTCAAATGGGAGGTGGTCAAATCCCCGTCTCTTCAAGAGGTTTGTGGATTATAGATTTAGCTTTGCATAATATAGCTCCGGGTACAAAATTAGTATGGAACTTTATTTCCTCCCCCAAAAATTGGCTCATCAGGTTCTTTCTCATAAGTATTTGGCGGCTGGTAGACCGGAACTGCTCCTTTCCAGTGAAGAGCTTCCTAAAGGTTCCCACATTTGGAATTTCATGTGTAAATGCAGAACCCTTATTGCTGATTCAGCCTCCTGGTTTGTCAACAATGGTACTAGGGTAAACTTTTGGGAGGACAATTAGCATGGGTGCTCTTCGTTGAATCTGGTTTCCCCTCTTAACAACATTATGAATAAAACTAGCATGTTATGGGGCTCTTACATTACTAATTATGGCTCCCGACATCCTGGACATGTCTATAACCTGGCTCTAGAAAGACCCCTCTCTCTCTTGGTGGTCCCGACCTCGGAATGCTCTATCTTGGAGGAGGAAATTCTCCTGAGAAGAGTGGCTTATAAGGATTGCGAGGATCATTTACTTTGGCTCGGCTCCATCTCGACATCTACACAGTTAAAGAGGGCTATTGCTTACTCCTCTCTCAATTGGGTTTTATCGATCTTCCTAAGTTAAGTTGTTGGCACCACTCTCTTCTTCCAAAAGTGGTGATCTTTGGATGGCTAATTCTAAAAAACAAAGTGTTAACTCAACTTCGAAGAAGATCTTGGGGCTATGTGTGGTCAAGAGGAAGAAGACCTCGATCACCTCTTTCTCCATTGCTCTTTTATGGATCTTGTTTGGCAATGGCTATTAGGAAAACTTAACCTTTCATGGGTGCACTGCAACAATATCGGAGATTCTCTCTGGTCCTAGCCGTCCATGAGGTTCAAAAGCTCCTTAAGTTCAATTTGGCAGGTGGCCCGTATTTTCTTTTATGGCATATCTGGTGGGAGAGGAACTTGCGTCTCTTTCGAAATCAACAGTGCCTTCTCCCAGCCTTTCTAAGAAAATTGGAAATTGCTATCTCTGAAGTCATCTCCAAGAATAGTATGAACAACTCTGAGTTTTCTTCTATGGACGCTAGAATTTCAAAGGTCTGGACTCTTATCAAAATTCTGAATCCCGGTTCCATAGTCAAACAGGGCCTCTCCCAAGTGGAAAAGCGTATTCACAGGCAACAAGCTTTGTGGAAACCTCCCCCCAAGGCTTTTGGAAACTTAATTTTGACGGAGCCTCTAGAGGCAATCTAGGTTTATCTGGGGCCGGTTGTATCCTTCGTGACGTGGATGGCTCTCTCATTGCGGTAGGCTCCTTTCCTCTGAGCAACTGTACGTGCAATCTTGCGGAAGTGCAAGCTCTCTTGGAAGGAGTCAAACTTGCTCTAAAATTGGGAGGGGATTCTCTGCTTATCGAAGGTGATTCACAAATTATCACATCAACAGTCTCTAAGGGCTCCACCTCCTCCTGGCGAATTAATCGCTTATTCAATCCGTTCTATTTTGGCTTAGAAAATTCAAATATTGGAGCATCTATCACATTTACCGAGAATCCAACTCGGCGGTGGATCTTTTAGCCAATCTTGCGATGACTTCTCACATGCTGCAATAGTCTCTAGTGACGTTTCAGCCTAGACAGGGCTCACGTCAATCCTTTCCAAAGAGAGATAGTTCTAAGAATTGTGTGGTATGGTTTCTTTAAATTCTATTCGTATCTTCTTCCTCCTCACCTTTCATCTTGCTTATCTCTCTGGTTTGCTACTTTCAGATTCCATGGCTTTTTTTGGTTTCCCGTTCGTTGCCCTCCATGGTCAATTTAGGGAACTGGCAGACTCTTCTGCCATTGATCGTCATCACCTTTCTATTATCTTCAAGTACTCCTCACCGAAAGAAGCGGAAGCTATCGAAATATTTTTGGGCAACTCTTATCATTTCGAGTTTGATGTCCCCAGGATGGACTCATAAATAGTTTGTTTCGCCTTTATCTCATTTTCCATCCTCCCGCACGCTAATCCGGCCATGGTCAAATTTGTCATGTAGGATGAAATCTACGTAGTTCATAGGGTAGGCCTGCATGAACTATTGGTGGACTTCTCCATTCTTGATCCTTTACTATGGGTGGAGGAAGTCGAAAAACTCACTTTGGGTTCTGATCGTAGCATCCAGTGGCTCTGTGGATAGTATCAAGACCTGGTCACCTTTGCTTAGAATTTCCATCCCTCAATGGATCAACATTTTCTCTCGTGGTCGATATTGATGCCGCGCTATTTCTTGTGCATTAGGCTGTCAATCAACACAATGAACTAAAAGATCATGTCAGTGCTACCTTTGATTTGCTGCTCATAGTAGCCAACATGCGTGTAGGAACTTCTTTCGGTTAGCTTGAGATCACCCTTTCGGTGTCTTTTGGCATCCCAGTGTAGATTTTGTCTTCATCTTTCCAGTTCAGTTCAGTGCTTTCGCGCTTCTTTTCTTCTTTCTTCCACCTTGCTCTCAAGCTTTTCCTTTACTTTTCCTCCTCCTCCTTCTTCTCTCCTTTCCTATCATAGGGTAGGGTCCCTTACCCCTCCAGTTCATAGCTTTGGTCAAAAGTGTTTATCAATAAAAAAATTAAAAATTCTTTAAAATACTAATTTTTTTGAAATTCACAACTTTTTGAAAAATAATTTTTTTTTTCAAAAATCATGATATATTCAAAAATCCAGAATTTCTAGAAAATCTAAATTATTCAAACTCTTGACGTTTTTTAAAATCATGATATTTTATAAAAGTTGAAATTTTTACAACATGTGGTTTAGAAAAATCTAACTCAAACGGAGACTTAGAGCACAAGTTTTTCCAAAGGTTAGGATTTTTAAAAAATTAGGATATTAAAAATAGTTGGGATTTAAAAATCTCTTCACCTTATTTAAAAATTGCACCTTTTTCAAAATCTTGTCTTTTTTAAAATCCTAACTTTTTAAAAATGTCTTGGGTTTTTGAAATCACGACTTTTTTGAAATCCCAACCTTTTCATAATCTTGACTTTTTTGAAAATCTCAACTTTTTCAAAAACCCTAAAAAAATTTAAATTCAATTTTTTTAGAATTATGAAATTCTATCTTTTTCTAAAATTGCAAATTCTTTAAAATCATAAATTTTTTGAAATTCACAACTTTTTAGAAAATAAAGACTTTTTAAAAATCATGACATATTAAAAATCTAGAATTTCTAGAAAATCTAAATTATTCAAACTACCGACTTGTTTTAGAAATTCCTTATATTTTACAAAAGTTGAGATTTTTGAAACATGTGGTTTCAAAAAATATCATACACAAACAGACACCTGGAGCACAAGTTATAAACTTTTCAAGGTCCTATTAAATTTGGTGCATCACTACATTTTAGAAATCTGGACTTTTTTGATATTATAAATTTTTCAAAAATCTCAACTTTTAAAAAAATCATGACGTTTTTGAAAATCAAATTTTTTTCAGAAATCCCAACTTTATAAAAAAATTCTAACTTTTTCGAAAATCCTTACTTTTTCAAAAAAATATTTGTTTTCAAAAATTAGAAATATTAAAAATTGAGACATTTTAAAATAACCTGATTTATTCAAAAATCCTGACTTTTTCAAAAATCTTGACATTTTAATAATCCTAACATTTTCCAAAATCTTAACTTTTTTTAAAATCATGACTTTTCAAAAATCTTGACATTTTTGAAAATCTTCACTTTTACAAAATCACGACTTTTGGAAAATCTCAAAATTTTAAAATCCCATCTTTTCAAAAATCCAAACTTTTTTGAAAATGTCGAGTTTTTCAAAATCTTAACTTTTAACAAAATCCAGACTCTCCAAAAATCTTGATTCTTCAAAAATGTGAAAATCCCAACTTTTCAAAAAATTTGACATTTACTGAAATATTCATTTTTCGAAATCCCCAACCTATTTGAAAATATGAACATTTTCAAAGTTGCAAATTTTTTTAAATCTTGATGTTTTCAACAATAAGAACTTTGTTTAAAATTGTAAACTTTTTTTAAAGTCATAACTTTTTTTGAAAATCTCAAGTTTTTTAAAATCCTGACCTTTTCAAAAATCTTGACTTTTTTAAATTCCCAAGTTTTATAAAATACCAAAATTTTCCAAATCTAGCTATTTTAAGATTTCTAAATTGAGGGTTTAGGGCTCAAGGGATTTAGAGTTTAGGGTTTAAGAATTAGGTTCAAGGGTTTAGGGTTTTGGGGTTAAGATTTAGGGCTCAGGTTTTAGGGTTTGGGGTTTGAGATTTACGGTTGAGGGTTTTGCATTTAGGGTTTCGGGCTCATGGTTTATGATTGAGGGTTTAGTATTTAGGATTTAGCATATAGGGGTTTTTATGGTCTAAGACTTAGAACTTATGGTTTAGGAGCAATTCGAGCTTAAGGTTTAGGGTTTAAGGTCATAGCTTAGGGTTTGAGGTTCGGGGTTATGAGTTTAGTGTTTAGGGTTTATTATTTAGGTTTTAGAGTTTAAGGTTTGGGGTTTAGAGTTTAGGTTTAACAAGTTAGTGTTTTGAGTTTATGGTTTATGGATGAGGGTTAAGGGTTTAGGATTCATTGTTAAGAGTTTATGGTTTATGGTTTAGGATTTACGGATTTGGGCTTAGTGTTTAGGATAATGAGGTTTAGGTTTTAACATTTATGACTTAGTTTTCGGTTTTTGGGTTTAGGGTTTAGGGGTCCGGATTTTGAAAAAGTCACGATTTCAAAAATATTTTGATTTTAAAATAGTTAGAATTTTGAAAAGGTCATGATTTTTAAAAATTCTTTATTTTAAATCTTTTTGAAATGATAAAGTCATGAATTTTAAAAGTTCACAATTTTTTAAAAAAACTAGTGATTTTTTAAAAATTCGTAATTTTTAAAAACTTTGCATTTTTATAAAAAGTTGATGTTTTAAAAAAGTAAAGATTTTTAAAATATTAGGATTTTCATTAAAAAATAGGATATTCAAAATAGTTGGGATTCTTGACTTACTTGAAAATTACACCTTTTTTCAAAATCCCAATTTTCTCAAATTTCTTGGCTTTTTCGAAATCACGAATTTTGTAAAACCTCAATTTTTTTCCAAATCCCAACCTTTTAATAATCTTGACTTTTTTGAAAATTTCAGTTTTTGAAAAACCCTAAAAAGATTTAAGTACGAACTTTTTTACAGTTATGGAATTCTATCTTCTAAAATTAGAAATTTCTTTTAAAGCCTTTTTTAAAATTCACAACTCTTTGGAAAATAACGACATTTTCAAAAACCATGACATATTTAAAATCAAGAATTTCTTGAAAATCTAAATTAGTCAAACTCCGACATTTTTTGAAAGTCCCGATATTTTAAAAAAGTTGAGATTTTGAAACATGTGTTTTAAAAAAAACATACTCAAACAGAGACACACCTGCAGCACAAGTTTTGACCTTTCAAGTTCCGGTAATAGTGGCGCATCACAACATTTTGAAATCTTGACTTTTTGAGATTATAACTTTTTCAAAAATCCCAACTTTTTTATAATCACAATGTTTTCAAAAATCAAAACTTTATTAGAATTCCCAACTTATTAAAATTTCCTGAATTTTCTAAAATCTCAACTTTATAAAAATGAAGACTTTTTTAAAATCCATTTTTATGAAATTATATTTTAAGAAAATTGTAAATATTAAAAATTAGGAATTTTTTAATATCCGACTTATTAAAAATCCCGACTTTATCAAAAATCTTGACATTTTAAAAATCCCAATAATTTCAAAAATCTTGACTTTTTTAAAATCACGATTTTTCAAAAATCTAAACTTTTTGAAAATCTTCACTATTAAAAAATCGTGACCTTTTCAAAAATCTCAATTTTTTAAAAATCCCGTCTTTTCAAAAATCCTTTTTCTTTTTAAATGTCGAGTTTTTCAAAGATCTTGAATCTTCAAAAATTTGAAAAGCCCAAAATTTTTGAAAATCCCAACTTTTCATTAATCTTGACTTTTTCGTAATATTCATTTTTCAAAAACCCCAACTTGTTTGAAAATCTGAACATTTTCAAGGTCCCAACATTTTTTAAATCTTGGTGTTTTCAAAAATAACAACTTTGTTTAAAATTGCATCTTTTTCAAAAGTGGTGAATTTTTTTGAAAATCTTGACATTTTCAGATATCTCTACTTTTTGAAAATCCCAAATTTTTCAAAATATCAACCTTTTCCAAATCTAACTATTTTTTGTTTTCTAGGTTGAGGGTTTGGGATCGTGTGATTTAGTGTTTAGGGTTTCGGGATTAGGAATCAAGGTTCAGGGTCCGGGGATCAAGGTTTAGGGTTTAGTGTTTGGGGTAAGGATTTAGGGCTCATGTTTACCTAAACATTAAAATCCCCTAAGCCCCAAACCGTCAACCTAGAAACCTTAAAAAGTGAGATTTGGAAAAAGTTGGTATTTTGAAAAACTTGGGATTTTCAAAAATTCTGAGAATTTTGAAAAGTCAAAATTTTCTAAAACTTGAGATTTTAAAAAAAGTTAAGACTTTTGAAAAAGTTGTAATTTTAAAAAAAGTTTGGAATTTGAAAATGTTCAAAATTTAAAACAAGTTAGGGTTTTCAAAAATTGAAAATTTTGAAAAAGTCCATATTTTTAAAAGTTGGGATTTTCTAAAGAGTTGGGCCTTTCGTATTTTTAAATAGTTGGTATTTTTTGAGTCTGGATATTTGAAAAACTTGACATTTTTTAAAAAAAATAGGATATTTGAAAAGACAGGGTTTAAAAAATTGAGATTTTCCAAAATGTCATGATAATTTAAAAGTGAAGTTTTTGAAAAAAATCAAGATTTTGAAAAATATGGATTTTTAAAAAGTCAAGCTTTTGGAAAATGTTGGGATTTTTAAAATGTCAAGATTTTTGAAAAATTTAGGATTTTTGAATAAGTTAGGATATTCAAAAAAGTCCTGATTTTTAATATTTGCAATTTTGAAAAACAATATAATTTTTAAAAAATTTAAGGATTTTAGAAAAGGTTGACATTCTTTTAAAAAGTTGGGATTTTTGAAAAAGTTTTGATTTTCGAAAATGGTGTGATTTTTGAAATAGTTGTGATTTTCAAAAAAGTTATAATCTCAAAAGAGTCAAGATTTCAAAAATGTAGTGATGTGCCAAAAGTAAACGGAACTTGAAAAGGTCATTACTTGCGCTCCAGGTATCCGTTTGTTTTTTTTAAAACTTGTTTCAAAATCTCAACTTTTTTAAAATATCAATATTTTCAAAAAAAAGTCAGGAGTTTGAATAATTTAGATTTTCCAGAAATTCTAGATTTTTAATATGTCATGATTTTTGAAAAAGTCATGAATTTTTAAAAAATAGGATTTTAAAGAATTTGCAATTTTAGAAAAGGATGGAATTTGGTAATTCTAAAAAAATTGAATTTTAAAAGGGTAGGATTATGAAAAGATTTGGATTTTGAACAAAAATTAAGATTTCAAAAAAGTCACGATTTCGAAAAAGCCAAGAATTTTGAGAAAATTGGGATTTTTAAAAAGAAAAGATTTTGAAAAAGGTGCAATTTATAAATAAGTCAGGAATTACAAAATTGAAGATATTTTTAAATCCCTATTGTTTTAAATATCCTAAATTTTTTGAAAATCCTAACATTTTCAAAATCTTTACTTTTTCAAAATTACTTAATTTTTAAAAATCACAGATTTTTAAAAAATTGTGACCTTTTAAAATTCATGTATTTATCACTTTCAAAATCTTTGAAAATACAAACTTTTTGAAAATCATGACTTTTTCGAAATCCTAAATGTTTCAAAATTAGGATATTTTTGAAATCGTGACTTTTTCAAAATCGTGAACCCTAGTCCCTAAACCCTAAAACTTGAAATCTGAGTTGTAAATGCTAAACCCTAAACCCCAACATCCTAAACACTAAGCACAAAACCCTACATCCTAAACATAAAACACAAAACCCTTAACACTAAATCCTAAACCCTAAACCCCCAGCCATAAACCATAAATCGAAATACCTAAACTCTAAAACCCAAACCTTAAACCATGAAGTGTAAACACGCCTAACCTTGAGCCTTAAACCCTAAAAAGTGAACCCTAAAGCCTTGTGCTAACAATAACCCTAAACCCTATACCTCGAACCATGAGCCCTAAGCCAAAACCTTAAACCCTAAAACTTTAGCTAGAGAGCTAAACCCCTACGCCCTAAACCCTAAACTCCTCCTCAACTTTAAGCTCTAATTTCTCCTAAACACCAAATTATGTCCTAAACCCTAAAACCCTAAATGCTAAATATTAAAATACTAAACCCTTAACCGTAAATCTCGAATCCCAAACCCTAAAACATGACCCCTAAATCCTAACCCTAAAACCTATACCAAAAACCCTAAACCTTGATCTCTGAACCCGTAACCTCAACCCTAAACCCCGAGTCTTGAGCTCTAATCACTAAACCTTAAACGTCGAATCTTGAGCCGAAAAACCTAAAAAGTAAACATTAAACCCCTTGAGCCCTAAACCCTCAACCTAGAAACCTTAAAATAGTTAGATTTGGAAAAAGTTGGTATTTTGAAAAACTTGGGATTTTTAAAAATGCAATAGTTTTTAAAAAGTCAGGATTTCAAAAACTTGAGATTTTCAAAAAATTCAAGACTTTTGAAAAAATTCCAATTTTAAAGAAAATTATTATTTTTGAAAACATCAAGATTTTAAAAAAGTTATTTTCACACAAGTTGGGGTTTTTGAAAGATTTGGGATTTTCACATTTTTGAAGAGTCAAGATTTTTTGAGTCGGGATTTTCAAAAAACTCGACATTTTTTTAAAAAGTTAATATTTTTGAAAAGAAGGGATTTTAAAAAACATTAGATATTCCAAAAAGTCGTGATTTTGTAAAAGTGAAGATTTTCAAAAATGTCAAGATTTTTGAAAAGTCAAGATTTTGAAAATGTTGGGGTTTTTAAAAGTCAATATTTTTGAATAAGTCAAGATTTTTGAATGAGTACGGATATTCGAAAAATTCCCGATTTTTAATATTTGAGTTAAGAATTTTTTTTAAAAGTTGGGATTTCAAAAATGTAGTGATGTGCCAAAATTACAGGAAGTTTAAAAGGTCTTTGTTCCTAATGTTCGTTTGAGTCCATTTTTTTGAAACCACATTATCAAAAATCTATTTTTTAAAAAATATCATGATTTTAAAATAAATGTCGGGAGTTTGAATAATTTAGATTTTTTAAAAATTATGGATTTTTGAATATGTCATGGTTTTTGAAAACCTCATTATTTCCAAAAGTTATGAATTTCAAAATATTAAAGATTTAAAAGAATTTGCAATTTTAGAAAAATATAGAATTTCAAACTTCTCAAAAAGTTCAAATTTCAAAAAATTTATGGTTTTTGAAAAAATTGAGATTTTCAAAAAAGTTAGGATTATAAAAAGGTTGAGATTTTAGACAAAAATTAAGATTTTAAAAAAGTCATGAATTTGAAAAAGCCAAGAATTTTGAGAAAGTTGAGATTTTAAAAAGAAAATATTTTGAAAAAAGGTGTAATGTTCAAATAAGTCGGGAATTACAAAACATAAGAGATTTTTAAATCCCAACTGTTTTAAATATTCTAATTGTTTTAAATCACGAGTCTTTTAAAAATTGCAAAATCTTTGAATTCATGTCTTTATCACTTTAAAAATCTTTGAAAATACAGACTTTTTCAAAATTCTAATTGTTTCAAAATAGGGATATTTTAAAATTCGTGAAATTTCAAAAATCGTGACCTTTACAACCTAAAACCTAAAACCTAAAATCTGAGTTGTAAACAATAAACCATAAATCCTAAACCATAAACACAAAACTCTTAACAATAAATCCTAAACCCTAAACCCTCAGCCATAAACCATAAGCCAAAATCCCTAAATCGTAATTCCTAACATCTAAACCCCAAACTTAAACCATAAACACTAATCCCTTAGCCATGAAGCCTAAACCCTAAACCCCTAAACCTAAGCCTTAAACCCTAAACCCTAAAAAATGAAGCCTAAAGCCTTATGCCTAACCCTAATTAGAGCCTTGAACTCTAAACCCTAAACTAATCCTTAAATCCTTATGCCTAGCCCTAATCGTTAAACCATATTCCTTGAACCGTGACCCCTAAGCCAAAACCCTAAACCCCTAAACCTTTAGCTAGATACCTAAACATTAAACCCAAAACTCATAACCTTGAACCTCAAATCCGAGCCATGGACCCTCAGCCATGAACACTGAGACCAAAACCATAAACCCTGATCCCTACGCCTAAACCCTAAACCTTAAGCTCTAATTGCTCCTAAACCCTTAATTTTGAGTCTTAAATCCTAAAACCCTAAATGCTAAATCCTAAATACTAAACCCTCAATCGTAAACCATGAGTCGTAACCCTAAGTGCAAAACCTTGATCACCATACCCGAACCTCAACCCCGAACCACGATCCACGAGACATGAGCCCTAATTCATAAACCCTAAAACACTAAACCATAAACCCCGAATCCCGAGCCCAAAACCTAAACCCTAATTAAAAAATCCACGTGAGCCCTAAACCCCCAACCTAAAAACCTTAAATAGATAGATTTGGAAAAAGTTGGTATTTTGAAAAACATGGGATTTTAAAAAATTAAGATTTTTGAAAACACATGATTTTACAAAATTTGATATCTTCCAAAAAGTCACGATTTTATAAAAGCTGAAGATTTCAAAAATTTCAGGATTTTGAGAAAAAGTCAAAGTTTTGGAAAATGTTGGGATTTTAAAAAAGTAGAGATTTTTAAAAAGTCAATATTTTTGGATAAGTCAAGATAGTCAAAAAGTCAAGATTTCTAATATTTTCTTTAAAAATATTTGAAAATATAGACTTTTAGAAAATCATGATTTTATCAAAATCCTAAGCTGTTTGAAAATCGAGATTTTTTTAAGTCATGACTTTTTCAAAATCGTGACAACTAGCCCCTAAACCCTAAAACCCTAAACCCGAGTCATAAACACTAAACCCTAAACCCCAACATCCTAAACACTAAGCTCAAAACCCTATATCCTAAACCATAAACAAAAAACCCTTCACACTCGAATCCTAAACCTTAAACCCTCAGCCATAAACCATAAACCCAAATCCGTAAACTCTAAACCCCAAACCTTAAATCATAAACCCTAAACTATAATCCCTATGTCAAGAGGCCTAAACCATAGGCCCTAAAGCCTAAAAAATAAACCCTAAACCCTATACCTTGAACCGTGATCCCTAAGCCAAAACCCTAAACCATGAACCTTTAGCTAGAGATGTAAACCCTAAACCCTAAACTCATGATCCCGAACCTCAAACCCGAGCCATGGACCCTCAACCATGAAAACTAAAACCTAATTCCTCAACCACGACACCTACGCCCTAAACCTTATATACCCTAAACCCTAAATTTGAGTCTTAAACCCTTAAACCCTAAAAGTTAAATCCTAAATATTAAACCCTCAATCGTAAACCTTGACCCTTAAACCCTCAACCGTAAACCTCGAACCCCAAACCATAAAACCTAAGCCCTAAATCCTAATTGTAAACCCTAAAATCTAATTCTTTAACCCTAAACCTTGAATAAACCCCGAACTCTTAAACTCGAACCTTGAGCCTTGAACCCGATTCCTAAACCCTAAACACTAAACCGTAAACCCTGAATCTTGACCCAAAAGCATAAACCCTAAACACTAAATCCCCGAGTGCTCAACCTAGAGGCACTAAATCTTGAAAAAATCAAGGTTTTCAAAAAAATTGAAATTTTAAAAAAGTCACAATTTTAAACAAAGTTGTTATTTTTGAAAACATCAAGATTTAAAAGATGTTGGGACTTTGAAAATGTTCATATTTTCAAACAAGTTGGGGTTACTTAAAATGTTCAGAGTTTGGATTTTTAAAAACTAAAGATTTTGAAAAACTTGACATTTTCAAAAAAGTGAAGATTTTTGAAAAACCAGGATTTTAAAAAAGTTCAAGATTCGGAAAATGTTGGGATTTTTAAAATGTCAATTTTTTTTTAAAAGTTAGGATTTTTAATGAGTTAGGATATTCGAAAGAGTCCCGATTTTTAATATTTGTTTTTTAAAAAGTAAGGATTTTCTAAAAAGTAAGCATTTTTATCAAGTTGAGATTTTAGAAACTTTAGTGATTTTTAAAAGGTAGGGATTTCTAAAAAAGTTTTGATTTTCAGAAATGTCACGATTTTTAAAATCATTTCAATTTTGAAAAATTTATAATCTCAAAAGAGTCAAGATTTTAAAAATTTAGTGATAATCAAAATTTAGCAAGAACTTGAAAAGGTAATAACTTGTGCTCGGGTGTCTATTTGAGTATGTTTCTTTGAAACCACATGTTTCAAAAATCTCAACTTTTTTCAAATATCAGGATTTTCAAAAAAAAGTTGGGAGTTTGTAATTTAAATTTTTCAGAAATTATGGATTTTTTAATATGTCATGATTTATTAAAAAGTTATTATTTTCCAAAAAGTTCTGAATTTATTGAAAAATAGTATTTTAAAGAATTTGTGATTTTAGAAAAAGATAGAATTTCATATTTCTAAAATACTTTGAATTTTTAAAATTTTAGGGTTTTTAAAAAAGTTGAGATTTTCAAAAAGTCAGGATTATGAAAAGGTTGGGATTTCAAAAAGTTGTGATTTTGAAAAAGCTAAGAATTGTGAAAAAAGTGCAATTTTCTAATAAGTTGGGAATTACAAAACTAAATAGATTTTTAAATCCGAACTGTTTTGACTTTTTATAAAAATCTCAACTTTTTCAAAAATTACAAATTTTTAAAAAATAACGAGGTTTTTAAAAATTGTGAACTTTTTTGAAATTCACGACTTTATCACTTTAAAAATATTTCAAAATACAAACTTATTGAAAATCATAACTTTTTCAAAATCCTATATGTTTCAAAACCGGGATATTTTTTTAAATTGTAATTTTTTCAAAATTGCGATCCCTAAACCTGAGTTGTAAATGATAAACCGTAAACCCCAACATCCTAAAAAAGTAAGACCAAAACCCTAAATCATAAACCATAAACACAAAACCCTTAACATTATCCTAAATGCTCAACCCAAATCCCTAAATCATAGTACCTTTAACACTTTCAAAATCTTTGAAAATACAAACTTTTTTAAAATCACGACTTTTTGAAATCCTAACTGTTTCAAAATTGGGATATTTTTTTAATCATGACTTTTTGAAAATCACGACCCTTAAAACCTGAAACCTAAGTCATAAACCTTGAATCGTGAGCCCTAAACCCTAAACCTTTAGCTAGAGACCTAAACCATAAACACTAAACTCATAAACCTGAACCTCAAACCTTGAGCCATGGACCCTCAACCATGATTATTGAGACCTAAACCCGACACCTATGCTGTAAACCCTAAAGTCTAAGCCCTATACCCTATAAACATTAAGCTTTAATTTCTTCTAAACCCTAAATTTTGATTCTTAAACACTAAAACCCTAAATGCTAAATACTAAACCCTCAATCATAAATCATGAGCCCTAAACCCTAAGTGCAAAACCCTCAACAGTAAACCTCGAACCCCAAATAATAAAAGATAATTCTTAAACCCTAAACCCTGAATCATGAGCCCTAAGCCTTAATCCCTAAACACTAAACTCTAAACCTTGAATCATGACCCCAAAAACTAAACCCTAAACAGTAAATTGCCCGAGCCCTAAACCCTTAACGTAGAAACCTTAAAATAATTAGATTTGGAATAAGTTGGTATTTTGAAAAACTTGGGATTTTCAATAATTCAATTTTTTTGATAAAGTCAGAATTTCAAAAACCTGAGATTTTCAAAAAAGTCACAACTTTCTAATTAGTCACAATTTTAAACAAAGTTGTTATTTTTGAAAACATCAAGATTTAAAAGATGTTTGGACTTTGAAAATGATCAAATTTTCAAACAATTTAGGGTTTTCTAAAACTGAATATTTCAAAAGATTTTTGAAAAGTTGGGATATTCAAAAATGGTGGGATTTTTCACCTTTTTGAAGAAGATTAGAGATTTTTTAAGAGGCTGGATTTTTGAAAAACTTGACATTTTCAATAAAAGTTAGGATCTTTGAAAAGACCAGATTTTTAAAAATTTTGAGATTTTTTAAAAAGTTAGGATTTTTGAAAAATCAAGATTTTAAAAAAGTCAAGATTTTGAAAATGTTAGGAATTTTTAATGAGTCGGGATGTACGAAAAAGTTTTTATTTTTAATATTTGTGATTTTAGAAAAAAATTATAATTTTTCAAAAAGGTAAGGATTTTCAAAAAAGTTGGCATTTTTGATAAAGCTGAGATTTTAGAAACTTCAGCTATTTTTAAAAGGTTGGGATTTCTTAAAAGTTTTTGTTTCTGAATTTGTCGTGATTTTTTAAATAGTTACGATTTTTTTAAAAATGGGATTTTCAAAAAAGTTCTAATCTCAAAAGAGTCAAGATTTTAAAAATGTAGTGATACGGAAAAATTAACACGAACTTGAAAAGGTCATAACATGTGCTCCCGACATTCGTTTGAGTTTTTTTAAACCACATGTTTCAGAAACCTAAACTTTTTTAAAATATCAGGATTTTCAAAAAAAAAAGTCAAGAGTTTTAATAATTTAGATTTTCCATAAATTTTGGATGTTTGAAAAAGTCATTATTTTCTAAAAAAGTTGTGAATTTCAAAATATTTAGGATCTTAAAGAATTTGCAATTTTAGAAAAAGATAGAATTTCATAATTTTAAAAAAGTTTGAATTTAAAAAAATTTAGGGTTTTTGAAAAAGTTGAGATTTTCAAATAATTCAAGATTATGTAAAGGTTGGGATTTTAAAAAATTCGTCATTTCAAAAAAGCCAAGAATTTTAAGAAAGTTAGGATTTTCAATAAAGACAAGATTTTGAAAAAAGGTGTAATTTTTAAATAAGTTGGGCATTACAAACCTAAAGAGATTTTTAAATCCCAACTATTTTGAATATCCTATTTTTTTAAATCCTAACATTTCAAAAATCTTTACTTTTTCAAAATTCCAACATTTTATAAAATCGTGACTTTTTTGAAAATTATGAATTTTCAAAAATTGTGAACTTTTCAAATTCATTACTTTATCACTTTAAAAATATCTTTAATTAAAGAATTATTTAAAATCATGACCCCTAAACCCTAATCCCTAAAACTTGAAACCTAAGTTGTAAATGCTAAACCCTAAATCCTAAACCATAAACACAAACCCTTAACACTGAATTATAAACCCTAAACCCGAAGCCATAAACCATAAACGCAAATCCCTAAATCATAATACCTAAAATCTAAACCTCAAAACTGAAACCGTTATCCCCGAGACATGAAGCCTAAACCCTAAAACCTAAACAATAAACTCTAGACCCTTAAAACTTGAACCTTAAACCCTAAACCCTATACCTTAAACCGTGAGCCCTAAGCCAAAACCCTAAACCCTTCATTATTTAACATAACTTTCATTAAATCAAAAGTTGATTTGCACCATTAGAAATCTTATCTGCTTCATTGAAAATAAGATTTGAACCATTTAAAAGCCGATATCTAGGAGCTGAGAGAGTTGTGCACGCAAAGAGGAGCCATGGACCCTCAACCATGAATACTGAGACCAAAACCCTAAACCCTGACCCCTACACCCTAAACTTTGAGCCCTATACCATATAAACCCTAAATCTTAATCTCTATTTGCTCCTAAATCTTTAATCATAAACCATGAACCCTAAAGCCCAAATACAAACCGTAAACCTAGAACCCCAAACCATAAAACCCGAGCCCTAAATCTTAACCCTAAATGCAAAACCCCAAACCCTAAAACCTAATTCTTAATCTCTAAACCTTGATCCCCGAACCTTGAATCTTGAACCACGAGCCTTGATCCCTAATCCCTAAACCCTAAACAATAAACCCTAAATACTAAATCGTGAGCCCCAAAAGCTAAACCCTAAACACTAAATCCCATGAGCCCTAAACCCTCAACCTAGAAACCTTAAATTAGTTAGATTTGGGAAAAGTTGGTATTTTAAAAACCTTGGGATTTTCTAAAATTTAAGATTTTGAAAAAGTCGGGATTTTCAACAACGTGGGATTTTCAAAGAAGTGGTGACTTTTGAAAAAGTTAAAATTTTAAACAAAGTTGTTAATTTTAAAAACATAAAGATTTAAAACATGTTGGGACTTTTAAGTTTATATTTTTGAAAAAGTCAAGATTTTCAAAAATATCAAGATTTTGGAAAATATTGGGTTTTTAAAACGTTAAGATTTTTGAAAAGTCAGGATTTTTGAATAAGTCAGGATATTCAAAAAGTACCGTATTTTAGTATTTTTATTTTTGAAAATTTATAATTTTTTAAAGAACTAAGGATTTTCAAAATAGTTTGCATTCTTGATAAAGTTTTTTTTTTTATTATTGGCAAATAGTTTTTTGAAAGGGACTATACCCTTGTACAATAAATCAGGAAGCTAGAATAGAAAAAATAAGCACAAAGAAAGGGATCCAAATCCATATATAACAATAAGGACCAACTGCATAACATCGTCAAGCAAAAAAAGAAGCAACAACCATCAACCTCAAGCAAAGCAACTAAACAATCGCTGGACAGCGAAAACTAAAAAGTAATATTACACCGACACCATTGGAAAGCATTCTGTAATTCAGCCACAAAAATGATAACCATGTACTCCAGCCGATCACAAACAAAGAGAATCATCCAGATGGATAGCCCTCCTTCAGGGTGAAATTTTTTTCTTCTTGCTAACCGTAACCCAACCTGAAGGAGTCTCCACTGTTGGAGGAGAAGTCAAAGGAGGGGTATTCTCCTTAGTCGCATTTGTCCCAATTGGGACAGCCACTACCTGAATCATATCCGTGTTGCCCTCAACAACTTGAGCATTATTCATGCTGCTAATAGTTTGATTTTCGGATAGAGGGGTTTCAAGGGTAGTTTTGGATTCAGTCACTGTTTCTACTTTTGATTCAAGATCCCTTTTAGCATCAAAAATTAGGTGCTCTGGGAGTGCATCTTTCCACCAATTTCTCTTTTCATATTGAGGTTTTTCCATCTCATAAGCAGTAGAGGTGTGTCCTAAGCCAAAACACCTTCTACAGTGGAAAGGTAGACCTTCATAATCAAGAGTTTGTGACCAAGTTCTATTTTTCACTCTAAGATCTATAGTAGCAGGAAGATTTTTATCAGTGTCTAGTTCCACTAGGATCCGGGCATAGGTAGTATGGGTGTAATTAGTGGTTTGAGAATCTATAAAGAGTGTAATTCCCAAGGTGTTGCCAATGGCTGTCAGACAGTCATGACTCCAGAATTGAATAGGTAAGTGGGGTAGCCTGATCCAAATAGGTTTCCATGAGAAAGATTCGTGTGCGGGTTAAAGGATGGGAACCAGGGTTTCATGACCAAATATTTAGATTGACAAGTCCAGAGTTTGGAAGCAATGTTTTCTTTATCAGCTATTGAAGAGAAAGTCACAATGAAAATTCCCTTAGCACACAGATGTAAGTCTATCTTACCAGTTAAAGTTGGAGTCCAATGCGTTGAGAGATCCATGCGTGAAGAGCAGGAAGGCTGGGCCACAGTCCCCGAATCTACAAATCAAAGCATGCTCTTTGTAGTAAATCTCAGATGAAATAACATCTTCCCCAAATGTAATAATTTTATTACAAGCCACCGCTCTCTCAATACAATACCAGATCCGTTTGGAGCTATGGTCAACACGGGGTAATGTCTGCGAGGTTTCATGGAGGACTCCTTTCCCTTCATAATGTCTTTGTAGGAGGATCCACGTTTATTCTCTCTATCTGATGATTGAATAACAGGAAAAGTACCCTGCTCCAGCCCCCCACAAGAAGAGCCTTTCAGCAAGGGTTTGAGAGGGCCATTGTCTGGCATATTCACAAGATCATCCCCAGCTGGAGCTTGAAAATGGGTTGTGCCGCCGTCCTCGGGGCTCCCTGCATTTGTGAAGGCCAGATCGATCCATGAAATCGCACCTCCTCCATCCCTTTCAACATCCTTGCGTGGCGGGCTCGCAGATTTACGTGGATCCAAGGCATTTTCAGTGGTAACCTTTCCCCATTTAGGGTTCATGGGGGCTTGCCAGAATACACGGATTTCAGACCAGAAAGGGCACGCGTAGCAACCAACGCGGAGTGGAATAGAGCTATTTCTTAATTTTAACTGAATGTTATGTTGGAGAGAATTCAATGTTATAAAAGTAATTCAGGAATCTTTAAAAGGTTGGATTTCTGAAAAAGATTTGATTTTCGACAACGTCGTGATTTTTCAAAATAGTTGTGATTTTTTAAAAAGTTAGGATTTTCAAAAAAAAGTTATAACTTTAAAAGAATCAAGATTTCAAAATTTTAGTTATGCACCAAAATTAACAGAACTTGAAAAGGTCATAACTTGTGCTCGGGTGTCTGTTTGAATCCATTTTTTTAAATTACATGTTTCAATAATCTCATTTTTTTAAAACATCAGGATTTTGAATTATTTAGATTTTCTAGAAATTTTAGATTTTTATATAAGTCATGATTTTTGTATAAGTCTTTATTTTCCAAAAAGTTGTGAATTTAAAAAAATTTAGGATTTTGAAAAAGCCAAGATTTTTGAGAAAGTTGGGATTTCTAAAAAAAGAAAGGTATTGAAAAAGGTGCAATTTTCAAATAAGTCAGAATTAAAAACTAAAGAGATTTTTAAATCCCAACCTTTTGAATATCCTATTTTTTTAAGATCCTAACATTTTCAAAATCTTTACTTTTTCAAATTTTCAACTTTTCGTAAAATTATGACTTTTCATAAAATTACCAATTTTTAATAAATAAGGAGTTTTTTAAAATTGTGAACTTCTTAGATTCATGACTTTAATACTTTCAAAATCTTTGAAAATATAAACTTTTAAAAATCATGACTTTTTATAAATCCTAACTGTTTTAATATCAGGATAATTTTGAAATTATCACTTTTTCAAAATCACAACCCATAAAACCTGAAACCCGAGTCATAAACACTAAACCCTAAACCCCAACATCGTAAATACTAAGACCAAAGCGCTAAATTCTAAACCATAAACAAAAACACTTAACATTGAATCCTAAACACTAAACCCTTAGCCATAAACCATAAACCCAAATACCTAAATCATAATACCTAAACTGTAAATCCCAAACCTTAAACCATAAACCCTAAACTCTAATCCCTAAGCCATTAAGACAAAACCCTAAGCCCTAAATGCTAAACCCCTAACCTTGAGCATTAAACTCTAAATGGTGAACCCTAAAAGCCTTAGGCCTAACCCTAAACCTTATACCTTGAACCATGAGCCCTAAGCAAATGCCCTAAACACTAAAACCTAAACTCATAACCCCGAACCTTGAACCCTAAGCCATGGACCCTCAACCATGAACACTGAGACCTAAACCCTAACTGCTAAATCCTAAATAATAAACCCACAATTGTAAACTGTGAACCCTAAACAAGTGCAAAACCCTCAACAATAAACATCGAACCTCAAACCCTAAAATATGATCTTTAAACCCTAAACCCTACACCTTAAAGCTCGAATCCTAACCCCTAAACACTACATCCCCTTAGCCCTAAACCCTCATCCTACAAACCTTAAAATAGTTAGATTTTTGAAAAAGTCAGGATTTTCAAAAACTTGAGATTTTCAAAAAAGTCACAACTTTTGAAAAAGTTGCAATTTTAAACAAAGTTGTTATTTTTGAAAACATAAAAATTTAAAAATGTTGGGACTTTGAAAATGTTTAGATTTTCAAACAAGTTGGGGTTTTGAAAAATGAATATTTCAAAAAGTCTAGTTTTTTTAAAAGCTGGGATTTTCAAAAGAGTTGGATTTTTCACATTTTTGAAGAGTCGGGTTTTTTTATCCTCAATTTTTAAGAAACTCAATATTTTAGAAAAAACTCGACATTTTAAAAAAAGTTAGGATTTTTGAAAACACTGGATTTTAGAAAATGTGAGATTTTCGAAAAAGCCGTGATTTTGTAAAAGTGAAGATTTTGAAAAAGTCAGGATTTTTGAAAAGTCGGGATTTTCAAAAAAGTTAAGATTTTGGAAAATGTTGGGATTTTTAAAACGTCAAGATTTTTGAAAAAGTCAGGATATTCAAAAAAGTCCCGATTTTTAATATGTGTGATTTTCAAAAAAATATAATTTTTTTAAAAGTAAGGATTTTAAAAAATGTTGACATTTTTTATAAAGTTGAGATTTATGAAAATTAGGTAAATTTTAAAAAGGTTGTATTTCTGAAAAAGTTTTGATTTTTGAAAACATCGTGATTTTTGAAATAGTTGCAATTTTCAAAAAAGTTAGAATTTTCGAAAAAGTTATAATCCCAAAAGAGTCAAGATTTAAAAATGTAGTGATGCACTAAAGTTAGTAGGAACTTGAAAAGGTCATAACATGTTCTTCGGGTGTCCTTTTGAGTGCATTTTTTTTAAAGCACATGTTTCAAAAATCTCAACTTTTTAAAAATATCAGTATTTTCAGAAAAAAATTGGGAGTTTGAATAATTTAGATTTTCAAGAAATTTTGGAGTTTTTGAATTTGTCATGGTTTTTGAAAAATTTATTATATTGAAAAAAGTTGTGAATTTAAAAAAAAAAAGATTTTAAAGAATTTACAATTCTAGAAAAAAGATAGAATTTCATAATTCTTAAAAAGTTCAATTTGATTTTTTTTTTTTTTTGAAAAAGTCACGATTATGAAAAGGTTTAAATTTTAAAAAATTCATTATTTCAAAATAGCCAAAAAATTTGAGAAAGTTGGGATTTTCAAAAAAGACAAAATTTTGGAAAAAGGTGCAATTTTCAAATAAGTTAGGAATTACGAAATTGAAGAGATTTTTAAATCCCAACTGTTTTGAAATTCCTAATTTTTTAGAAATTCTAACCTTTTAAAAATCTTTTACTTTTTCAAAATTCCAACTTTTTGTAAAATCGTGACTTTTTCAAAATTTAAGAATTTTTTAAAAATCACGATTTTTTGAAAAATTGTGAACTTTTTAGATTCATGATTTTATCACTTTTAAAATACAATTTTTTTGAAAATTGAGACTTTTCGAAATCCTAACTGTTTCAAAATTGGGATATTTTTGAAATCATGACTTTTTCAAAATTGCGACCCCTAAACCCTAAACCAAAATTTTAAAAAGAATCAGGTTTTTCACATTTTTGAAGAGTTTGGATTTTTTAAAAACTCAAGATTTTTGAAAAACTCAACATTTTCAAAAAAGTTAGTATTTTTCAAAAGATGGGATTTTAAAATTTTTGAGATTTTCCTAAAAGTCATGATTTTGTAAAAGTGAAGATGTTTTCAAAATGTCAGGATTTTTGAAAAGTCAAGATTTTATAAAAAGTCGAGATTTTGGAATAAGTGAGGATATTTGAAAAAATATAATTTTTGAAAGAGTTGGGCTTTTCGCATTTTCTAAGAGTCGGGATTTTTTAAGAGTCGGGATTTTTAAAAACTCGAGATTTTTTAAAACTCTCGACATTTTCAAAAAAGTTAGGATTTTTGAAAAGACGGGATTTTAAAAAATTTGAGATTTTCCAAAAAGTCATTATTTTGTAAAAGTGAATATTTTTGAAAAAGTCAAGATTTTGGAAAATGTTGGGATTTTTAAAACGTCAAGATTTTTTAAAAAGTAAGGATTTTTGAATAAGTCAAAATATTCAAAAAGCATTGATTTTAAATATTTTTGATTTTCAAAAAAGTATAATTTTTTTAAAAAGTAAGGATTTTCAAAAAAGTCGGCATTTTTATAAAGTTGAGATTTTAGAAAATTCAAGAATTTTTAAAAAGTTGGGATTTCTGAAAAAGTTTTGATTTTGAAAACGTCGTAATTTTTTAAATAGTTACGAGTTTAAAAAGTTGGGATTTTCAAAAAAGTTATAATCTCAAAAGAGTTTAGATTTCAAAAATGTAGTGATGCGCCAAAATTACATCGGGAACTTAAAAAGGTCATAATTTGTGTTTGGTGTCGTAACTTGAAAAGTTTAGATTTTAAAAATTTAGAGCTTTTGAAAAAGTTGAGATTTTCTAAAACGTTAGGATTATGAAAAGATTGGGAATTCAAACAAAAATTGGAATTTCAAAAAAGTCACAAATTCGAAAAATCCAAGTATTTTGAGAAAGTTGGGATTTTGAAAAAGGTGCAATTTTCAATTAAGTCATGAATTACAATTTTTAAAAACTCATGAGTTTTTAAAAATTGAGAACTTTTTTAAATTCATGACTTTATCACTTTAATAATTTTTAAAAATAAAGACTTTATGAAAATCACAAATTTTTCAAAATCGTAACTGATTCAAAATTAGGATATTTATGAAATCGAGAGTTTTTCAAAATCACGACCCCTAAACCCTGAAACCCTAAACCCCAACATCCTAAACCATAAATACAAAACCCTAAAAACTTAATCCTACACCCTAAACCCTCAGCCATAAACCATAAACCACAATTCCTCAATCGTAATAACTAAACTCTAAACCTGAAACCAAACCCTAAACCCCGATCCTTGAAACATGAAGCCCAAACCTAAACTCTAAGCCCTAAATCCTAAACAATAAACCCTACACCTAATGCTGAGCCTTAAACCAAATACCCTATACCTTGAACCGTGAGCCCTAAGCCAAACCCTAAACTCTAAACCTTTAGCTAGAGACCTAAACCATGAACACCGAGACGTAAACCCCAAACCTCGAACCTTGAGCTATGGACCTTCAACCATGAACACTTTGAGACGTAAACCTTGACCCCTATGCCCTAAACCCTAAAATTTGAGCCATATACCCTATAAACCATAAACCTTAAGCTCTAATTGCTCCTAAACCCTAAATGCTAAATCTTAAATACTAAACCCTAGGTGTAAAACCCTCAACTATAAAGCTTGATTCCCAAACCCTAAAACATGAACCATAAATCCAAACCCTAATCACTAACACCTAATTCTTTAACCCTAAACAATGATTTCCGAACCCTAAACCACAAGCCCTGAGCCCTAATCCCTAAACATTAAACACTAAACCCCAAATCCTGATCCCAAAAACCTACACACTAAACTCTCAACCTATAAACCTTAAAATAGTTTGATTTGGAAAAACTTGGGATTTTCAAAAAAGACACGACATTTGAAAAAGTTACAATTTTAAATAAAGTTTTTATTTTTGAAAACATCAAGATTTAAAAAATGTTGGGACTTTTAAAATGTTCAGATGTTCAAACAAGTTGGGTTTTTTGAAAAAAGAATATTTCAAAAATGTCTAGATTTTTAAAAAGTTTGGATTTTCAAAAGAGTTGGGTTTTTCACATTTTGAAGAGTCTGGATTTTTTCAAAGAGTCAGAGTTTTGATAAACTTAAGATTTTTTAAAAACTTGACGTTTTAAAAAAGTTTGGATTTTAAAATTTTTGAGATTTTCCAAAAAGTCGTGATTTTGTAAAAGTGATTATTTTAAAAAAGTCGGGATTTTCGATTAGTCGAATTTTTAAAAAAGTCAAGATTTTTGAAAATGTTAAGATTTTTGAAAAGGTTAGGATTCTTAAATTTGTCAGGATATTCAAAAAATTCACAATTTTTAATATTTTCTATTTTGAATTTTTTTTTTTTTTTTTTTAAAAGTAAGGATTTTCAAAAAGTCGGTGTTTTTGATAAAGTTGAGATTTTAGATAATTCAAGAATTTTTAAAAATTTGATGATTTTGAAAAAGTTATGATCTCACAAAAAAGTCAAGATTTTAAAAATGTAGTGATACGCCAAAATTAGCAGAAACTTGAAAATGTCATAACTTGTACTTGGTGTCCATTTGAGTCCCCTTTTTAAAACCAGATGTTTCAAAAATATCTATGTTTTTAAAATATCAAGATTTTGTAAAAATATGTTGGGATTTTGAATAATTTAGCTTTTCTAGAAATTATGGGTTTTTGAATATGTCATGATTTTTGAAAAAGTAAATTATTTTCAAAAAAGTTGTGAATTTTAAAAAAATTGTGATTTTAAAGAATTTGTAATTTTAGAAAAACATAGAATTTCATAATTCTTAAAAAGTTTGAATTTCAAAAAATTTAGTAATTTTTAAAAAATTGAGATTTTCAAAAAAGCAAGGATTATGATAAGTTTGGGATTTCGAACAAAAATTGGGATTTCAAAGAAGTCGTTGATTTCAAAATAGGCAAGAATTTTGAGAAAGTTTGGATTTTCCAAAAAGTCAAGATTTCTGAAAAAGTTGGGATTTTCGACAAATTTATAATCTAAAAAGAGTTAAGATTTCGAAAATGTCATGATGCACCAAAATTAGTAGGAACTTGTGCTCGAGGGTTTCCATTTGAGTCCTTTTTTTTTAAACCACATGTTTTAAAAATCTCAACTTTTTTAAAATATCAATATTTTCAAAAATAAGTTGGGAGTTTGAATAATTTAGATTTTCCAAAAATTATGGATTTTTAATATGTCATGATTTTTGAAAAAGTCATTATTTTCCAAAAGTTGTGAATTTCAAAAAATTAGGATTTTAAAGAATTTTCAATTTAAGAAAAAGATAGAATTTCATAATTCTAAAAAAGTTTGAATTTAATTTTTTTAGGTATTTGAAAAAGCTGAGATTTTTAAAAATGGTAAGGATTATGAAAAGGTTATGATTTATAACAAAAATTAGGATTTCCAAAAATCTTGTGATTTTGAAAAAAAGTCAAGAACTTTGAGGAAGTTAGGATTTTCAAAAAGACAAGATTTTGAAAACAGGTGCAATTTTCAAGTAAGTTAGGAATTACAAAACTTAAGAGATTTTTAAATCCCAACTGTTTTGAATATCCTAATTTTTTTGAAAGTCCTAAAATTTTGAAAATCTTTACTTTTTTCAAAATTACAACTTTTATCATGAGTTTTTTTAAATTGTGAACTTTTTAAATTCATGACTTTATCCCTTTCAAAATCTTTGAAAAATACAGACTTTTTGAAAATCATGACTTTTTTGAAATCCTAACTATTTAAAAATCGAGATATTTTTGAAATTGTAACCTTTTCAAAATTGTGACCCCTAAAACCTGAAACCTGAGTCATAAACGATAAACCCTAAACCCCAACATCCTAAACATTAAGCCCAAAACCCTAAATCCTAAACCCTAATCCCTCACCCACAAACCATAAACCCAAATCCCTCAATTGTAATACCTAAAATTTAAACCCCAAACCTTAAACCATAAATCCCTAACCCCTGAGCCTTAAACCCCAAACAATGAAACCTAAACCAACCCTTAACCTTTAGCCCTAAGCAAAAACCCTAAACTTTAAATCAATAGCTAGAGACCTGAACCCTAAACTCATAACCCCGAACCTCAAACCTTAAGCTATGGATCCCTCAACCATGAACATTGAGACCTAACCCCTAAACCTTGACCCCTACACCCTAAACTTTGAGCCCTATGCTTTATAAAACCTAAACCTTAAAAGCTCTAATTGCTCCTAAACTCTAAATTCTGAGTCTTAAATCCTAAAACTCTAAATACTAAATCCTAAATACTAAACCCTCAATTGTAAACCATGATCCCCAAACCCTAAGTGTAAAACCCTCAATCATGAACCTCGAACCCAAAACCCCAAATCCCTAAACCCTTAAAACCTAATTCTTACACCCTAAACCTTAATTCTCGAACCCTAAACCTCAACCCTAAGCCCATAGCCCTAATCCCTAAACCATAAACACGAAATCATAAACCATTAATCCTAAGCCCAAAAACCTAAACCCTAAACACCAAATCCCATGAGCCCTAAACCCTCAACCTAGAATCCTTAAAATAGTTAGATTTTTAAAAAGTTGGTATTTTGAAAAAATTGGGATTTTCAAAAATTCAAGATTTTTGAAAAAGTTAGGATTTTCAAATCTTGAGATTTTCAAAAAAGTCACGACTTTTAAAAAAGTTGTAATTTTAAACAAAGTTATAATTTTTGAAAACATCAAGATTTAAAAAATGTTGGGACTTTGAAAATATTTTGATTTTCAAACAAGTTGGGGTTTTCGAAAAATGAATGTTTTTAAAATGTTCAGATTTTTGAAAAGTTGGCATTTTCGAAAGAGTTGGGATTTTCACATTTTTGAAGAGACGAGTTTTTTTAAGAGTCTGGATTTTTGAAAAATTCAAGATTTTGGAAACACTCCACATTTTAAAAAAGTTAGGATTTTTGAAAAGATGAGTTTTTAAATAATTGAGATTTTCCAAAATTCATGATTTTGTAAAAGTGAATATTTTCGAAAAAGTCGGGATTTTTTAAAAGTCAAGATTTACAAAAAAAAGTCAAAATTTTTGAAAATGTTGGGATTTTTAAAAAATCAGATTTTTGAAAAAGTCTTGATTTTTAATATTTGTGATTTTTAAAAAAGAATAATTAAGGAATTTTTTAAATGTCGGGATTTCTGAAAAAAAGTTTTGATTTTTGAAAATGTCGTGATGTTTTAAATAGTTACAATTTTTTAAAAAGTTGGGATTTTCAAATAAGTTATAATCTCATTTGAGTCAAGATTTGAAAAATGTAGTGATACACCAAAATTAGCAGAAAATTTAAAAGGTAATAACTTGTGCTCCGTTTGTCCGTTTGAGTCCATTTTTTTAAAACCAGATGTTTCAAAAATATCAAGATTTTCTAAAAAAAGTTCAGAGTTTGAATAATTTAGATTTACTACAAATTCTTGATTTATGTCATGATTTCACAAAAAGTCATTATTTTTCAAAAAGTTGTGAATTTAAAAAAAAAATAGGATTTGAAATATTTGTAATTTTTAGTAAAAGATAGTTTCATAATTTCAAAAAAGTTAGTGTTTTTGAAAAAGTTGAGATTTTCAAAAATTCAGAATAATTATGACAAGGTTGGGATTTTAAATCCCAACTGCTTTTTGTATATCCTAACATTTTCAAAATCTTTACTTTTTCAAAATTCTAACTTTTTATAAAAGCATGATTTTTTCAAAAATTACAATTTTTATAAAATAAAGAGTTTTTAAAAATTATGAACTTTTACATTCATGACTTTATGACTTTCAAAATCTTAGAAAATACAAACTTTTCGAAAATAAGGATATTTTTTTAATCGTGAATTTTTAAAAATTGCGACCACTAAAACCTGAAACCTGAGTCAAAAACCATAAAGTATAAACCCTTAACAATGAATCCTAAACCATAAACCATAAAACCAAATCCCTAAATCATAAAACCTAAACTCTAAACCCAAAACCTTAAACCATAAACCCTAAACCCTAATCCCTGAGCCATGAAACCTAAACCTCCTTAATCCCTTAACCCTATCTAAATAAACCCAAGACCCTAACCCTAAACCCTCAACCCCATTCCTTGAACCGTGAGCCCTAAGCCAAAACCCTAAACCTTTAGATGATCTCTACCTAATTCCCAAACCCTAAAACCTAAACTTTAAACCCCAAACCTTAAACCATAAACCCTAAACTCAAATCCTTAAATCATAAAACATAAACACTATACCCCAAACCTTAAACCATAAACCCAAAACCCTAATCCCTTAACCCTAAACCCTAAACACCTAACCCTTAAACCCTAAATAGTGAACCCTAAAGCATTAGGCCTAAACCTTGAACCACGAGCCCTAAGCAAAAACCCTAAACCTTAAACCCTAAATTCATAACCCAAAACCATGAATGTGAAGACCTAAACCTGAAACCCCGACGTGCCCTAAACCCTAAGCCTTACGCTCTAATTGCTCCTAAACCTTAAATTCCAAGTCTTAAACCCTAAAATAATAAATCTTAAATATGAAACCCTCAATCACAAACCATGAGCCCTAAACCCTAATTACAAAACCCTTAACCAAAACCTCAAACCCCAAACCCTAAAACCTAAGCCCTAAACCTGTAAACCTCGAACTCCAAAACCCTAAAATTTCATCCTCGAACCCTTAACCTTGAACTCTAAGCCATTAGCCCTAATCCCTCTACCCTAAACACTAAACCCCAAATCTTGAGCCAAAAAAACCTAAACATTAAACACTAAATCCCCCGACCCCTAAACCCTCAACCTAGAAACCTTAAAATAGTTATATTTGGAAAAGGTATTTTTAGAAACATCAAAATTTAAACCAAGTTTTTATTTTTGAAAATATAGAAATTTAAAAAATGTTGGGACTTTTAAAATGTTCATATTTTAAAACAAGTTGAGGTTTTCAAAAATGAATATTTTGAAAAATCAGAGCTTTTGAAAAGTTGGGATTTTTGAATTTTGGAACAATAAATATTTTTGAAGAGTTTGGATTTTCAAAAAGCCAAGATTTTTTAAAAAGTTGACATTTTCAAAAAAGTTAGAATTTTTAAAAAGACAAGATTTTAAAAAAATAGATTTTCAAAAAGTCATGATTTTGTAATGTTGATGATTTTTAAAAAAGACAGGATTTTTGATAAGTCAAGATTTTGGAAAATGTTGGGTTTTTAAAAAATCAAGATTTTTTAAAAAGTTAGGATATTCAAAAAATTCCTAGTTTTTAATATTTGTGATTTTTAAAAAAATATCATTTTTTTAAAAGTACAGATTTTTAGAAATGTCGCCATTTTTGATAAAGTTGAGATTTTAGAAAATTCAGGAATTTTTAAAAAGTTGGGATTTCTGGAAAAAATTTGATTTTGAAACCATCGCGATTTTTGAAAAAGTTGGGATTTTAGAAAAATTATAATCTTAAAATAGATATTTCAAAAATATAATGATGTGCCCAAAATTAGAAGGAACTTGAAAAGGTCATAACTTATGCTCCAGGTGTTTGTTTGAGTTCGATTTGTTTTTGAAACCACATGTTTCAAAAATCTCAACTTTTTTAAAATATTGGGATTTTTTAAAAAAATGGGAGTTTGAATAATTTAGTTTTTTCAGAAATTTTAGATTTTTGAATATGCCATGATTTTTGAAAAATTAATTATTTTCCAAAAAGTTGTGAATTTCAAAAAAATTAGGATTTTAAAGAATTTGTAATTTTAGAAAAAGATAGAATTTCATAATTAAAAAAGCTTGATTTTAAACTTTTTAGGGTTTTTTAAAAATTTGAGATTTTAAAATAAACTCAGATTTCAAAAAATTGGCATTTCAAAAAGTCCTGATTTTAAAATAGCCAAGAATTTTAAGAAAGTTGGGATTTTCAAAAAGATAAGATTT
Source organism: Taxus wallichiana var. yunnanensis (assembly GCA_018340775.1). Taxonomy (NCBI): domain Eukaryota; kingdom Viridiplantae; phylum Streptophyta; class Pinopsida; order Cupressales; family Taxaceae; genus Taxus; species Taxus wallichiana. The sequence continues at coordinate 236,530,924 of CM031242.1, forward strand.
TGAAAAAGGTGCAATTTTCAAATAAGTCAAGAATTATGAACTGAAGAGATTTCTAAATCCCAACTATTTTGAATATCCTTTTTTTTAAATCCTATTATTTTCAAAATCTTTACTTTTTAAAAATTTCATCCTTTTATAACATTGCGACTTTTTGAAAATTACTAATTTTAAAAAATCATGAGTTTTTAAGAAATTGTAAACTTTTTAAATTCATGAATATATCACTTTCAAAATCTTTGAAAATGAAGACTTTTCGAAAATCACAACTTTTTCGAAATCGTAACAATTTCAAAATCAAGATATTTTTGAAATCATGACCCCTAAACCCTAAACTCTAAAGCCATATAACTGAGTCATAAAAGCTAAACCCTAAACCGCAACATCCTAAACACTAAGCCCAAATCCCTAAATCCTAAACCATAAACCACAAACACTTAACACATGACCCTAACCCTCAGCCATAAACCATAATCCCAAATCCCTAAATCGTAAAACCTAAACTCGAACCCAAAACCATATACCCTAAGCCCTAAACCTGAAACAATAAACACTAAACCCTTAATATTGATCCGTAAACCCTAAACCCTAAAACATGAGCCCTAAATCCTAAACCTTGATCCTTGAACCCTTAACCCTTAACCGTGAGCCTTGATCCTAATCCCTAAACCCTAAACCCTAAATCCTGAGCCCAAAAACCTAAACCCTAAACATTAAATCCCCTTAGATGTAAACCCTCAACCTAGAAACCTTAAAATGGTTAGATTTGGAGAAAGTTGGTAATTTGAAAAACTTGAGATTTTCATAAAAGTCACGACTTTTGAAAAGGTTACAATTTTAAACAAAGTTGTAATTTTTGAAAACATCAAGATTTTAAAAATGTTGGGACTTTGAAAATGTTCAAATTTTAAAATAAGTTGGGGTTTTCAAAAAAGTCAGGATTTTTGAAAGAGTCCTGGGCTTTTCACCATTGTGAAAAGTCTAGATTTTAAAAAACTCAATATTTTAAAAAAGTTAGGATATTTGAAAACATAATATTTTAAAAGTTTGAGATTTTCCAAAAAGTTGTGATTTTGTAAAAGTGGAGATTTTCCAAAAAGTCAATATTTTCTAAAAGTTGAGATTTTCAAAATAGTAATGATTTTTGAATATGTTGGGATTTTTAAAACATAAATATTTTTGAAAAAGTCAAGACTTTTTAATGAGTCAAGAAAAAGTTGGCATTTTTATAAAGTTGAGATTTTAGAAACTTCAGCTATTTTTAAAAGGTGGGGATTTCTGAAAGCCCTTTTAATTTTCGAAAATGATGTGATTTTTGAAATAGTTACGATTTTGAAAAAAAATGGGATTTTCAAAAATTTTATAATCCCAAAAGAGTCAAGATTTTGAAAATGTAGTGATATGGCAAAATTAGCAGGAATTTGAAAAGGTCATAACATGTGCTCCGGTGTCCATTTAAGTTCGTTTTATTTTAACCACATGTTTCAAAATCTCAACTTTTTTAAAAATTAGGATTTTAAAAAAAAAAAAAGTCAAGAGTTTAAAATAATTTAGATTTTGAAATCATGATTTTTGTAAAAGTCATTATTTTCAAAAAAGTTGTGAATTTAAAAAAATTTAGGATTTTAAAGAATTTACAATTTTAGAAAAAGATAGAATTTCATAATTCTAAAAACGTTTGAATTTAAAAAAATTTAAGGTTTTGAAAAATTTGAGATTATAAAATGGTTGGGATTTCAAAAAAAAAAGGATTTCAAAAAAGTCGTGATTTTGAAAAAGCCAAGAATTTTAAGAAAGTTGGGATTTTCAAAAAAGATAATATTTTGAAAAAGGTGTAATTTTCAAATAAGTCGGGAATTACAAACCTGAAGATATTTTTAAATCCCAATTATTTTGAATATCCTATTTTTTTTTAAAATCCTAACATTTCCAAAATCTTTACTTTTTCAAAATTTCAACTTTTTATAAAATTGTGACTTTTTCTAAAATTATGAATTTATTAAAAATACAAGTTTTCTAAAAAATCGTGAACTTTTTAAATTCATGACTTTATCACTTTCAAAATCTTTGAAATTACAGAATTTTAGAAAATCATGACTTTTTTGAAATCCTAACTGTTTCAAAATCGGGATATTTTTGAAATCTTGAATTTTTCAAAATCATAACCCCTAAACCCTAAACTCTAAAACTTGAAACTTGAGTCGTAAATGTTAAACCCTAAACCCCAATAGCCTAAAGCGTAAGCCCAAAACCCTAAATCCTAAACCATAAACACAAAACCCTTAAAAACGAATTCTAATACCTAAACTCTAAACCTCAAACCTTAAACCCTTATCCCTGAGCCATGAAGCCTAAACCCTAAATCCTAAACAATAAACCCTAGACCCCTAACCCTAAGCCTTAAACCGTAAACCCTATATAGTGAACCCTAAAAGCCTTAGGCCTAATCCTAAACCCTATACCTTGAACCGTGAGCCCTAACCTAAACCCTAAACTCATAACCCCGAGCCTCAAACCTTGAGCCATGGACACTCAACCATGAACACTGAGACCTAAACCTTGACCCCTACGCCTTAAACCCTTTACCCTATAAACCCTAAATCTTAATCTCTATTTTCTCCTAAACCCTATATTCTAAGTCTAAGACCTGAAAACCCTAAATACTAAACCTTCAATCATAAACCATGAGCCCTAAACCCTAAGTACAAAACCCTCAATCGTAAACCTCGAACCCCAAACCAATTTACATGAGCCCTAAATCCTAACCCTAAACGCAAAACCCTAAAACCTAATTCTTAATGCCTAAACCTTGATCCCGAACCCCGAACTCGAGCCTTGAGCCGTATTCCTAAACCCTAAACCCTAAACACTAAATCCCCGAGCCCTAAACCCTCAACCTAGAAACCTTAAAATAGTTAGATTTGGAAAAAGTTGGTATTTTGAAAAACTTGGGATTTTCAAAAATTTAAGATTTTTGAAAAGTCAGGATTTTCAATAACTTGAGATTTTCGAAATGGTCACAACTTTTGAAAAAGTTGAAATTATAAACAAAGGTGTTATTGTCGAAAACATCAAGATTTTAAAAATGTTGGGAATTTGAAAATGTTCATATTTTCAAACAAGTTGGGGTTTTCGAAAAATGAATATTTCAAAAAAGTCTTGATTTTTGAAAAGTTGGGATTTTCAAAATAGTTGCGCTTCTCACATTTTTGAAAGAGTCTGGATTTTTGAAAAACTTAACATTTTTAAAAAATTAGGATTTCTGAAAATATGGGATTTTCAAAAATATGAGATTTTCAAAAAGTCATGATTTTGTAAAGCGAAGATTTTCAAAAAAGTTAGGATTTTTGAAAAGTTTGGATTTTCAAAAAGTCCAGATTTTGGAAAATGTTGGGATTTTTGAATAAGTCAGGATTGTCGAAAAAGTCTCGATTTTTAATATTTGTGATTTTTGAAAAATTATAAATTTTTTAAAAAGTAAGGATTTAAAAAAGTAGGCATTTTTGATAAATTTTAGATTTTAGAAACTTCAAGAATTTTTAAAAAGGTTGGATTTCTGAAAAAGTTTTGATTTTAGAAAACGTCGCGATTTTTGAAAAAGTTAGGATTTTCAAAAAAATTATAATTTCAAAAGAGTCCATATTTCAAAAATGTAGTTATGCACCAAAATTAGTAGGAACTTAAAGAGATCATAAGTTGTGCTCTGGTGTTCGTTTGAGTCTATTTTTTTAAACTACATGTTTCAATAATGTCAAAAAATACTAGATTTTTAAGTAAGTCATGATTTTTAAATAATCTCCAAAAAAATCAGGAGTTTGAATTATTTAGATTTTCAAGAAATACTTGGATCTTTAAATAAGTCATGCTTTTTTAAAAATTCATAATTTTCCAAAAATATGTGAATTTCAAAAAGGCCAAAATCGGATTAGCGAGCAAAAATTTGAATTTTTACCTTTTTGGCCATTTGGAAAATTTTCAAAAATTCCCAGTAACCCGCTTGATTCGGGTGCCATGTCACATGTTTTAATTGGTCGTGGGCCCTTCCTGCTCCATTTTACTTCATTTTTTGCCTTTGGAAAAATTTTCAAAATTTCCCCGCCGGGCCGATGAGGTGAAGACACGTGGCGAGATGTGATTGGCATATTTGTCTCTCTGAATTTTCCACAGTAACATATGTCAAATTTTCGGTCCCGAGCAAAGGCAAAAAATCATGTTTGGGGTCCCCTCGGCTTTTTCTAACTCTCCTGTCCAAGAAGAAAAGAGCAAGTTCTAAAAAGGGTGAAAAAGTTGCAAAAAACAAGCTTGGGGCAGAAAAAATCATGAAAATTGGCTAAGTCTTGTCTCAGGCGGCCCTTGGGACGAGTTGGGACGTCGGGGCGCGAATCGGCCGAAAAGCCCGAGGCGGTCACGGCGGCGGCAATTGGGACATCGGGCCGTGGGGGCGTGGGACGCGCGGGGTGAAAAAGTGAACCGGCCGAAGGTAAAAAAAAATTGACTAAGCTTTTTGTGCGAGATATAGGGCATTTGGGACATGGGTGAGGTGAGGCGTGAAGGGGCGTGAAGCGGCGGAACCTGAGCAAAAGCAGCCCAGAACTTTGCGAGGAAGAATTTTCATCGGACAGTGAGGGCGGTTGGGACAAAGGGGCAGGGGTGGGGCGCGGGGCGGCTTATGGGAAGAAGAGCGAGAGCAATGCCACGTGTCTTCGCCTCAAAGAGGGACGGGGAAGCCGAATCGGGCGGATCGGAGAAATTTGTCCCAGCGGTTTGGGACATCCGGGCCGAAAAGTCACGCGGCGGGCGGGGGAGCGAAAGAGCCCGCGGATGAATCGAGAATGTGCCACGTGTCTTCGTGGATCGGAGCGGCGGAGGAAAGGGTGAGATTTTTACTTAATGTTTTTGAGTTTTAAAGGTGAAGTTTGGAGCGTTGGCCAGAGCGATAAAAAGAGGACACGTGTCTAAGGAGAAGGGAGTGCGGAGCTCGGGGAGGACTTGGAGAATTTGGCAAAAGTTTTGGCCAAAAAACTAAAAGGTAAAAATGTCCCCCCCCCCCTGTCGACTGACCAAAGCGTGCCACGTGTCCCAGTGGCGGGGCACGGGGAAAAAATGGAAAATTTTCCAAAGAGTTAAAAAGGTCAAAATTTCAAGGGAAAGCCTGCGGAAAGGTGGAGGAGAGAGAATTGCTCGGTGAACAGCACACACACGACACGTGGCATCCGACCGGCGGAGCGGAAATTTTTCAAAAAAAATTCCAAAATGCAAAAAGGTCAAAATTTAAAATTTTTTGCCCGACATCCGTTTTTTGGGCCGTTTTGCCCTAAAACTTCAGACCTTCATATCTTTTGATCCAGAGCTCGGATTTGCACGTTCTTTATATCATTGGAAAGCTTATGAAATTCTCTATAGGATTACATGGTCAATTTTGAATTTTGGTTTAGTTTCAAGAGAAAATTCAAAAAATGGCTCTGGTACGTGTCCATGGCAGAAATGACATTTCAGCGACCAAATTTAATGCAGAATGGGTCGCATTCTCCTCCAATTTGGTCAAAAATGATAGGGTATGGGTTTGTAAGGTCCCCATGCTGATTTAATGCATTTGTAGTCAATGAGGAATGGGCTCCCATGTTTTGTATGTTTTCTCTCTCCTGGGCTCGACCCATGCAATGTAAAAGCCAGATTTGGCTCATTTTTTAAAAGGGGGACTTTTTTGGCATAAAAACTTCTTCTTTCACCTCCAGCAAGTGATTGTTGCAAGAATCAGACCTCTTCAAAGATTGTAACAGTTTTCTACCTCTCTGAGGTTGTAATGCAGTGGTTTTGACATTGGAAATGATAATGCAAGCTTTGTGAATGGGTTTGATCCTTTGTTTGTATTATTTGCTTCATTTTAGATCCTAAATTATATCTTATCCGCCTTGTGTATGTTTTATGTTGCAATCTTTGGTTTATGTCTATTTGCATGACAAAAATATTCACCACTCCTTTTGGTGCATCACCATCTTTAGTTAGTTTCAATTTTTGCATTTCTATCCTGTCTCCTTGCGATTTAGAGTAGGATTAGGATGCGAACCTCTGTAGTTGTGCAAATATAGATCTAAATCGAGAGGAGTTTGAGGAACCGACCTCTAATCTGGAGATTCCTCTCTCAGTTTCACAAGTCCCACACTTGGAGAGAGGTTTCCATGTTGTGCAATCACACTGGATGCCTAAGACATCATTTAGAACCTTGATTTGCATCCGGGGTCTTTGTGATTTTTGCACTAACGGTTTTGGCATGCCGGTGGGACTAGAGGTCTCATTTTTATTGCAGCAAAGTTGATGTGCATCTGCTGCAATTTTCTTGCTTGAAAAGAGCTATTATTTGCATATCTGGCGACTCGAGGGAAGAATCAGCTGGTTTCAGCGGTGCAGGCACTGAAAACTCATGAGAAGTCACCACAAGGTCAAGAGTTGGAGAAGAAGAAGTGTTGTTTGAATACCTGCAATTATCTCAAGAAGAAGGAAAAGAGGAAGAAGGATTCAAAGGTCTCCATCTCCACCAAGCAGAACTCTCTCAACTCCTCCACAGTAGGCCTTTCATTCGAGTCAACAAGGGTTTTAAGACCAATTAGAATGGCACAAAACAACCCCTATGTCAACTTCACGGGCAGCAGCCCACTTGCCCTCAATGCACAACATCAATTCCTATTGCAGCTTGAAGAACATTCCCTACTTCTTTGGAGAAAATCGGACTACTCAGGTGATCATGTTAAAGATATTGCTAACCTTTGTGCAATCATGAAATCAATGAGATGCAAGTTTGTCAAGTTCTTGGCATCTTCATTCAAGGGTAAAGCATTGCGATGGTTTAGGAGCCTTGGAGTGGTTCTATCACAAATTGGAATCATTTGTGTATAGCACTTCATGAGCAATTTGGAGAAAAGGGAGACAACTTGTCTCTTTTGGAGCAGCTGACAACCATCAAGAGAGCTCCCAATGAGCAGCTGACCGATTTCAACTTCAGATTTCAAAAGACTTGGGAGAGAATTCCAGTGGCAGTCAGGCCAACAGCAGAAGGTGCTTTTCTCTACTATCTCAAAGCTCTAAATTCTGATATTTCTATGTTGATTCAGTCCATGGGAGGCATAACTATCCCTATGGCTTATAGCATTGCCATTAGGGCTGAAAATTGTTTGATCCAAGCTGGCAAACTTGCCCCTAGACCTCCCATGCCATTGTTTCCAAGTTTAGAGAGTCCAAACACCAATCAAGCACCTAATTTGGCTCCTTCTCCCACTCCTAGAAATCAGAGTTCAAATGAAGCTTCCACTTCATCTCCAAGTGCCCCAAATGAGCTTGAGAAGTCATGAAGCAATTGCAAAACCTAGGCAATGAGCTGGTTACTCTCAAAAAGGCAAGCGAGCCCAAGGTTTTAGACCTTCTTATCAACCCCAAGCTCAGCCTAATAGGCAGCCATACCAACCACAAAGGCCACCTAATCCAGTTGCAAATATGAATCAAACAAGGCCTCCTGCCAATAGACCATTTCAGCCCTATAATCCAAATGCCATATCTGCCTCTAAGGCATTGGTGCCAACACAAAACAACATTGCCGGGAGTATGATTGGTGTTTTCCATGCAATGAGCCTCATAACCAATCCATGTGCTTGATGGTGCTTTGAATCAAGCATTAATGGTGACAACTCTTGGTGTGGAGGGTGAGGGCGAGTCGAGAAACAACCAACAACAAGAAACATTCCAACAGCAATCAGCCCCAAATGACACCACATTGGTAAATTGGCAAGCAGAGGATTTTGTGGCATGAACCAGGTAGTTTCTCAAGGTGTTGCAGCCAACACAAGGTCAAAAAGGAGGAATTTGGGTGAAGAACAGCCATTAGCCCCAACCAATCCACTGACCTTCCATGGCTCCACAAATGGTTGGCAAAGCAAAATCAATTTCAAATGCACAAGGGCAGCCAAGAACAGCCCTAGGCCAACTCAAATACAGTTGTTGCTGCCCACATGCAAGGAGTGAATGTAAACCAAGGGACAACAAAGAGATCCTTCATCACCATTGGTATCATTGATCCGAAGAAGAAGACAAATGTTAATATATCAATGTGGGAATCCCTATCTATCCCCAGGCCAAAGAGATCTGCTGCAAGCTGCCATGAAGGAGCTGGCCAACTTGAATCAGCAGTTCGGATGCAAGAGAGAGAGTGCTTACAAATGCTGCCCGGCTGAGGAAATCATGGAGGACAGCAAGGTAAAATGTTGAAGCCCCCTCCTTTCTATGTTTCATTGATCATTGGAAATCAGCTAGTGCACAATTGCATGATAGACTCTGGGGCAAGTAGCTCGGTAATGCCTAAACAAATAGCTGATCAGCTAGGGCTCAGTATGAAACAATATCCAAAGGGGTAGTGCAGCTGGATGGGACAGCAGTAGCAACAATAGTTGGAGTGATTAGAAACTTGAGTCTTACCTTGCATGCATGTCCAAATGTTGTTGTTTTACAAGATGTATCAGTCATAGACCTTCCACCACTCTTTGCCCTATGCTTGTCGAGGACTTCTGAGCCAAGATTGGGGATATTTGTCTGACTGATTGGTCACACATGTTGTTCAGAATGAGGTATGGAACTAAGGCTACAATCAGGTCAGAACCTATTGCAAACTTCCATATTGAGCCTTACACTCCAAGTCAGATTAATGCCAATTGCTCAGCATTTGATCAAGAAGATCACCCAAGCACTGATGAAGCTGACACTAAGGTTGGAAGCATCCCGGATCTAACTCTTGATGAATGGGCAAACAAGATACATGCATTTGATCCTTATCAAGAAGTGGAAGAATCTGAGCTAGGGGTCTATTGCATACACGAAGAAAATCAGCCTATTCCTAGCATCACCAAGCCAAACCACAAAGATGACAATGAGGTATGGCAGCTGTTTTTGATGGATCAAGGAGTAGACAAGGTGCAGGAGGTGGAGCTATGCTTGTTTCACCTCAAGGAGTAAAGTACTATTCAGCTTTTAGATTTCAGTTTGCATGCTCAATAACAACTGCTTGAATATGAAGCCTTGGTGCGAGGATGCATTGGGCAATAAAGAAGAAAATAAAGAACTTGCAAGTCTTTGGTGATAGTGAATTGATTGTAAATCAGGTCAAGGGACAACATGCTGCCAAGAATGATCTACTCAAGTGCTACAAGAATAGGGTGTGGGACCTCATGGAAGATTTTGAGGGTTTTGGCATCAAATCCATTCCTAGGAGAAGAGAATCAAGCTCTTGTGAGGCTTGCGGCGGTAGGGGGCAGCCTTTGACATTGTGGAAAGCATTCAACAAGACAAGGTACAGCCAAACATCCACGTGATTGTGAGGCCTTCAGTGCCGGATAACAATGTTAGTTGGCAAGTGTTTGAAAATGACCAGCAAATCATCCATTTCTTGCAAGAAGAAGCTGAGTTCTCAGCCAAGAATCAAGAAAAATTGGAACAGCAGTATGGTGACCAAGTAGTACAGCTGAGAACTAACAAGCTGCCCAAGGGACTTATCACTTTGGAGTCCATTTTTAACCCTAATGATTAGTTTAGAAAGGAGAAAGCAAACATTCAGGTCAAAAGAGAGGATTCAGTATCCATCTTGGTAGAAGAGAACAAACCATTGCAAATTGGAAGGATGACAATTTGAACAAGAAAGGTATGAGTTCATACAATTTGTGTCAAGAGTTCCTGACGTGTTTCTTGGAGCTATGAAGACTTGAAAGGTTTGATCCCAACTTAGCTCGGCATACCATCGAATTGGATCAAATACTAAGCTGTCGGGTAGAAACAAAGACAGTCAATCCACACATGGAGCCTCTCATGAGGAAAGAATTGGACAAGCTGATTGAGTCAAGGATCATATTCCCAATCAAGCATTCTAGTTGGGTTGCCAACTTAGTTCGATCGAGAAAGAAGAGTGGAGAGATCAGATTGTGTGTTGACTTTAGAGACTTGAATAGAGCCTCTCTCAAGGACCATTACCCACTCCCTTCCATGGAGCAAATCTTGCAAGTTGTGGCTGGCTCCGAGAGGTTTTCACTACTTGATGGCTACTCAGGCTACAATCAGATTATGGTGAAGGAAGAGGACCGAGTTCAAGACAGCCTTCACTGACCAAATGGGAACTTTTGCATACGGGAAAATGCCATTTGGGCTGTCATGCTTAGTGCTACCTTCGAAAAGGGCAATGGACATGGCATTCAAAGGTTTGATTAACAATGTGGTGCTGATTTACCTTGATGATATCACTATTTTTCCAAAAATGCAGCAGACCACCTCTCTCATTTGAGGCAAGTCTTCACGAGGTGCAGGAGATTTGGAGTGTCTTTGAATCCTAAGAAGTGTATCTTTCTTGCACATGAAGGAAAGCTCCTTGGCCATATTGTCTCCAAAGAAGGATTAGCAATTGATCCAGAGAGGGTTGAAGCCATAAGAGCACTACCATTGCCAAGCCACAAGAAAGCCCTTCAGAGTTTCTTGGGAAGGATAAACTTTGTTCGGAGGTTTGTCCCAGATTTTGCAGCCCTTGTCAAGCCCATCACCAAAATGTTAAAGAAGAGCATGGCTTTCAAGTGGACAGCAGAAGGCAAGGAGAGTTTTGAAGCAATCAAAGAAGCCATCTCTCAAGCACCAACTCTCATCAACCCGGACTTCTCCAAGGATTTCATCCTCTATGCATTTGGAGGTAATGACACTATTTACTGCCATTTTGGTACAGCGAGAACAAGGATAATGATGAGCAGCCAATTGCCTTCTTGAGCGGAGCCTAGATGACTATGAGGTGAGGTACTCTTTTATTGAGAAGCATGTACTTGCGGTAATGTCGAAGCTTGAAGAAATTCAAGCATTTAGTCTCAAACAACAAGGTCAGTTGCTGGTCTCACATTTGGGGTTAAGGACTTCCTCCTCAGCAAGGATTTGAATGAGAAAAGGGCAGGTTGGATCACCCGTGTCATGGAGTATGACATTGAGATCAAGATCACCAAGCTGGTAAGAGGAAAGGATTGTGTGAGCAGCTGGTTTTGGGGAAGCAAAAAGAAGTATGCGATGAAGAAGAGGTTGTTTTGTGAGTCGGGACAGCCATGAGCCAAGTGGCAATCAAGAAGAAGACAATGCTGCCCCCACTCCTTGCTGGACCCAAGGTATTATACACTTCCTAGGCACAGGCCTATGCCCTCTGGAGATGAACAAGACCCAAAGGAGACACTTCAGATTGCAGGCTGTCCCGTATGCCATTGTTGATGGAGTTTTGTTCAAGAAAGATGTGAATGGAGTGTTGCTGAGATGCATTAGCACAAATCAGATTCAAAGGGTGTTGGAAGAGTTCCATGGTGGACCAGCTGGTGGTCATTTTGCACCAAGAGTGACAGCTCTAAAAATCATGAAGGCTGGTTATTATTGGCCTAAAATCTTCAGTGATTGCTATGCATGGATCAAGAGGTGTAAGAATTGTGCATTCTTCACAGGAAAAGAGAGACTTGCTGCCCTTCCATTACATCAATCTCGGTTGACCAGCCATTCATGCAATGGGGTTTGGACTTCATTGGAGTCATTAATCCCAATTCAAGCCAAGGGCACAAATGGATTTTGTGACCCACGGACTACTTCACCGGATGGATGAACGTAGCACTCAAAGAGGCAAATGAGTCTAGCATTTAGACTTTTATGAGGGGATAACAACAGATTTGGTGTACTGCTACAATAATCTCGATAATGCATTGGCATTCATTGGATCTAAGGTGGTGAGTGGGCTGTCAAGAAGCGGTATCTACCTAAGCACTTCATCAAACTATTACCCTCAAGGTAATGGCCAGGCCGAGTCTACAAACAAGAACTTGTTGAGGATCATTAGGAGGACTCTTGATGAGAATCAGAGGTCTTGGCATACCAAACTGAAATCAGCCTTATGGGCTGATAGGATAACTCCCAAAAGATCCACAGGTAACTCTCCATTCAAACTTGTCTATGGAAGAGAGGCAATCTTGCCCATGTCACTTGAGTTGCCAACATTGGAACTCATGAAGCAGCTGGAGTTGCTAGAGTTTGAGCCCATGGAGGTGAGGTATGCAGAGTTGATGGAGCTGCAAGAGATCAGAAATCAGGCATCCCAAGCAATGGAAAAGGATCAAGCTTTGATCAAAAAGACCTTTGATAGGAAGGCCAAGGATAGATCTTTTCAGGTTGGAGATCTAGTGTTGAAATGGGATGTGGATAGAGCAAAACCGGGAAGGCATTCAAAATTTGATGCCATTTGGAGTGGCCCATACATGGTCACGAAGTGCAAGAACAACAATGCTTTCCAATTGGCCCCATTGGATGGTGAAGAACTGCAGATTCCAGTAAATGGAATCTATCTCAAGCGTTGCTTCTAGAGGGAAATTCACTACCTTGTAAATATTAGATTAGATTTTCATTCCTCCAAGTGCTTGTGCACATTGTTTTGTTGTAGGTTAGTTTTGTTTTCCCTAAGTGCTTTGGCATAGCTTGCTGTCCATGGAGATGTTTTGCAGTCCTTGCTTCCATCAGGTGATATTCCATCTTCCTCCTTACACATTCTAAGTCAGTTGGGGTTCTAAATAGAATATTTGATGACTCCATGCCCAATGGGTACTTGCTTTGGCAGCTGGTATCTTCATCTAGCGAGGCGGTGACTGTTTGTTGAGTCACCAAATTGTTATCAAAATTCACCCCGGGGTAATTTTGATAACATGCATTAAATTCTTCAAGTCCGAGCAAGATAGATTGATTCAAGGAAAAAAATCATGTTTTTAGGGTCCCCTCGGCTTTTTTTCTAACTCTCCTGTCCAAGAAGAAAAGAGCAAGTTCTAAAAAAGGGTGAAAAAGTTGCAAAAAACAAGCTTGGGGCAGAAAAAATCATGAAAATTGGCTAAGTCCTAGTCCAGGCGGCCCTTGGGACAGTTGGGACGTCGGGGCGCGAATCGGCCGAAAAGCCTCCAGGCGGTCCACGCAGCAAATTGGGACATCCGGGCCGTGGGGCGCGTGGGGCATGAAAAAAGGTGAAGCCGGCCGAAGGTAAAAAAAAAATTGACTAAGCTTTTGTGCGAGATAAAGGTTGCAGGACATACGGGCAGGACGTGAGGGCGTGAGGGCGCGAAGGGCTTGACGTGAGGCCGGCGGCGGCCGAGGCAAAAGCGAGGCCCATTTGGGTGGTTCGGGAATTGTCCCAGGGATCAGGGACAGTTGGGACAAAGGGGGCGTGGGGCGTGGAAAGCCGAGAAGAGCGAGAGCAATGGAAATGTGCCACGTGTCTTCGCCTCAAAAGGGAGGGAAGCCCGAATCGGGCGGATCGGAGAATTTGTCCCAGACGGTTTGGGGACATCCCGGGCGAAGTACGCGGGGACGCGAGCTGAAAGAGCCCGGATGAATCGAGAATGTGCCACGTGTCTTCGTGGATCGGAGTTCGCGGAGGAGAAGGGTGAAATTTTTACTTAATGTTTTTGCGAGTTTTAAAAGGCGAAGTTTGGAGCGTTGGCCAGAGCCAATAAAAAAGAGGACGCGTGTCTAAGGAGGGGAGTGCGGAGCTCGGGGAGGACTTGGAGAATTTGGCAAAAGTTTTGGCCAAAAAACTAAAAGGTAAAAGATCCCCCGCCCCTGTCCCAACCAACCAAAGCGTGCCACGTGTCCCAGTGGCGGGGCACGGGGAAAAAATGGAAAATTTTCCAAAGAGTTAAAAAGGTCAAAATTTCAAGGAAAGCCCCGCGGAAAGGTGGAGGAGAGAGAATTGCTCAGTGAACCAGCACGACACACATGACACGTGGCATCCGGCGGGAGCGCGGAAATTTTTCAAAAATTTTCCAAAAAAAAAAAGGTCAAAATTTAAAATTTTTTTGCCCGACATCCGTTTTTTGGGCCGTTTTGCCCTAAAACTTCAGACCTTCATATCTTTTGATCCAGAGCTCGGATTTGCACGTTCTTCATATCATTGGAAAGCTTATGAAATTCTCTATAGGATTTCATGGTCAATTTTGAATTTTGGTTTAGTTTCAAGAGAGAAAATTCAAAAACGGCTCTGGTACGTGTCCATGGGTAGAAATGACATTTCAGTGACCAAATTTAATGCAGGATGGGTCGCATTCTCCTCCAATTTGGTCAAAAATGATAGGGTATGGGTTTGTAAGGTCCCCATGCTGATTTAATGCATTTGACAGTCAATGAGGAATGGGCTCCCATGTTTTGTATGTTTTCTCTCTCCTAGGCTCGACCCATGCAATGTAAAAGCCAGATTTGGCTCATTTCTTAAGGGGGAACACTTTTTGGCATAAAAAACTTCTTCTTTCACCTCCTAGCAAGTGATTGTTGCAAGAATCTAGACCTCTTCAAAGATTGTAACAGTTTTCTACCTCTACGAGGTTGTAATGCGATGGTTTTGACATTGGAAATGATAATGCGAAGCTTTGTGAATGGGTTTGAGTCCTTTGTTTGTATTATTTGCTTCATTTGAGATCCTAAATTATATCTTATCGGCTTTGTGTATGTTTTATGTTGCAATCTTTGGTTTGTGTCTATTTGCATGACAAAAATATTCACCACTCCTTTTGGTGCATCACCATCTTTAGTTAGTTTCAATTTTTGCATTTCTATCCTGTCTCCTTGCACGATTTAGAGTAGGATTAGGATGCGAACCTCTGTAGTTGTGCAAAGAGGAACCGACCTCTAATAGAGATTCCTCTCTCGGTTTCACAAGTCCCACACTTGAGAGAGGTTTCCATGTAGTGCAATCACATTGGATGCCTAAGACATCATTTAGAACCTTGATTTGCATCCGGGGTGCTTTGTGATTTTGCACTAACATTTCCTTCTTTGAAATTTCAGCCAACACTTAGCCAAATTTCCAATTTTACCCCCGCGCTCCACTTTTCGATTCCTTATGACACGTGTCACGTTTTGATTGGCCGTGGGGCCATCTCTTCAAAATTTCCTTGCGCCAACACTTAGCCGATTTTCCCAAAAATTTCCCTAGGACACGTGGCAGCTCTGATTCGTCGGCGGGCCCCGCGGGAAGAACTTTTATTTTGAAACCTTTGTGAAAACACTTGGAAAAAAACCAAGTTCTCCTCCAACCCCCGCCACTTCCTAGACACGTGGCAGCATATCATTGGCTGCGGGCCTTTTAGGGGAAAATTTCCCACAAAAACTCCGCCGAGCCATAACTTGAAAAATACGTGGAGTTAGGAGGAAAACTTTACCTTTCTAGAAAGCTGAGAAAGAGCTCCATCTAATGGTGCCATTTCAGAAGGTTTTGAGTGCCTGAAAAGCAAAATTTTGTGTCTGAGGCACAAGAGAAGGAAAGATGAAAGGAGTTAGCCAGAAAATGAGCAGGGGGCACATTTTGGGTAACAATTTTGGTGACTCAAAGGGGTCATCTACCTACTAGATGAAGATACCAGTTGCCTGAAGTAGCCCATTGGGCATGGAGTCATCAAATTTTCTGTTTGGAACCCCAACTGACTTAGAATGTTGCAAGGAGGAAGATGGAATATCACCTGATGGAAGCAAGGACTGCAAAACATCTCCAGGGACAAGCAAGCCTATGCCAAAGCACTTAGGGAAAGCAAAAAAACCTACAGCAAAAAAATGTGCACAAGCACTTAGAGGAATGAAAACCTAAGCTAATATTTACAAGGTGGAGAATTTCCCTTTAGTAGAAATGCTTTAGATAGATTCCATTGACTGGAATCTGCAGTTCTTCACCATCCAATGAAGACAATTGGAAGGCATTGTTGTCCTTACACTTTGTGACCATGTATGGGCCACTCCAAATGGCATCAAATTTTGAATGCCTTCCCGATTTTGCTCTATCTACATCCCATTTTAACACTAGATCTCCAACTTTGAAAGATCTACTCTTGGCCTTCCTATCAAAGGTCTTCTTGATCAAAGTTTGATCCTTCTCCATTGCTTGGGATGCCTGATCTCTGATCTCTTGGAGCACCATCAACTTTGCATATCTCACCTGCATGGGCGCAAACTCTAGCAACTCTAACTACTTCATGAGTTCCAATGTTGGCAACTCAAGTGACATGGGTAAGATTGCCTCTCTTCCATAAACAAGCTTGAATGGAGAGTTACCTGTGGATCTCTTGGGAGTTATCCTATCAGCCCATAAGGCTGATTTCAGTTTGGTATGCCAAGACCTCTGATTCTCATCAAGAGTCCTCCTAATGATCCTCAACAAGTTCTTGTTTGTAGATTCAGCCTGGACATTACCCTGAGGGTAGTAGTTTGATGAAGTACTTAGGTAGATCCCATTCTTGACAGCCCACTCAGTCACCTTAGATCTAATGAATGCTAATGCATTATCTAAGATTATTATAGCAGGTATGCCAAATCTGGTTACTATCCCCTCATAGAAGTCTAATATGCTAGACTCATTTGCTTCCTTGAGTGCTACTACTTCAGTCCACTTGGTGAAGTAGTCTGTGGCTGTCAAAATCCACTTATGCCCTTGGCTTGAATTGGGATTAATGACTCCAATGAAGTCCAAACCCCATTGCATGAATGGCTGGTCAACTGAAATTGGATGTAATGGAAGGGCAACAAGCCTCTCTTTACCTATGAAGAATGCACAATTATTGCACCTTTTGATCCACGCAAAGTAATCACTGAAAATCTTGGGCCAATAATAACCAGCCTTCATGATTTTTAGAGCTGTCACTCTTGGTGCAAAATGACCACCAGTTGGTCCACCATGGAACTCTTCCAACACCCTATGAATCTGATTTGTGCTAATGCATCTCAGCAGCACTCCATTCACATCTTTCTTGAACAAAACACCATCTACTATGGCATATGGGACAGCCTGCAATCTGAAGTGTCTTCTTTGGGTCTTGTTCATCTCTGGAGGGCATAGGCATGTGCTTAGGAAGTGCATTATACCTTGGGTCTAGTAAGGAGTGGGGACAACATTATCCTCTTCTTGAGTGCTACCTTGCACATGGCTGTCTTGAACTGTCAAAACAGCCTCTTCTTTATTGCATACTCCTTTTTGCTTGCCTAGAATCAGTTGCTCACACAATCCTTTTCCTCTTACCAGCTTAGTGACCTTGATCTCAATGTCATACTCCATGACATGAGTCATCTAACTTGTCCTTTTCTCATTCAAATCCTTGTTGAGGAGGAAGTCCTTTACTCCCGCATGAGAGACAAACAACTGAACCTTGTTGTTTGAGACTAGATGCTTGAATTTCTTCAAGCTTCTGATTACTGCAAGTACATGCTTCTCAATAAAAGAATATCTCACCTCATAGTCATCTAGGATTTGGATGAAGAAAGCAATTGGTTGCTCATCATTGTCCTTGTTCTGCTATACCAAAATGGCAGAAATAGTATCATTACCTCCAAATGCATAGAGGATGAAATCCTTGGAGAAATCCGGGTTGATGAGAGTTGGTGCTTGGGAGATGGCTTCTTTGATTGCTTCAAAACTCTCCTTGCCTTCTACTATCCACTTGAAATCCATGCTTTTCTTTAACATTTTGGTGATAGGTTTGACAAGGGCTACAAAATCTGGGACAAACCTCGAACAAAGTTTATTCTCCCCAAGAAACTCTGAAGGGCCTTCTTGTGGCTTGGAAATGGTAGTGCTCTTATGGCTTTAACCCTCTCTAGATCAATTGCTAATCCTTCTTTGGAGACAATATGGCCAAGGAGCTTTCCTTCATGTGCTAGGAAGATACACTTCTTAGGATTCAAAGACACTCCAAATCTCCTGCACCTTTGGAAGACTTGTCTCAAATGAGAGAGGTGGTCTGCTGCATTCTTTGAAAAAATAGTGATATCATCAAGGTATATCAACACCACATTGTTAATCAAACCTTTGAATGCCATGTCCATTGCTCTTTGGAAGGTAGCTCTAGCATTGGACAGCCTAAATGGCATTTTCCTGTATGCATAAGTTCCCCATTTGGTTGTGAAGGCTGTCTTAAACTGATCTTCTTCCTTCACCATAATCTGATTATAGCTCGAGTAGCCATCAAGTAGTGAAAACCTCTCGAGCCAACCACAACTTGCAAAATTTGCTCCATAGAAGGGAGTGGGTAATGGTCCTTGAGAGATGCTCTATTCAAGTCCTCAAGTCAACACACAATCTGATCTCTCCACTCTTCTTTTCGATTGGAACTAATTTGACAACCCAACTAGAATGCTTGATTGGGAATATGATTCTTGACTCAATCAACTTGTTCAATTCCTTCCTCATGAGAGGTTCCATGTGTGGATTTATTGGGCTTTGTTTCTAACTGATGGGCTTAGTATTTGGATCCAACTCAATGGTGTGTTGAGCTAACTTGGGATTGAAACCTTTCAAATCTTTGTAGCTCCAAGCAAACACATCAGGGAACTCTTGACACAACTGTATGAACTCATACCTTTCTTGTTCAGTTGTCATCTTTCCAATTTGCAATGGTTTGTTCTCTTCCACCAAGATGGATACTGAATCTTCTCTCTTGACCTGAATGTTTGCTTTCTCTTTCCTAAACTAATCATTGGGATTGAAAATGGACTCCAAAGTGATAAGTCCCTTGGGAAGCTTGTTAGTTCTCAGCTGTACCACTTGGTCACCATACTGTTGTTCCAATTTTTCTTGATTTTTAGCTAAGAACTTAGCTTCTTCTTGTAAGAAATGGATGATTTGCTGGTCATTCTCAAACACTTGCCAACTTACATTGTTATCCGGCACTGAAGGCCTCACAATCACATGGATGTTTGGCTATACCTTGTCCTTTTGAATGCTTTCCACAATATCAAAGGCTGCCCCAACTGCTGCAAGCCTATCAGCAACTTGGTTTTCTTTTCTAGGAATGGATTTTATGCTAAAGCCCTCAAAATCTTCAATGAGGTCCCATACCCTGTTCTTGTAGCACTTGCATAGATCATTCTTGGCAGCATGCTATCCCTTGAACTGATTTATATTTGACCTGATTTAGATTTGTTGCGGGGTTGATGTGCATCTCTTACAACTTTCTTGTTTAAAAGAGCTATTATTTACATATCTGGGTGACTCCTGAAAGGGAAGAATCGATTGGTTCCAAGCACAGGCTTGAAAACTCATGAGAAAAATCACCACAAGGTCAAGAGTTGGAGGAGAAGAAGTGATGTTTGAATACATGTAATTATCTCCAAGAAGAAGGCAAAGAGGAAGAAGGATTCAAAGGTCTCCATCTCCACCAAACAGAACTCTCTCAACTCCTCCACCTAGTAGACCTTTCATTCATTGCCCATTCAACAAGGGTTTTAAGACCAATCAGAATGGCTCAGAACAACCCCTACATCAACTTCATAGGTAGCAGCCCACTTGCTCTCAATGCACAACATCCAGTTCCTATTGCAGCCTTGAAGAACATTCCCTACTTCACTAGAGAAAATCAGACTACTCCAGGTGATCATGTTAAAGATATTGCTAACCTTTGTGCAATCCATGAAATCAATGAAATGCAAGTGGTTGTCAAGTTATTGGCATCTTCATTCAAGGGTAAAGCATTGCAATGGTTTAGGAGCCTTGGAGCTGGTTCTATCACAAACTAGAATCAGCTGTGTATTGCACTTCATGAGCAATTTGGAGAGAAGGGAGACAACTTGTCTCTTTTGGAGCAGCTGACAACCATCAAGAGAGCTCCCAATGAGCAGCTGACCGATTTCAACTTCAGATTTCAAAAAACTTGGGAGAGGATTCCAGTGGCAGTCAGGCCAACAACAGAAGGTGCTTTTCTCTACTATCTCAAAGCTTTAAATTATGATATTTCTATGTTGATTCAGTCTATGGGAGGCACAACTATCCCTATGGCATATAACATTGCCATTAGGGCTGAAAATTGTTTGATCCAAGCTGGCAAACTTGCCCCTAGACCTCCCATGCCACTGTTTCCAAGTTTAGAGAATCCAAACACCAGTCAAGCACCTAATTTGGCTCCTTCTCCCACTCCTAGAAATCAGAGTTTGAATGAAGCTTCCACTTCGTCCCCAAGTGCCCCAAATGAGCTTCAAGAAGTCATGAAGCAATTGCAAAACCTAGGCAATGAGCTAGTTACTCTCAAGAGGCAACAAGCCCAAGGTTTTAGACCTTCTTATCAACCCCAAGCTCAACCTAATAGGTAGCCATACCAACCACAAAGACCACCTAATCCAGCTACAAATATGAATCAAACAAGGCCTCCTACCAATAGACCATTCCAGCCCTATAATCCAAATGCCATATCTGCCTCTAAGGCATTAGTGCCAACACAAAACAACATTGCTCAGGAATATGATTGGTGTTTTCCATGCAATGAGCCTCATAACCAATCCATGTGCTTCAATGGTGCTCTCAATCAAGCATTGATGGTGACAACTACTGGTGTGGAGGGTGAGGGCAGTCAAGGAAACAACCAACAACAAGAAACATTCCAATAGCAATCAGCCCCAAATGACACCACATTGGTGAACTGGCAAGCAGAAGATTTCTGTGGCATGAATCAAGCAGTTTCTCAAAGTGTTGCAGCCAACACAAGGTCAAAGAGGAGAAATTTGGGTGAAGAACAGCCATTAGCCCTAGCCAATCCACAACCTTCCACGGCTCCACAAATGATTGGCAAGCAAAGTCCAGTTTCAAATGCACAAGGACAGCCAAGAACAGCCCCTAGGCCAACTCAAATGACGGTATTTGCTACCCACGTGCAAGGAGTAAATGTGCAAACCAAGGGACAGCAGAGAGATCCTTCATCACCATTCAGTATCATTGATTAGATGAAGAAGACAAACGTCAATATATCTATGTGGGAATCCCTATCCATCCCGAGGCCAAAGAGATCTATCAAGCAGACCATGAAGGATGCGGAGTTCGAGATGCAAGACAAAGTGCTTACAAATATTGCCCACTGAAGGAAGTCATGGAGGACAACAAGGTAAAATGTTGAAGCCCCCTCCTTTCTATGTTTCATTAATCATTGGAAATCAGCTAGTGCACAATTTCATGATTGATTCAAGGGCAAGTAGTTCTGTCATGCCCAAACAAATAGCTGATTAGCTAGGGCTCCAAAGTATGAAATAACATCCAAAGGGGTAATACAGTTAGATGGAACATTTTTCTATTTTGCTCCTCCCTTTTTCTCCTATCAGGTGAATTTGTAGAGTTCGAACCTCTCATTGAATCTGTAATATGACTCGCCTCTTGGCATTCGTAGTGTATTGTATCAGATCAATCTTTGGAGCAAGTAATACATGTCTTTGGATGATTCTCACCCCTCTCTATCTTCATTTTACATCCTCCTGGTCTTTCACCGCAAGTTATGTTATCTCGTGCATGATCTTATATCACATTTGAATGGTCTCGTGTTTTCCGGCAAGATAGGTGTTCTTCATTCCTCGGTGCATCACCATCTTCAGTTAGTTTCAATTTTTGCATTTCTATCCCTACCCCTGGCAATTTAGAGTAGGATTAGGATCTGAACCTCTGTAGTTTTACAAAATATAGATCTAAATCAAAGGAGTTTGAGGAACCGGCCTCTAATCTGGAGATTCCTCTCTCAGTTTCACAGGTCGCCACACTTGGAGAGAGGTTTCCATGTTGTGCAATCACACTGGATGCTAGAGTGATCAACCTAGAAGTTACGATCTACATCCGGGGGTTTTGTGAGCCTACAACAATAGCTACCAGTTAGGTGAGCTTGAGGCTAGAAGGAAGGTCTAAAACTTTGAGCTTGTTGCCTCTTGAGAGTAACCAACTCATTACCTAAATTTTGTAATTGCTTCATGACTTCTTGAAGCTCATTTGGGGCACTTGAAGATGATGTAGAAGCTTCATTTGAACTCTGATTTCTAGGAGTGGGAGAAGGAGCCAAATTAGGTTCTTGATTAGTGTTTGGGCTCTCTAAACTTTGAAAAAAATGGTATGGGAGGTCTAGGGAATAGTTTGCCAGCTTGGATCAAACAATTTTCAGCCCTAATGGCAATGCTATAAGCCATAGGGATAGTTATGCCTCCCATGGACTGAATCAACATAGAAATATCAAAATTTAGAGCTTTGAGATAGTAAAGAAAATCACCTTTGCATTTTTGGCACGAATGCCATGGAATTCTCTCCCAAGTCCTTTGAAATCTGAAGTTGAAATCAGTCAACTACTCATTGGGAGCTCTCTTGATGGTTGTTAGCTGCTCCAAAAGAGACAAGTTGTCTCCCTTCTCTCCAAATTACTCATGAAGTGCCACACATAGCTGGTTCCAATTTTGAATGGAACCGAGGCAAGGCTTCTAAACCATTACAAAGCCTTCCCCTTGATTGAAGATGTGGTAATTTGACAAAGAACTTGCATCTCATTGATTTCATGAATTGCACAAAGGTTGGCAATGTCTTTAACATGATCACCAGGAGTAGTCTGATTCTCTCCAGTGAAGTATGGAATGTTCTTCAAGGCTGTAATTGGAATTGGATTTTGTGCATTGAGAGGAAGTGGGCTGCTGCCAGTGAAATTGACATAGGGGTTGTTTTGTGCCATTCTAATTGGTCTTAGAACCCTTGTTGACTGAATGAAAGGCCTACCAGGTGGAGGAGTTGAGAGAGTTCTATTTGGTGGAGATGGAGACCTTTGAATCCTTCTTCCTCTTTTCCTTCTTCTTGGAGATAACTGTAGATATTCAAACAACACCTCTTCCTCTCCAGCTCTTGACCTTGTGTTGATTCTTCTCATGAGTTTTCAGGTCTGCACTGCTAAAACCAGCTGATTCTTCCCCTTGGAGTCACCAGATGTGCAATTTATAGCTCTTTTAAGCAAGAAAATTGCAGTAGATGCACATCAACTTTGCTGCAATGAAAATGAGACCTCTAAGGTCCCACCGGGCATGCCAAAATTATTGTGGCAAATCAGCAGCACCCCTGGATGTTGATCAGATTTCTAGTTTGATATTACTAGCATCCAGTGTGATTGCACAACATTGAAACCTCTCTCCAAGTGTGGGACTTGTAAAATGAGAGAGGAATCTTCAGATTAGAGGCTGGTTCCTCAAACTCCTCTGATCAGATCTGTTATTTGCATAATTGTAGAGGTTTGAATCCTAATCCTACTCTAAATTCCAAGGAGACGAGAGATAGAAAGTGAAAAATTAAAACTAAACTAATAGGTGATACACCAAAGGAGTGGTGAACACTTCTTGTTCATGAAAATTGACACAATTTCATGAAATGCAACATGAAACATCATACACAGGCTGATAAGATGTAATTAGAGGTTTGAAATGAAGCAAGACAATACAAACAAAGGACTAAAAATTAATCACAGAGTCTGCACTGTCATTTTCACTGTCAAAATCCTTGCATTTGCAACATCAAAGAGGTAGAAACTTGTTACAATCATGAAGAATGTCGATACTTACAAAAATAACTTGTTGAAGGTGAAAGAAGAAGCTTGCTATCCAAAAAAATGTTCAACCCTCAAAAAATGAGCCAAATCTGGCTTTTACAATGCATGGGTTGAGCCCAGGAGAGAGAAAACGAGTAAAAGACATGGGAGCCATTCCCCATTGAATGAAGATGCATTAAAATAGCATGGGTGTCCTTACAGACCCATGCCCTAACATTTTTGGCCATGCTGAAGAAGAATGTGACCCATTTTGCATTAAAATTGGTTGTTGAAACGTCATTTCTAGCCATTACCACGTGCCAGAGACGTTTCTTGATTTTCTCTCTCCAAACTAAACTAAAATGCAAAATTTACCCCAAAATCATGTAGATAATTTCACCAGCTTTCCATTGATATAAATAACGTGAAAATCGAGCTCTGGATCGAAAGATATGGCGATTTGAAAATTTAGGGCAAAAACAGGCCAAAATCGGATCGGCGGGCAAAAAATTTGAATTTTTTACCTTTTTGGTCATTTGGAAAATTTTCAAAAAATTCCCCATGCCCCACTAGTTCAGGTGCCACGTGGCACATTTTAATTGGTCACGGGCCCTTCCTACTCCATTTTACTTCATTTTTGCCTTTGGAAAAATTTTCAAAATTTCCCCACTGGGCCGATGAGGTGAAGACACGTGGCGAGATGTGATTGGCTTGTTTGTCTCTCCTGAATTTTCCACAGGTCGCTTCAAATTTTTGGCTGGACACATGTCAAAACCCCATTGGGTGTGGGTTTGACCCTCCAAAATTTCCTCGCGGGCTTGCTCTGAATTTTTTGCCCTACCTGGACACGTGGCGAGATTCCATTGGCTCGCAATAAGGGGGCGGCTTTCCCTTCTAAATTTTCCTCTATTTCCTCCTTGGGAAAATTTCCCAAATATTCCCGCACTCCACTTGGCTAGGACACGTGGTGAGATTCCATTCGTTGGCGGGGGCAGTGAAACTTACCCTTTGGACTTTCGGCAAAACATTTTGCCAAAAATTCTAATTCTTCCCCCCGCTCCGCTGGTGTGGACCTCCTTGGACACGTGTCACATTGTGATTAGGCGGCGGGAAAATGGGTAAAAATTTCCTTCTTTGAAATTTTGGCCAACACTTAGCCAAATTTCCAATTTTACCCCGCGCTCCACTTTCCGATTCCTTATGACACGTGTCACGTTTTGATTGGCCGCGGGGCCATCTCTTCAAAATTTCCTTGCGCCAACACTTAGCCGATTTTCCCAAAAATTTTCCCTGGGACACGTGGCAGCTCCTGATTCATCGGCGGCCCCGCGGGAAGAATTTTTCTTTTGAAACCTTTGCCAAAACACTTGGCAAAAAACCAAGTTCTCCTCCGACCCCCGCCACTTCCTGGACACGTGGCAGCATATCATTGGCTGCGGGCCTTCTAGGGGAAAATTTCCCACAAAAACTCTGCCGAGCCATAACTTGAAAAATACGTGGAGTTAGGAGGAAAACTTTACCTTTCTGGAAAGCTGAGAAAGAGCTCCATCCAATGGTGCCATTTCCAGAAGGTTTTGAGTGCCTAAAAAGCAAATTTTTGTGTCTGAGGCACAAGAGAAGGAAATATGAAAGGAGTTAGCTAGAAAATGAGCAGGGGGCACATTTTGGGTAACATAAGGTTTAATATTTATGGTTTAGTGTTTAGGGTTTAGGCTTCAGGGTTTAGTTTTTAGGGTTTAGGTTGTGGGGTTTAGGGTTCATGGTGAAAATAATGGTAACGAGATCGTACCAAGCCAAGAACACTGATGGTAATCACACACCATGATCAATAAGATGAAAGCAATTCAACATAATAGCTTTACATAAAACCTTTGCAAACAAATGAGTAGTTATATCATATATTATAATGGAA
This sequence comes from Taxus wallichiana var. yunnanensis, assembly GCA_018340775.1. Taxonomy (NCBI): domain Eukaryota; kingdom Viridiplantae; phylum Streptophyta; class Pinopsida; order Cupressales; family Taxaceae; genus Taxus; species Taxus wallichiana. The sequence continues at coordinate 236,556,184 of CM031242.1, forward strand.
CTCAATGCAATATAATGAGAATGGGCCTTGCTTAAATAGGTAAGGAATAACAATCTAAGAACCAGTCAAGGTCATAGATCAAGCCATAAATCAAGGAAATAACTAGTCATCAAAGAACTAGTCAAGACCATAGATTTAGGAGAGAACTAGACATCAAGGATCTAGTCAATACCATAGATCAAGGAAAGAACTATACTTGAAATCTAGATAATATCTCCTAATATATAATAAGATGAAAGAAATATCCACACACATAAGTGGGTGAGGATAAATAAAATAAAGTTAAATAAATTACCTAGGTGAACATGAGCTAAGGTAAATACCTACTCTAACACACAGTTCATAGTTTAGGGTTTGGGGTTTGGGATTGAGTTTAAGGCTTATGCTTTAGATTTTTCGGGTTTATGCTTTAATGTTATGGGTTTAGGGTTTACACTTTAGTGTTTAGGGATTAGGGTTTAGTGATAGGGGATTAGGGTTTAGGTTTTATCACTCAAGGTTTTAGGACATATGGTTTAGGGCTCATGGTTTAGGGTTTACATTTTAGGGTTTAAGGATCAATGTATAGGGTATATGGTTTAAGGTTTATTATGGGTTTATGGTTTAGAGTTTAGGGTTAAGGTTTTAGGGTTTAAGTTTTAGGGGTTTATAGATTAGGGTTTATGATTTATTTTTAGGGTTTAGGGTTTATGGTTTAGGGTGTAGGGTTTACATCTTAGGGTTTAGGGTTTAGGGTTTATGGTTTTGGGTTAAGCATTTTGGGATAACTATTTAGGGTTTATGGTTTAGGGGTTTAAGTGTTTAGTATTTAGATTTTATGGGGTTTAGGCTTTGGGTTTTGGGTTTATGGCTTAAGGTTTAGGTTTTAGGGTTTAGGATTTTGGGTTTAGGGTTTAGGGTTAGGGTTTATCATTTAGGGTTTAATGTTTAGGAGTAGGGGTTTAGGGTTTATGAATCGGGGTTGGGACTTAGGGTTTAAGGTTTAGGTCTAAGGTTTTAGGGTTTAGGGTTTATTTTTAGGGGCTTATCATTTAGGGTTTAGGGATTAGGGTTTACCTGGTTTATAGTTTAGAATTTAAGGTATAAGGTTTAGGGATCGGTGTTCGGGGCTAAGGGTTTAAGGTTTTGGGTTTAGGTTTTAGGTCTCAAGGTTTAGGGCTAAGGGTTTAGGGTTTAGGTCTAGGGGCTTAGGGTTTGAGGTTTAGTGCTCAAAATTTATGGTTTAGGATTTAATTTTTAGGGCCTATTGTTTATGTTTTATGGTTTTAGGGTTTAGTATGTGGGGATAAGGGTTTAGGATTTAGGGTTTTTAGTTTTGGGTATCGGGCTTAGGGATTATGGATTAGGGCTAAAGGTTTAAGGTTTAGGTTTTAGGTGGTTTAAATTTTAGGGTTTATTTATTAGGGTTTATGATTTAGGGATTAGTGTGAAGGGTTAAAATTTTAGTTTTTAGGGTTTAGGGTTTAAGTTTTAGGGTTTAGGGTAAAGGGATCTAATGTTTAAGGTTTAGGTTTTATAAGTTAGGGCTCGGGGTTTAGGGTTTAGCGATAGGAGTTAATGGTTTAGGGTTTAGGGTTTATAATTTAGGGCTCATGGTTTATGGTTTAGTATTTAGGTTGTATGTTTTAGGGTTTAAGGAGAAGGGTATAGGGTGTAGGGTTTATGGTTAATGGCTTAGTGTTTAGGGTTTAGGGCATAGTGATAAGGGTATAGGGTTTAGTGTTTAGAAATTTGGGCTAATGGTTTAGGTTTTATTATTTAGGTTATAATGTTTATTGTTTATGGTTTATGGTTTAGGGTTTATAATTTATTTTTAGGTTTTAGGTCTTAGGGTTTATGGTTTAGTAGTTTGGGTTTAAGGCTAAGGATTTAGGGTTTAGGGTTTAAGGTTTATGGTTTTGGGTTTAGGTTTAAGAGTTTAGGGATCAAGTTATAAGGTTTCTAGTTTAGGTTTTAGGGTTTAGTGCTTAGGGTTTATGGTTTTAGGTTTTAGGGTTTATGGATATGGGATTAGTGTTTAGGGTTTAGGATTTAGGGTTTAGGGTTTATTTTTAGGTTTTAGGGTTTAGGGGTTAGGGTTTATGGTTTAGGATTTAGGGGTTATCAGATAGGGATAATTTTTATGGTTTATGGTTTATAAGGTTTAAGGTTTAACATTTATGGTTTAGTGTTTAGGGTTTAGGCTTGGGGTTTAGTTTTTAGGGTGTAGTGTTTATGGTTTAAGGCTCATGGATCATAGTTTAGGGTTTGTGGTTTAGGATTAATATTTTAAGGCTTATGGTTTAGATTTTAGGGTTTATGGTTTAATGCTACGGGTTGAGGGTTTACACTTTAGTGTTTAGTTTTTAGGGTTTAGGGTTTAGGGCTCAAGGTTTTAGGATATAGGGTTTAGGGTTTAGGTTTTAATGTTTAGGGATTAGGGTATAGGGTATAGGTTATAGGGTTTATGGTTTATGGGTTTATTGTTGAGATTTTAGGGCTAAGCTTTTAGGGTTTAAGGTTTAGGGGTTTATATATTAGGGTTTATGGTTTATTTTTTAGGGTGTAGGGTTTGTGGTTTAGGGTGTAGGGTTTAAATCTTAGGATTTAGGGTTTAGGCTTTCCTGTTTAGGGTTAAGAATATGGGATAACTATTTAGGGTTTATTTTTGAGAGGGTTTAAGTGTTTAGTATTTATTGTTTATGTGGTTTAGGGTTTAGGGTTTAGGAGTAGGTGTTTAGGTTTTAGGGTTTATGGATCAAGGTTTGGATTTAGTGTTTAAGGTTTATGTCTAAGGGTTCGGGGTTTAGTGTTTAGTGTTTACGGGCTTAGGGATTAGGGGTTTAAGGTTTAGGGGTTTAATGTTTAGCATTTAAGGTCTAAGGTTTAGGGATTAACGTTTATGGCTAAGGGTTTAAGGTTTAGATTGTAGGGGTCAAGGTTTAGGGCTAAGTGTTTATGGTTTATATTTTAGGGTTTAGGGATAGGGATTTAGGGTTTGAAGTTTAGTGCTCAAAATTTAGGGTTTAGGGTTTGATGTTTAGTGCTCAAAATTTAGGGTTTAGGGTTTATGGTTTAGGCTCGGTGTTTAGGTTTTATGGTTTTAGGGTTTAGTGTTTAAGGATAAGTGTTTAGGGTTTAGTGTTTAGGATTTTTAGTTTTGGGTATACGGTTTAGGGTTTAGTGCTTCGGGATTAGGGTTTAGGGATTAGGTTTTAGGTGGTTTACGTTTTAGGGTTTATTTATTAGGATTTATGATTTAGGGATTAGTGTTAAGGCTTAATTTTTAGCGTTTAGGGTTTAGGGTAAAGGGACCCAAGGTTTAGGGTTTATGATTTAGAGGTTATGGCTCGGTGTTTAGGGTTTAGGGTTAAGGCTTAAGGGTTATGGGTTATGGGTTAAGGGTTAAGGGTTTATGGTTTATGGTTTAAGGTTTAGGGCTAGTTTTTATGGTTTATGGTTTATGACTCATGGTTTAGGGTTTACAATTAGGGCTCATGGATTAGGGTTTAGTGTTTAGGTTGTAGGTTTTGGGGTTTAAGGAGCAGGGTATAGGGTGTAGGGTTTACGGTTAATGGATCGGTGTTTAGGGTTTAAGGCTTGGAAATAAGGGTCTAGGGTTTTGGGTTTAGTGTTTAGGGATCAAGGTTTAGAGCTCGTGATTTTGGGTTAATTTTTTAGAACTTTTGGCTAATGGTTTAGGTTTTACTATTTAGGGTATAGGGTTTATTGTTTATGGTTTATGGTTTAGAAGTTTTTGTTTATGTTTTAGGGTTTAGATTTAAGTGTTTAGGGATCAAGTTATAGGGTATCTGGTTTAGGTTTTAGGGTTTAGTGCTTTGGGTTTAGGGTTTTAGGGTTTAGGCATAAGGGTTTAGGGTTTAGAGAATTTATAATTAAGGGATTAGGGTTTAACATTTAGGGTTTAGGGTTTAAGGTTTAGGGTTTAGGGCTCAAGGTTTTGAGTTTAGGGTTTATGGTTTATGGTTTAGGCCTAAGGATTTGTGATTTAGGGTTCATGGGCTTTAGGGTTTAGAGTTTAGGTTTTAAGGCTCAAGGTTGAGGATTTAAGGGTTAGGATTTAGAGTTTACAAATAAGGGTTTAGTGTTTAGAGTTATGGGCTCGGGGTTTAGGGTTTAGGTTTTAGGGTTTATAACCAATGGTTTAGGGTATAGATTTTATGGGGTTTTGGGTTTAGGGTTTAAATATTAGGGTTTAGGGTTTAGGATTTAGGGATAATGGTTTCTTGTTTAATGTTAAGGGTTTAGGGTTTAAGGGTTAGGGATTAGGGATATAAGGTTTAGGGTTTATTGTTTAAGGGTAATAGTTTAGGGTTAAGGGCTCAAGGTTTAGGGTTTAAGGTTTAGGGCTCGGGGTTTAGGGCTAGGGTTTTAAGGTTTAAGGTTTCAGAATCAACATTCGGGGTTTAATGTTGATGGTATAGGGTCAGGGTTTAGGGTTTAGTGTTTAGGGTTTATGGCTAAGAGTTTAAGATTTAGGGTTTGGGATTTAGGGTTTATGATTTAGGGTTTAGGTTTTAGGGTTTTGGGTTTATTTCTCGGTGTTTAGGGTTTATGGGGTTTATGTTTTATGGTTTAGGGTTTATGATTTATTGTTTAAGGTTTAGGGTTTAGGGTTTAGGGTTTAGGTTTTAGGGGTGGGGTTTAGGGTTTAAAGCTCACATTTTATGGTTTAGGGTTTAGGTTTTAGCATTTAGCATTTAGATTTTAGGGTAAATATATTAGGGTTTACAGATTTAGGGTTCACGGGGTTTACGAGATAAAGGCTTACAGTTTAGGGTTCATGGTTGAGAATTTATTGTTTAGTGGTTAGGGCTTAAATTTTAGATTTTATGATTTATGATTTAGGGTTTAGGATTTTGGGTATAATGTTTAGGGTTTTGTGTTTTTATTTTAAGGCTCATGGTTTAGGGTATAGGTTTTAGGGATTAGGGCTAAGGGTTTAAGGTTTATTGTTTAGGGTTTAGGAGTCAAGGTTTAGGTTTTATGGTTCAACAATTAGGGTTTAGGGTTTAATGTTCATGGTTTAGGGTTTATGGATCAAGGTTTAGGATTTAAGACTTAGGGTTTTGAGTTTAGGGTTTAGGGTTATTTTTAAGCATTTAGGGTTTATGATTAAGGGTATAGGGTATAGGGTTTAGGTTTATTGTCTATGGTTTTGGGTTTAGTGTTTAGGGATCAACGTTTAGAGCTCATGATTTTGGGTTTATTTTTTAGAACTTTTGGCTAATGGTTTAGGTTTTACTATTTAGGGTATAGGGTTTATTGTTTATGGTTTATGGTTTAGAAGTTTTTGTTTATGTTTTAGGGTTTAGGATTTAAGGATTATGGTTTAGGGTTTAGATTTAAGTGTTTAGGGATCAAGTTATAGTGTTTCTGGTTTAGGTTTTAGGGTTTTTGCTTTGGGTTTAAGGTTTTAGGGTTTAGGCATAAGGGTTTAGGGTTTAGAGAGTTTACAATTAAGGGATTAGGGTTTAACATTTAGGGTTTAGGGTTTAAGGTTTAGGGTTTAGGGATCAAGGTTTTGAGTTTAGGGTTTATGGTTTATGGTTTATGGTTTAGGCCTAAGGATTTGTGATTTATGGTTCATGGGGTTTAGGGTTTTGGGTTTAAGATTTAGGGTTTAGGTTTTAAGGCTCAAGGTTGAGGATTTAAGGGATAGGATTTAGGGTTTAAAAATAAGGGTTTAGTTTTTAGTGTTATGCGCTCGGGGTTTAGGGTTTAGGTTTTAAGATTTATAACCAATGGTTTAGGGTATAGATTTTATGGGCTTTTGGTTTTAGGTTTAAATATTAGGGTTTAGGGTTTAGGATTTAGGGATAATGTTTATTATTTAATGTTAAGGGTTTAGGGTTTAAGGGTTAGGGATTAGGGATTTAATGTTTAGGGTTTATTGTTTAATGGTTATGGTTTAGGGTTAATGGCTCAAGGTTTAGGGTTTAAGGTTTAGGGCTCGGGGTTTAGGGATTAAGTTTTTAGGGTTTAGGGCTAGGGTTTTAAGGTTTAGGGTTTAGGACTCAACATTTAAGGTTTAATGTTGATGGTATAGGAGTCGGGGTTTAGGGTTTAGGATTTAGGGTTTAGGGCTAAGAGTTTAAGATTTAGGGTTTGGGATTCGGGGTTTAGGATTTAGGGTTTAGGTTTTAGGGTTTTGGGTTTATTTCTCGGGGTTTAGGGTTTATGGGGTTTATGTTTTAGGGTTTAGGGTTTAGGATTTATTGTTTAAGTTTTATGGATTAGGGTTTAGGGTTTAGGTTTAGGGGTCGGGGTTTAGGGTTTAAAGCTCACGGTTTATGGTTTAGGGTTTAGGTTTTAGCATTTAGCATTTAGATTTCAGGTAAAGTTATCGGGGTTTCTGAGTTTAGGGTTTAGGGGTTTACGGATAAAGGCTTACAGTTTAGGGTTCATGGTTGAGAATTTATTGTTTAGTGTTTAGGGCTTAAATTTTAGGTTTTATGATTTATGGTTTAGGGTTTAGGATTTTGGGCATAGGGTTTAGGTTTTATGGTTGATGGTTTTGTGTTTTTATTTTAAGGCTCCTGGTTTAGGGTTTAGGTTTTAGGGATTAGGGCTAAGGGTTTAAGGTTTATTGTTTAGGGTTTAGGATTTACGTTTTAGGGTTTAGGAGTCAAGGTTTAGGTTTTATGGTTCAACAATTAGGGTTTAGGATTTAATGTTCATGGTTTAGGGTTTATGGATCAATGTTTAGGATTTAAGACTTAGGGTTTTGAGTTTAGGGTTTAGGGTTATTTTTATGCATTTAGGGTTTATGATTAAGGGTTTAGGGTTTAGGATTTAGGGATTAGGGTTTAAAATTTACATTTTATGGTTTAGAATTTAGCGTTTAGGTTTTACACTCGGGTTTTAGGGTTTATGGTTTCGGGTTGGGGTTTACGTCTTATGGTTTAGGGATCGGGGTATAGGGTATAGGGTTTAGGCTATAGGCTTTTGGGATCATGGTTTAGGGGTTTAGTATTTAGGGTTTATTGTTAAGAGTTTAGGGTTAGGGTATAGGGGGTTTACTATTTACGATCTAGTGTTTAGTTTTAAGGGTTTAAATTTTATGGTTTAGGATTTAGGGTTTATGGCTCGGGGTTAAAGGGTTTAGGGTTTAGGATTTAGAGTTTAGGGTTTAGGGTTTATGGATAATTGTTTAGGATTTAGGGTTTAGGGTTTAGGGTTTAAGGTTTAGGGCTATTAGTTTAGTGTTTTTCATTGTAGGTTTTAGGGTTTATGGCTCACGGTTAAAGGTTTAGGGGTTCTTGTTTAAGGGGTTTATGGTTTACTATTTATGGTTTATGGTTTAGGGTTTAGTGTTTAAGGTTTAGGGATTACGTATTAGGGTTTAGGGTTTGGGGCTTAGGGTTCAATAATTAGGGATTAGGGATTAACGTTTAGGGTTTAGGGTTTAGGGCTAAGGTTTTAGGGTTTATGATTTAAGGGGTTTAAGATTTGGGGTTTAGGGATTATGGTTTAAGATTTAAGGTTCAAGGTTTAGGTTTTAGGAGTTATGGCTCAAGGTTTAGGGTTAATGAATTAGGGTTCGAGTTTAGGGACAAGTGTTTAGGGTTTAGGGTTTAGTGTTTAAGATTTATTCCTATACGAGTTAGGGTTTTAGTGTTTATGGTTTAAGGGTTTAGGGATTAAGTTAGAGTGTTTTTGTTTTAGATTTTAGGGTTTAGGGCCAGGGGGTTAGGGTTTATGGCTCATGGTTTAAGTTTTAGCATCTATGGTTTTGGGCTTGTTGTTTAGGGTTTAGTGTTTAAGGTTTAGGGTTTAGGGTTTAGGAATTAGGAATTATGGTTTAGGGTTAAGGGTTTAGGAATTAGGAATTATGGTTTAGGGTTAAGGGTTTAGGGTTTACCTTTTAAGGGTTTAGGATTTAGGGTTTAAGGCTCATGAGTTTATGTTTAGGGATTAGGGATTAAGGTTTATGAATCAGGGTTTAGGGTTTAGGGCCAAGTGTTTAGTGTTTAGGGTTTAAGGCTCACCATTTAGGGTTTATGGTTTAGGGCTCTAGATTTATTATTTAGGGTTTAGGGTTTAGGATTTAGGGATCAAGGTATAGGGTTTAGTGTTTAGGTTTTTCGGTTTAGGGTTTATGTTTTTTTTTAAGGCTCAAGGTTTACGGTTTAGGGTTTAGGGTTTAGGAAAGCAGGCTTTATTTTTAGGGTTTAGGTTTTAGGGTTTAGGGTTTGTGGTTTAGTGTTTAAGGTTTAGGATTTAGGGTTTAGGTCTAGCTTTTTGGTTTTTAGGGTTTAGGGATTATGGTTTAATATTTAGGGTTCTGGTTTAGGGCTCGGGGTTTAACATTTATGGTTTAGGGTTTAGGGTTTATAGCTCATGGTTAAAGGTTTAGGGTTTAATGTTTAAGGGTTTACGGTTTATTGTTTATGGTTTAGGGTTTTGGGTTTTGGGTTTAGTTTTGATTATTTAGTATTTAAGGTTATGGGTTTTATTTTTAGGTTTTAGGGTTTAGATTTTATGGTTTAGGGTTCATATATTAGGGATTAGGGATTAGGATTTAGGGTTTAGGGCTAAGGGTTTAGGGTTTAGGGTTTAAGGGTTTAATATTTAGGGTTTAGGGATTTTGGTTTAGGATATAAGGCTCAAAGTTTAGCGTTTAGGGGTTACGACTCGGGGTTTAGGAAAGCAGACTTTATTTTTAGGGTTTAGGTTTTAGGTTTTAGGGTTTAGGGTTTGTGGTTTAGTGTTTAAGGTTTAGGATTTAGGGTTTAGGTCTAGCTTTTTGGTTTTAGGGTTTAGGGATTATGGTTTAATATTTAGGGTTTACAATTTAGGGCTCGGGGTTTAACATTTATGGTTTAGGGTTTAGGGTTTATAGCTCATGGTTAAAGGTTTAGGGTTTAATGTTTAAGGGGTTTACGGTTTATTGTTTATGGTTTAGGGTTTAGGGTTTTGGGTTTAGTTTTGATTATTTAGTATTTAAGGTTATGGGTTTATGTTTTAGGTTTTAGGGTTTAGATTTTATGGTTTAGGGTTCATAAATTAGGGATTAGGGATTAGGGTTTAGGGTTTAGGGCTAAGGGTTTAGGGTATAGGGTTTAAGGGTTTAATATTTAGGGTTTAGGGATTTTGGTTTAGGATATAAGGCTCAAAGTTTAGCGTTTAGGGGTTACGACTCGGGGTTTAGGAAACGAGGCTTTATTTTTAGGGTTTAGGTTTTAGGGTTTAGAATTTGTGGTTTAGTGTTTAAGCTTTAGGATTTAGGGTTTAGGTCTAGCTTTTTGGTTTCTAGGGTTTAGGGATTATGGTTTAATATTTAGGGTTTACAGTTTAGGGCTCGGGGTTTAACATTTATGGTTTAGGGTTTAGGGTTTATAGCTCATTGTTAAAGGTTTAGGGTTTAATGTTTAAGGGGTTTATGGTTTATTGTTTATGGTTTAGGTTTTAGGGTTTTGGGTTTAGTTTTGATTATTTAGTATTTAAGGTTATGGGTTTATGTTTTAGGTTTTAGGGTTTAGATTTTATGGTTTAGGGTTCATAAATTAGGGATTAGGGATTAGGATTTAGGGTTTAGGGCTAAGGGTTTAGGGTTTAGGGTTTAAGGGTTTAATATTTAGGGTTTAGGGATTTTGGTTTAGGATATAAGGCTCAAAGTTTAGCATTTAGGGTTACGACTCGGGGTTTAGGATTTATGAATTAGGGTATAGGGTTTAGGGCCAAGTGTTTAGGGTTTAGGGTTTAGTGTTTAGGATTTATGCCTATACATTTAGAGTTTTAGGGTTTAGGGTTTAAGGGTTTAGGGATTAAGTTATAGTGTTTTTGTTTTAGAATTTAGGGTTTAGGTCTCGGGGTTTATGGTTTAGGGTTTAGGTCTAAGGGTTTAGGATATAGGGTTTAACATTTAGGGTTTAAAGTTTAGGTTTTAGGGTTTAAGGTTTAGATTTTAGGTTTTAGGGTTTATTGTTTAGGGTTTAGTGTTTAGGTTTTAGATTTTACGTCCTAGGGTTTAGGGTTTAGGTTTAGGGTTAAGGGTTTATTGCTTATGGTTTAGAGTTTAGGTTTAGGCCTAAGGTTTTACAGTTTATGGTTTAGGGTTTAGGGGTCGGGGTTAAGGATTTAGGGGTTAGGTATTAGGTCTCATGCTTTAGGATTTAGGAATTAGGTTTTAAGGTTTAGGATTTTGGGCACGAGGTTTTTCGACTTTAGTTTTAATGGCTTGTGGCTAAGGGTTTAGAGTTTAGATTTTATGGGGTTTTGGGTTTAGGGTTCAAGGTTTACGGTTTAGGGTTTAATATTTAGGATTTTACAATTTAAGGCTAATGGTTTAGTTCTTAATTTTAAGGGTTTAGGGTTCTGATTCAATGTTTAGGGATATGGGTTTAGGGTTTAGGGTTTATTGAATAAGGTTTTAGGATTTAGGGTTTAGGGTTAAAGGGTTATGATTTAAGGGGTATACATTTTAGGGTTTAGGTTTTAAGGGTTATGGTTTAGGGTTTAGGGCTCAGGATTTAGGGTTTAAGTTTTAGGGCTCATAGTTTAGAGTTTAAGATGTTACGGTTTAGGGCTATGTGTTTACTGGTTTAGGGTTTAGGGCTAGGGGTTTAAGGTTTAGGGTTTAGGGTTTGATGTTTATAGTTAAGGGTTTATGGTCTAGGGCTCGGGGTTTAGGGTTTAGGGCTTAGGGTTTAGGGTTTAGTGTTGAAGATTTAGGGTTTAGATTTTAGTGCTAGGGTTTAGGGTTTAGGTTATAGGGCTTAGGGATAGGGATTTAGGGTTTATTATTTAGGTTTTAGGGTTTTTATCAAGGTATATGGTTTAGGAATTCTTGTTTAGGGTTTAGGGTTTTGGTTTTAGTGCTCACGGTTTAGGGTTTAGGAATTGGGAATAAGGGTTTAGGGTTTAGGGCTTACGGGGTTTAGAGTTTATGGTTTATGATTTAGGGTTTAGGTTTTAGGCTTTAGGCTTTAGATATCATATTTTATGGTTTAGGGTTTAGGGTTTAGCATTTAGCGTTTAGTAATTAGGGTTAAGGGTTTAGGGATAAGGATTTATGGTTTAGGGTTTAGGTTTAAGGGTTGAGTATTTAGTTTTTAGGGTTTAGGGCTCAAAGTTTATTGTTTTTGGTTTATAGTTTAGGGTTTAGGATTTTGGACATAAGGTTTAGGTTTTTGGGTTTAAGGTTTTATTTTTTGGTGTTAGGGCTCAAGGTTTAGGGTTTAGGGTTTTTTTCTTGGTTTACGGTCCAAGGTTTAGGGTTTAGGGTTTAGGGCTAATGGTTTAGGTTTTAGGGGTTTAGGTTTTAACAATTAGGGTTAAGGGTTTAGGATTTAGTGTTTAGGGTTTAGGATTTAGGACTCGGTGTTTAGGGTTTAAGGTTTATGTATTAGAATTTAGGGTTTAGGGTTTAGGACTTAGGGTTTTGGGTTATCTTTTAAGGGTTTAGGGTTTACAATTAAGGGTTTAGGGTTTAGGTTTTACGGACCAAGTTTTAGGTTTATTGTTTAGGATTTAGGTATTAGGGATAACATATTAAGGTTTAGGGTTTATAGTTTATTGTTTAAGGTTTAGGGTTTAGGGCTTAGGGTTTAGGGTTTAGGTATTAGGGTATATGGTTTAGGGTTTAGGTCATTAGCATTCAAGGTTTAGGGCTAATGGTTTAGGATTTAAGGGTTTACGGTTTAGTATTTAATGTTTAGAGTTTATCATTTAGGATTTAGGGTTCTGACTCAAGGTTGAAGGGTTTAGGGATAAGGTTTTAGGGTTTAGGCTTTAATGTTTAGTGGGTTTAGTGGGGGTTAGAGCTAAGCGCTCATAATTTAAGGTTTTGATTTTAGGACTTTGTTTTATGGTGTAGGGATTAGGGATAATAGATTAAGGTTTAGGGTTTACATTTTAGGGTTTAGGGTTCAAGGTTTAGGGAATATGGTTTAGGGATTAGGGATCATGGTTTAGGGTTTAGGGTTTAGGTTTCAGGGTTTATTGCTCGGGGTTTAGGGGTTTAGCATTCAGGGTTTAGGGTAAAGTGTTTAGGTTTAGGATTTAGGGTTTGGGGGTTTACTGGTTTAGGATTTATGTTTTAGTTTTTAGGGTTTAGAGTTTATGGTTTAGATTTTAGGGTTTGTGGCTCAAGGTTGAAGGGTTTAGGGTTTAGGATTTAAGGTTTTGGGTTATGATTTTAGGGCTAAAGGTTTAGGGTTTATTGTTTAGTGGATCTATAGTTTAGGGTTTAGGGTTTAGGGCATGAGTTTGAGGGTTTAGGGCTCAAGGTTGAGGGTTTATAGTTTATGGTTAAGGGTTTAGGGTTTAGAGTGTATGAGGTTTAGGGATTATGGTTTTAGGTTTAGGGCTAAGGGTTTATGGTTTATGGTTTAGGATTTAGGGTTTAGGGTTTAGGGTTTAGTGTTTAGAGCTAATGATTTAGGGTTTTCATTATAGGGTTTAGGGTTTATGGCGAGAGGTTTAGGGTTAAGGGTTTATGGCTCAAGGTTTAAGGTTTAGGGTTCAATGTCTAGTGGGTTTATGATTTATTGTTAATGGTTTAGAGTTTAGGGTTTTGGGTTTGTTATTTAGGGTTTAGTGTTTAAGTTTTAGGTTTACAAATTAAGGTTTATGGTTTAGGGTTTAAGGATTATGATTTAGGGTTTAGGGTTTAGGTTTTATGGTTTAGGACTAAGGGTTTAGGGTTGATTATTTAAGGGTTTAATATTTAGGGTTTATGGATTATGGTTTAGGTTTTATTACTTAGGGTTTTGGGTTTACGGATTAGGGGTTAGGGTTTAGGGTTTTGGGTTTAGGTCTTAGGACTTAGGGCTTAGCGTTGAATGTTTTAGGGTTTAGTGTTTAAGGTTTATGGATTAGGGTTTAGGGTTCATAGTTTAGGGTTTAGGGTTTAGGGTTTATGGGTTAGAGTTTAGGATTTAGAGTGTATGGTTTACAATTTAGTGTTTATGGTTTATGGTTTAGGGTTTAGCATTTAGGGTTAAAGGCTCAAGGTTTAAGGTTAAGGTTTTAGGGTTAATGGTTAAGGGTTTAGGTCTCATGTTTAGGATTTATGGTATAGGGATAATGATTTAGGGTTTAGGGCTTAGGTTTTAGTGTTTAGGGTTTATTGTTTAGTGTTTAGGGTTTAGGGTTTAAGGTTTAGTGTTTAGGGTTTATGGTTTAGGTCCTTGGTTAGCATTTAATGTTTTAGGGTTTAGGGATTAGGTTTTAGGGTTTAGGTATTAGTGTTTATGGCTTAAGGCTTAATGTTTTAGGGTTTATTGATTAGGATTTAGGGTTAAAAGTTTAGGGTTTAGGGATTGGGGCTAAGTGTTTAGGATTTAGGGTTTCTATTTTTAATATTAGTTTTTATGGTTTACGATTTAGCATTTAGGGTTAATCACTCAAGGTTTAAGGTTTATGGTTTCAGTTTAGTGATTAGGTTTTAGGGCTAAGGTTTTAAAGTTTAGGGTTTAGGGTTTAGTGTTTAGGGCTCCTTGTTTAGGGTTTAGGGTTTAGGGATCATATTTAGGGTTTATGGTATAAGGCTAAGTCATTAGGGTTTTGGGATTATGGTTTAGATGTTGGGGTTTATTCTTTAGTGTTTAGGTTTTATGGTTTAAGGTTTAGGTTTTAGGGATTAGGTTTATGGTTTACGGTACGGGGTTTAGGATTTGATATTTAGTGCTCAAAATTTAGGGTTAGGGTTTATGGTTTAGGGCTCGGTGTTTAGGGTTTATAGTTTTAGGGTTTAGTGTTTAAGGATAAGTGTTTAGGGTTTAGGGTTTAGGATTTTTAGTTTTGGGTATACGGTTTAGGGTTTAGGTCATAGGGTTTAGTGCTTCGGGATTAGGGTTTAGGGATTAGGTTTTAGGTGGTTTACGTTTTAGGGTTTATTTATTAGGATTTATGATTTAGGGATTAGTGTTAAGGCTTAAAGTTTTAGTGTTTAGGGTTTAGGGTAAAGGGACCCAAGGTTTAGGGTTTATGATTTAGAGTTTAGGTTTTAGAGGTTATGGCTCGGGGTTTAGGGTTTAGGGTTAAGGCTTAAGGGTTATGGGTTAAGGGTTAAGGGTTAAGGGTTTATGGTTTATGGTTTAAGGTTTAGGGCTAGTGTTTTATGGTTTATGACTCATGGTTTAGGGTTTAGAATTTAGGGCTCATGGATTAGGGTTTAGTGTTTAGGTTGTAGGTTTTGGGATTTAAGGAGCAGTGTATAGGGTGTAGGGTTTACGGTTAATGGCTCGGTGTTTAGGGTTTAAGGCTTGGAAATAAGGGTCTAGGGTTTTGGGTTTAGTGTTTAGGGATCAAGGTTTAGAGCTCATGATTTTGGGTTTATTTTTTAGAACTTTTGGCTAATGGTTTAGGTTTTACTATTTAGGGTATAGGGTTTATTGTTTATGGTTTATGGTTTAGAAGTTTTTGTTTATGTTTTAGGGTTTAGATTTAAGTGTTTAGGGATCAAGTTATAGGGTATCTGGTTTAGGTTTTAGGGTTTAGTGCTTTGGGTTTAGGGTTTTAGGGTTTAGGCATAAGGGTTTAGGGTTTAGAGAGTTTATAATTAAGGGATTAGGGTTTAACATTTAGGGTTTAGGGTTTAAGGTTTAGGGTTTAGGGCTCAAGGTTTTGAGTTTAGGGTTTATGGTTTATGGTTTATGGTTTAGGCCTAAGGATTTGTGATTTAGGGTTTATGGGGTTTAGGGTTTTGGGTTTAAGGTTTACGGTTTAGGTTTTAAGGCTCAAGGTTGAGGATTTAAGGGTTAGGATTTAGGGTTTAAAAATAAGGGTTTAGTGTTTAGGGTTATGGGCTCGGGGTTTAGGGTTTAGGTTTTAGGGTTTATAACCAATGGTTTATGGTATAGATTTTATGGGGTTTTGGGTTCATGGTTTAAATATTAGGGTTTAGGGTTTAGGATTTAGGGATAATGGTTTATTGTTTAATGTTAAGGGTTTAGGGTTTAAGGGTTAAGGATTGGGGATATAAGGTTTAGGGTTTATTATTTAAGGGTTATGGTTTAGGGTTAAGGACTCAAGGTTTAGGGTTTAAGGTTTAGGGCTCGGGGTTTAGGGATTATGTTTTTAGGGTTTAGGGCTAGGGTTTTAAGGTTTAAGGTTTGAGACTCAACATTTAGGGTTTAATGTTGATGGTATAGGGTCGGGGTTTAGGGTTTAAGGTTTAGGATTTAGTGTTTAGGGTTTAGGGCTAAGAGTTTAAGATTTAGGGTTTGGGATTTAGGGTTTATGATTTAGGGTTTAGGTTTTAGTGTTTTGGGTTTATTTCTCGGGGTTTAGGGTTTATGGGGTTTATGTTTTATGGTTTAGGGTTTAGGATTTATTGTTTAAGGTTTATGGATTAGGGTTTAGGGTTTAGGGTTTAGAGTTTAGGGTTTAGGGGTCGGGGTTTAGGGTTTAAAGCTCACGTTTTATGGTTTAGGGTTTAGGTTTTAGCATTTAGCATTTAGGTTTTAGGGTAAAGTTATTAGGGTTTACTGAGTTTAGGGTTCAAGAGGGTTTACGAGATAAAGGCTTACAGTTTAGGGTTCATGGTTGAGAATTTATTGTTTAGTGGTTAGGGCTTAAATTTTAGGTTTTATGATTTATGGTTTAGGGTTTAGGATTTTGGGTATAGGGTTTAGGTTTTAGGGTTTAGGGTTTTGTGTTTTTATTTTAAGGCTCATAGTTTAGGGTTTAGGTTTTTGGGATTAGGGCTAAGGGTTTAAGGTTTATTGTTTAGGGTTTAGGAGTCAAGGTTTAGGTTTTATGGTTCAACAATTAGGGTTTAGGGTTTAATGTTCATGGTTTAGGGTTTATGGATCAAGGTTTAGGATTTAAGACTTAGGGTTTTGAGTTTAGGTTTTAGGGTTATTTTTAAGCATTTAGGGTTTATGATTAAGGGTTTAGGGTTTAGGGTTTATGTTTATTGTCCATGGTTTTGGGTTTAGTGTTTAGGGATCAACGTTTAGAGCTCATGATTTTGGGTTTAATTTTTAGAACTTTTGGCTAATGGTTTAGGTTTTACTATTTAGGGTATAGGGTTTATTGTTTATGGTTTAGAAGTTTTTGTTTATGTTTTAGGGTTTAGGATTTAAGGATTATGGTTTAGGGTTTAGATTTAAGTGTTTAGGGATCAAGTTATAGTGTTTCTGGTTTAGGTTTTAGGGTTTAGTGCTTTGGGTTTAGGGTTTTAGGGTTTAGCAATAAGGGTTTAGGGTTTAGAGAGTTTACAATTAAGGTATTAGGGTTTAACATTTAGGTTTTAGGGTTTAGGGCTCAAGGTTTTGAGTTTAGGGTTTATGGTTTATGGTTTAGGCGTAAGGATTTGTGATTTAGGGTTCATGGGTTTAGGGTTTTGGGTTTAAGGTTTAGGGTTTAGGTTTTAAGGCTCAAGATTGAGGATTTAAGGGTTAGGATTTAGGGTTTAAAAATAAGGGTTTAGTTTTTAGGGTTATGGGCTCGGGGTTTAGGGTTTAGGTTTTAGGATTTATAACCAATGGTTTAGGGTATAGATTTTATGGGCTTTTGGGTTTAGGTTTAAATATTAGGGTTTAGGGTTTAGGATTTAGGGTAATGGTTTATTGTTTAATGTTAAGGGTTTAGGGTTTAAGGGTTAGGGATTAGGGATATAAGGTTTAGGGTTTATTGTTTAATGGTTATGGTTTAGGGTTAAGGGCTCAAGGTTTGGGGTTTAAGGTTTAGGGCTCGGTGTTTAGGGATTAAGTTTTTAGGGTTTAGGGATAGGGTTTTAAGGTTTAGGGTTTAGGACTCAACATTTAAGGTTTAATGTTGATGGTATAGGAGTCGGGGTTTAGGGTTTAGGATATAGGGTTTAGGGCTAAGAGTTTAAGATTTAGGGTTTAAGATTTAGGGTTTAGGTTTTAGGGTTTTGGGTTTAGTTCTCGGGGTTTAGGGTTTATGGGGTTTATGTTTTATGGTTTAGGGTTTAGGATTTATTGTTTAAGGTGTATGGATTAGGGTTTAGGGTTTAGGTTTTAGGGTCAGGGTTTAGGGTTTAAAGCTCACGGTTTATGGTTTAGGGTTTAGGTTTTAGCATTTAGCGTTTAGGTTTTAGGTTAAAGTTATCGGGGTTTACAGGTTTAGGGTTTAGGGGTTTACGAGATAAAGGCTTAGGGTTTAGGGTTCATGGTTGAGAATTTATTGTTTAGTGTTTAGGGCTTAAATTTTAGGTTTTATGATTTATGGTTTAGGGTTTAGGATTTTGGGCATAGGGTTTAGTTTTTATGGTTGATGGTTTTGTGTTTTTATTTTAAGGCTCATGGTTTAGGGTTTAGGTTTTAGGGATTAGGGCTAAGGGTCTAAGGTTTATTGTTTAGGGTTTAGGATTTAGGTTTTAGGGTTTAGGAGTCCAGGTTTAGGTTTTATGGTTCAACAATTAGGGTTTAGGGTTTAATGTTCATGGTTTAGGGTTTATGGATCAAGGTTTAGGATTTAAGACTTAGGGTTTTGAGTTTAGGGTTTAGGGTTATTTTTAAGCATTTAGGGTTTATGATTAAGGGTTTGGGGTTTAGGGTTTAGGTTTATTATCTAGGGTTTTGGGTTTCGTGTTTAGGGATCAACGTTTAGAGCTCATGATTTTGGGTTTGTTTTTAGAACTTTTAGCTAATGGTTTAGGTTTTACTATTTAGGGTATATGGTTTATTTTTATGGTTTATTATTTAGGGTTTAGGGTTTAGAAGTTTTTGTTTATGTTTTAAGGTTTAGGATTTAAGGATTATGGTTTAGAGTTTAGATTTAAGTGTTTAGGGATCAAGTTATAGGGTTTCTGGTTTAGGTTTTAGGGTTTACTACTTTAGGTTTAGGTTTTTAGGGTTTAGGTATAAGGGTTTAGGGTTTAGAGAGTTTACAATTAAGGGATTAGGGTTTAACATTTAGGGTTTAGGGCTCAAGGTTTAGGGTTTAGGGCTCAGGTTTTGAGTTTAGGGTTTATGGTTTATGGTTTATGGTTTAGGCCTAAGGATTTGTGATTTAGGGTTCATGGGGTTTAGGGTTTTGGGTTTAAGGTTTAGGGTTTAGGTTTTAAGGCTCAAGGTTGAGGATTTAAGCGTTAGGATTTAGGGTTTAAAAATAAGGGTTTATTGTTTAGGGTTATGGGCTCGGGGTTTAGTGTTTAGGTTTTAGGGTTTATAGCCAATGGTTTAGGGTATAGATTTTATGGGGTTTTGGGCTTAGGGTTTAAATATTAGGTTTTGGGGTTTAGGATTTAGGGCTAATGGTTTAATGTTTAATGTTAAGGGTTAGGGATATAAGGTTTAGGGTTTATTGTTTAAGGGTTATGGTTTAGGGTTAAGTGCTCAAGGTTTAGGGTTTAAGGTTTAGGGCTCATGGTTTAGGGATTAATTTTTAGGTTTTAGGGCTAGGGTTTCAAGGTTTAGGGTTTAGGACTCAACATTTAGTGTTTAATGTTGATGGTATAGGGTCAGGGTTTAGGGTTTAAGGTTTAGGGTTTAGGGTTTAGGGATAAGAGTTTAAGATTTAGGGTTTGGGATTTAGGGTTTAGGTTTTAGGGTTTTGGGTTTATTTCTTAGGGTTTAGGGTGTATGGGGTTTATGTATTATGGTTTAGGGTAGGATTTTTTTAAGGTTTATGGATTAGGGTTTAGGGTTTAGGGTTTAGAGTTTAGGGTTTAGGGTTTAAAGCTCATAGTTTATGGTTTAGGGTTTAGGTTTTAGCATTTAGCATTTAGGTTTTAGGGTAAAGTTATTAGGGTTTACAGTTTAGGGTTTAGGGGTTTTTAGATTAGGGTTTACGATTTAGGGTTCATGGTTGAGAATTTATTGTTTAGTGTTTAGGGCTTAAATTTTAGGTTTTATGATTTATGGTTTAGTGTTTAGGATTTTGGGCATAGGGTTTAGGTTTTAGGGTTTAGGGTTTTGTTTTTAATCTTAAGGCTCATGGTTTAGGGTTTAGGTTTTAGGGATTAGGGATAAGGGTTTAAGGTTTATTGTTTAGTGTTTAGGATTTAGGGTTTAGGAGTCAAGGTTTAGGTTTTATTGTTCAACAATTAGGGTTTAGGATTTAATGTTCATGGTTTAGGGTTTATGGATCAAGGTTTAGGATTTAAGACTTAGGGTTTTGAGTTTAGGGTTTAGGGTTATGTTTATGCATTTAGGGTTTATGATTAAGGGTTTAGGGTTTAGGATTTAGGGATTAGGGTTTAAAATTTACATTTTATGGTCTAGAATTTAGTGTTTAGGTTTCTGACTTAGGTTTTAGGGTTTAGGGTTTATGGTTTAGGGTGTAGGGTTTACGGTTTCAGGTTTAGGGTTCGGGGTTTACGTCTTATGGTTTATGGAATAGGGTATAGGGTAAAGGGTTTAGGCTTTAGGATTTTGGGATCATGGTTTAGGGTTTAGTATTTAGGGTTTATGGTTAAGTGTTTAGGGTTAGGGTATAGGGGGTTTACTATTTACGATCTAGTGTTTAGTTTTAAGGGTTTAAATTTTATGGTTTAGGATTTAGGGTTTATGGCTCGGGGTTAAAGGGTTTAGGGTTTAGAGTTTAGGATTTAGGGTTTAGGGTTTAGGGTTTATAGATAATGGTTTAGGATTTAGGGTCTAGGGTTTAGGGTTTAAGGTTTAGGGCTATTAGTTTAGTGTTTTTCATTGTAGGGTTTAGGGTTTATGGTTTACTATTTATGGTTTATTGATTAGGGTTTAGTGTTTAAGGTTTAGGGCTTACGTATTAGGGTTTAGGGTTTGGGGCTTAGGGTTCAATAATTAGGGATTAGGGATTAGGGATTAACGTTTAGGGTTTAGGGTTTAGGGCTAAGGTTTTAGGGTTTATTATTTAAGGGGTTTAAGATTTTGGGTTTAGGGATTATGGTTTAAGATTTAAGGTTCAAGGTTTAGGGTTAATGAATTAGGGTTCGGGTTTAGGGCCAAGTGTTTAGGGTTTAGGGTTTAGTGTTTAAGATTTATTCCTATACGGGTAGGGTTTTAGTGTTTAGGGTTTAAGGGTTTACGGATTAAGTTATAGTGTTTTGTTTTAGATTTTAGGGTTTAGGTTTAGGCGAGGGGTTAGGGTTTATGATAGCTCATGGTTTAAGTTTTAGCATCTATGGTTTTGGGCTTGTTGTTTAGGGTTTAGTATTTAAGGTTTAGGGTTTAGGGTTTAGGATTTAGGAATTATGGTTTAGGGTTAAGGGTTTAGGGTTTATGGTTTAAGGGTTTAGGGTTTAGCTTTTAAGGGTTTAGGATTTAGGGTTTAGCTTTTAAGGGTTTATGATTTAGGGTTTAAGGCTCATGAGTTTATGTTTAGGGATTAGGGATTAAGGTTTATGAATCGGGGTTTAGGGTTTAGGGCCAAGTGTTTAGTTTTTAGGGTTTAGTGTTTAGGGTTTATGGCTCACCATTTAGGGTTTATGGTTTAGGGCTCTGGATTTATTATTTAGGGTTTAGAGTTTAGGATTTAGGGATCAAGGTATAGGGTTTAGTGTTTAGGTTTTATGGTTTAGGGTTTATGTTTTTGTTTTAAGGCTCGGGGTTTACGGTTTAGGGTTTAGGGTTTGGAAACAGGGTTTATTTTTAGGGTTTAGGGTTTGTGGTTTAGTGTTTAAGGTTTAGAATTTAGGGTTTAGGTCTAGCTTTTTGGTTTTTAGGGTTTGGGGATTATGGTTTAATATTTAGGGTTTACAGTTTAGGGCTCGGGGTTTAACATTTATGGTTTAGGGTTTAGGGTTTATAGCTCATGGTTAAAGGTTTAGGGTTTAATGTTTAAGGGGTTTACGGTTTATTTTTATGGTTTAAGGTTTAGGGTTTTGGGTTTAGTTTTGATTATTTATTATTTAAGGATTAGGGTTTATGTTTTAGGTTTTAGGGTTTAGATTTTATGGTTTAGGGTTCATAAATTAGGGATTAGGGATTAGGATTTAGGGTTTAGGGTTTAGGGATTTTGGTTTAGGATATAAGGCTCAAAGTTTAGAGTTTAGGGGTTATGACTTAGGGTTTAGGATTTATGAATTAGCGTATAGGGTGTAGGGCCAAGTGTTTAGGGTTTAGGGTTTAGTGTTTAGGATTTATGCCTATACATTTAGAGTTTTAGGGTTTAGGGATTAAGTTATAGTGTTTTTGTTTTAGAATTTATGGTTTAGGTCTCGGGGTTTATGGTTTAGGGTTTAGGTCTAAGGGTTTTTAGGATATAGGGTTTAACATTTAGGGTTTAAAGTTTAGGTTTTAGGGTTTAAGGTTTAGGTTTTAGGTTTTAGGGTTTATTTTTTAGGGTTTAGTGTTTAGGTTTTAGATATTACGGCTTAGGGTCTAGGGTTTAGGGTTTAGGGTTAAGGGTTTATGGTGACAGGTTTAGAGTTTAGGTTTAGGCCTAAGGTTTCTGATTTAGGGTTTAGGGTTTAGGGTCAGGTTAAGGATTTAGGGGTTAGGTATTAGGTCTCATGCTTTAGGATTTAGGAATTAGGTTTTAAGGTTTAGGAATTTGGTTAGGGCGCAGGTTTACGGCTTTAGTTTTAAGGGCTTGTGGCTAAGGGTTTAGAGTTTAGATTTTATGGGGTTTTGGGTTTATGGTTTTGGGTTTAGGGTTCAAGGTTTACGATTTAGGGTTTAGTATTTAGGATTTTACAATTTAAGGCTAATGGTTTAGTTCTTAATTTTAAGGGTTTAGGGTTCTGATTCAATGTTTAGGGATATGGGTTTAGGGTTTAGGGTTTATTGAATAAGGTTTTAGGATTTAGGGTTTAGGGTTAAAGGGTTATGATTTAAGGGTATACATTTTAGGGTTTAGGTTTTAAGGGTTATGGTTTAGGGTTTAGGGCTCGGGGTTTAGGGTTTAAGTTTTAGGGCTCATAGTTTAGAGTTTAAGATGTTACGGTTTAGGGCTATGTGTTTACAGTTTAGGGTTTAGGGCTAGGGGTTTAAGGTTTAGGGTTTAGGGTTTGATGTTTATAGTTAAGGGTTTATGGTCTAGGGCTCGGGGTTTAGGGTTTAGGGCTTAGGGTTTAGGGTTTAGTGTTGAAGATTTAGGGTTTAGATTTTAGTGCTAGGGGTTTAGGGTTTAGGTTATAGGGCTTAGGGATAGGGATTTAGGGTTTATTATTTAGGTTTTAGGGTTTTTATCAAGGTATAGGGTTTAGGAATTACGGTTTAGGGTTTAGGGTTTTGGTTTTAGTGCTCACGAGTTTAGGGTTTAGGAATTGGGAATAAGGGTTTAGGGTTTAGGGCTTACGGGGTTTAGAGTTTATGGTTTATGATTTAGGGTTTAGGTTTTAGGCTTTAGGCTTTAGATATCATATTTTATGGTTTAGGGTTTAGGGTTTAGCATTTAGCGTTTAGTAATTAGGGTTAAGGGTTTAGGGATAAGGATTTATGGTTTAGGGTTTAGGTTTAAGGGTTGAGTATTTAGTTTTTAGGATTTAGGGCTCAAAGTTTATTGTTTTTGGTTTATAGTTTAGGGTTTATGATTTTGGACATAAGGTTTATGTTTTAGGTTTTTGGGTTTAGGGTTTTGTTATTTGGTGTTAGGGCTCAAGGTTTAGGGTTTAGGGTTTTTTTTTGGTTTACGGCCCAAGGTTTAGGGTTTAGGGTTTAGGGCTAATGGTTTAGGTTTTAGGAGTTTAGGTTTTAATGATTAGGGTTGAGGGTCTAGGATTTAGTGTTTAGGGTTTAGGATTTAGGACTCGGTGTTTAGGGTTTAAGGTTTATAGATTAGGGTTTATGGTTTAAGGTTTATGGATTAGAATTTAGGGTTTAAGGTTTAGGACTTAGGGTTTTGGGTTATTTTTAAGGGTTTAGGGTTTAGGTTTTACGGACCAAGTTTTAGGTTTATTGTTTAGGGTTTAGGTATTAGGGATAACAGATCAAGGTTTAGGGTTTATAGTTTATTGTTTAAGGTTTAGGGTTTAGGGCTTAGGGTTTAGGGTTTAGGTATTATGGTATATGGTTTAGGGTTTATGTTCTAGGGTTTAGGTCATTAGCATTCAAGGTTTAGGGCTAATGGTTTAGGATTTAAGGGTTTACTGAGTTTAGTATTTAATGTTTAGAGTTTATCATTTAGGATTTAGGGTTTACATCTCAAGGTTGAAGGGTTTAGAGAAGAGGTTTTAGGGTTTAGGCTTTAATGTTTAGTGGGTTTAGGGGTTAGAGTTAAGCGCTCATAGTTTAAGGTTTTGATTTTAGGACTTCGTTTTATGGTTTAGGGATTAGGGATAATAGATTAAGGTTTAGGGTTTATAGTTTAGGGTTTAGGGTTCAAGGTTTAGGGATTATAGTTAATGGACTAGGGATTATGGTATATGGTTTAGGGTTTATTGCTCGGGGTTTAGGGAAAAGTGTTTAGGGTTTTGGGGTTTACTATTTAGGATTTATTTTTAGTTTTTAGGGTTTAGAGTTTATGGTTTAGATTTTAGGGTTTGTGGCTCGGGGTTGAAGGGTTTAGGGTTTAGGATTTAAGGTTTTGGGTTAAGATTTTAGGGCTAAGGGTTTAGGGTTTATTGTTTAGTGGATTTATAGTTTAGGGTTTAGGGTTTAGGGCATGAGTTTGAGGGTTTAGGGCTCAAGGTTGAGGGTTTATAGTTTATGGTTAAGGGTTTAGGGTTTAGAGTGTATGAGGTTTAGGGATTATGGTTTTAGGTTTAGGGCTAAGGGTTTAGGGTTTATGGTTTAGGATTTACGGTTTAGGGTTTAGGGTTTAGTGTTTAGAGCTAATGATTTAGGATTTTCATTATAGGGTTTAGGGTTTATGGCGAGAGGTTTAGGGTTAAGGGTTTATGGCTCAAGGTTTAAGGTTTAGGGTTTAATGTCTAGTGGGTTTATGATTTATTGTTAATGGTTTAGAGTTTAGGGTTTTGGGTTTGTTATTTAGGGTTTAGTGTTTAAGTTTTAGGTTTTACAAATTAAGGTTTAGGGTTTAGGGTTTAAGGATTATGATTTAGGGTTTAGGGTTTAGGTTTTATGATTTAGGGCTAAGGGTTTAGGGTTGATTATTTAAGGGTTTAATATTTAGGGTTGATGGATTATGGTTTAGGTTTTATTACTTAGGGTTTTGGGTTTACGGATTAGGGGTTAGGGTTTAGGGTTTTGGGTTTAGGTCTTAGGACTTAGGGCTTAGCGTTCAATGTTTTAGGGTTTAGTGTTTAAGGTTTATGGATTAGGGTTTAGGGTTCATAGTTTAGGGTTTATGGTTTAGAGTTTAGCATTTAGAGTGTAGGGTTTACAATTTAGTGTTTATGGTTTATGGTTTAGGGTTTAGCATTTAGGGTTAAAGTCTCAAGGTTTAAGGTTAAGGGTTTAGGGTTTATTGTTTAGGGTTAAGGATTAAGGGTTTAGGGTTTAGGGTTTAGGTCTCATGTTTAGGATTTATGGTATAGGGATAATGATTTAGGGTTTAGGGCTTATGTTTTAGTGTTTAGGGTTTATGGTTTAGTGTTTAGGGTTTAGGGTTTAGGGTTTATGGTTTAGGTCCTTGCTCAGCATTTAATGTTTTAGGGTTTAGGGATTAGGTTTTAGGGTTTAGGGATTATGGTTTATGGCTTAAGGCTTAATGTTTAATGTTTTAGGGTTTATTGATTAGGATTTGGGGTTAAAAGTTTAGGGTTTAGGGATTAGGGCTAAGTGTTTAGGATTTAGGGTTTACAATTTAGGGTTTCTAGTTTTAATATTAGTTTTTATGGTTTAGGATTTAGCATTTAGGGTTAATCGCTCAAGGTTTAAGGTTTAGGGTTTCAGTTTAGTGATTAGGTTTTAGGGCTAAGGTTTTAAAGTTTAGGGTTTAGGGCTTAGTGTTTAGGGCTCACTTGTTTAGGGTTTAGGGTTTAGGGATCATATTTAGGGTTTATGGTATAAGTCTAAGTCATTAGGGTTTAGGGATTATGGTTTAGATTTTGGGTTTTATTCTTTAGTGTTTAGGTTTTATGGTTTAAGGTTTAGGTTTTAGGGATTAGGGTTTATGGTTTACGGTCACGGGGTTTAGGGTTTAGGAGTTATTGTTTCTTGTTTAGGATTTAAGGTTTAGGGTTTAGGGTTTTTAGTGTTTAGGGTTTAGTTCAGGGTTTAGGGTTCAAGGATTAGGGATTAGGGTTTAGGGTTTAGGGCTTATGGTTTAGAGTTTACGGTTTATGGATTAGGTTTTAGGATTAAGGGATCATTGTAAAAGGTATAGGTTTTAGTGTTTAGGGATTTGGATTTAGGGCTTAGGATTTAAGGGTTGAGGGTTTAGGGTTTAGGGTTTAGGTGTTAATAGTTTAGGTTTTAGGGTTTAGTGTTTAATTTTTAGGGTTGAGGGTTTAGGTTTTAATGTTTAGGACCCAAGGTTTAGGGTTTTTGTTTAGGGTTAAGGGTTTAGGGCTCAAGGTTTAGAGGTTTTGTGGTTTAGGGTATAGGGTTTAGGGATTATTTTGAGGATTTAGGGTTTATGGCTAATGGTTTAGGCTTTAGGATTTATGCTTTATGCTTTATGGTTTAGAATTTGGTGTTTTTAGGGTTTAGCGTTTATGGTTTAAGATTAGGGATAAGGGTTTATGGTTTGGGGTTTAAAATTTATGGGGTTTAAGGCTAAGAGTTTAGGTATCGGGGTTTAGGGTTTACAGATTACGGTTTAAGGTTTAGGGTTTAGTGTTTAGTTTTTAAGGCTTTGGGTTTAGGGTTTATGGTTTAGGGTTTAAGGATCTTGGTGTAGGTTTTATTGTTTTGGGTTAAGGGTTTAGGGTTGAAGATTTGGGGTTTAGGGTTTAAGACTAAGGGTTTAGGTATTAGGGATTAGGGTTTATCATTTAGGATTTAGGTCTCAACATTTAGGGTTTAGGGCTAGGGTTTAGGTTTTAATTTTTATAAATTACGGTTTAGGGTTTAGGGATTATGGTTTAGATTTTAGGTTTTAGGGTTTAGGTATTAGGGCTTAAGGTTTATACTTTAGTGTTAATGGTTTAGTTTGTAGGGTTTAGTGTTTAGGGCTAGAGTTTTATGATTTAGGGTTTAGGCCTTAGTATTTAGCATAGGGTTTAGGTTTTAGAGTTTAAGGATCAGGGTTTAGGGTTTAGGGTTAAGGTTTTAGGGTTTAGTGTTTAGGTTTTAAGGTTTATGGCTTAATTTTTGTGGTTATGGGATTATATAGTTTAGGGTTTAGGATTTATAATTTAGGGATTAGGGATAATGGTTATGGGATTATATAGTTTAGGGTTTAGGGTTTAGGGTTGAGGGCTAATAGTTTAGGGTTTAAGATTTAGGGTTTAGGGTCTATTGCTTATGGTTTAGGATTTAGAGTTTATGGTTTTGGGTTTAGGGCTGAGGTTTTATTGTTTAGTTTGTAGGCAATAGGGTTTATGGTTTAAGGCTAAGGGTTTAGGTTTTATGAGATTTATAGTTTATAGTTTAGATTTTAAGGATTAGTGTTTAGGATTTATGGTTTAGTCCTCAAGGTTTAGGGTTTAGGGATAATGGTTTAGGGTTTAAGGTATTGGGTTTAGGGTATTGGGCTAATGGCTTAGGGTTTAATGTTTATGGTTTAGGGTTAATGGTATAGGATTTAGGGCTCATGGTTTTGGGTTTGGGGTTTTGGGCTACGGTTTTAGGCTTTAGGTTTTGGGATTTAGGGATTATGGTATAGGGTTTATTGTTTAGAGCTCAAAATGTAGGGTTTTATTTTCACATTTAAGGGTTTAGCATTTAGAGGGTTTAGGGTTTTGGGTTTATATTTTAGGGTTTAGGAATTACGGTTTAGTGTTTAGTGTTCGGGGTTTATATATTTTTGCTTAGGGTTTAAGAGTTAGATTTTAGGGTTTAGGATTTAGGTAATAGCGTATAGGGTATAGGGGTATAGGGTATAGGTTTTAGGGTTTAGGGTTTAGGGTTTTTAGATTAGGATTTAGGTTTATGGCTAGGAATCTTTGGTTTAGTGTCTATGGCTTAGGGTTTAAGATTTAGGTTTTAGGGTTTAGGGTTTAGAGTTTAGGGTTTAGGGTTTAGGTATGAGGGTTGTGTGTTTATGGTTTATGGTGGATGGTTTCTATTTTAGGGTTTAGGGATTAGGTTATAGGTTTTGGGGTTTATGTTTTAGGGCTAAGGGTTTAGGGATTAGCATTTAGGGTTTAGGGTTTATGGTTTACGGATAAGGGTTTAAGGTTTAGGGGTTTATAGTTTTTAGTTTAAGGTTTGCAATTTAGTGTTTAGGGTTTAGCGCTCGGGGTTTAGGGATAATTATTTATGGTTTAGGATTTAGTGGGTCTAGGGTTTAGGGTTTAGAGATCTAGGTTTAGGGTTTAAATTTTAGTTCTTAGGGTTTAGGGTTTAGGGCTCGGGGTTTAGGGTTTATGGTTTAGGGCTAAGTTTTGAGGGTTTATATTTTATAGTTTAGATTTTAAGGTTTAGGGTTAAGATTTAAGATTTAGGGCTTAGGGTTTAGGGTTTAGGGTTTAGGGTTTAGGATTTATGACCCAAGCTTTAGGGTTTAGTGTTTAGTTGTTAAGTTTTAGGGGTTAGGGATTAAGGAATGAGTTATAGGGGTTAGGGTTTAAGGTTTAGGGCTCAAGGTTGAGGTTGATGGGTTATGGTTTAGGGAAAAGATTTTAGGTTTTAGGAGGTTTAGGCTTTAGGGTTAACTTTTTAGGGTTTAGGCTTTAGAGTTTATGGTTTAGGGATAAAGGTTAAGTGTTTAGGATTAATAATTTACTCTTAAAGGTTTAGGGTTTACATTTTATCAGTTTTATGGCTTAGGGTTTAGGATATATTATTTAGTGTTTAGGGATAAGGGTTTAGGCTTTATGTTCAAGGTTCGGGGCTGAAATTTTAGGGTTAGGGCTAAGGGTTTAGGGTTTATGGTTAAGATTTAGCATTTAGGGTTTAGGGTTTAGGGTTTAGTGTTTAAGGAATAGGGTTTAGGAATTAGGGATTAGGGTTTAGGGCTTAGGGCTTAGGGTTAAGGGTTTAGAGTTTACATTTTAGAAATCATTATTTAGGTTTTAGGATTTAGGTTTTAGGGTTCAGTGTTTAGAGTTAAGGGTTTATAGATATGGATTAATGGTTTAAAGTTTAGGGTTTAGGGTTTAGGACTAGGGTTTACGGTTTAGGGTTTAAGGTTTAGGGTTTAGGGTTGATGGTTTAGGTATGAGGGTTTAGGGTTTAGTTTTTAGGTTTTATGGTTTAGGGTTTAGGGTTTATGGCTCAACATATAGGGTTTTGGGTTTAGGGGTTAGTTTTTAAGGTCTAGGGATAAGGACTTAGGGTTAGGGGTTAGGGTTTAGGGTTAAGGGTTAAGGGTATAAGGTTTAGGGTTTAGTATTTAGGGTTAAAGGTTTAGTGTTTAGGGATTAGGGAAAAGGGTTTGGGGATTTATGGTTTATGGTTTAGGGTTAAGGGCTTATTGTTTATGGTTTATTCGTTAAGGAATAGGGTTTAGAGTTTAGGTCTCGGGGTTGAGGGTTTAGGGTTTATAATTTAAGACACATGGTTTACATTTTAGGGTATAGTGTTTATGGTTTAGGGATGTGGGTTTAGGGTTTATAATTTAGGGTTTAGGGATTATGGTTAGGGTTTAGGGCTAGGGGATTAGGGTCTATGGTTTAAGGTTTAGCATTTAGGGTTTATGGTTTATGGTTGAGGTTTAGGGTATAGGGTATAGGGTATAGGTTTTAGGGTTTAGGGTTTATGGATTAAGATTTAGGTTTATGGCTAGGAATCTAGGGTTTAGTGTATAGGGCTTAGGGTTTAAGGTTTAGGTTTTAGGGTTTAGGGTTTAGTTTTAAGGGTTTAGGGTTTAGGGTTTAGGTATGAGGTTGTGTGTTTATGGTTTAGGGTGGATTGTTTCTATTTTAGGGTTTAGGCATTAGGTTATAGGTTTTAGGGTTTATGTTTTAGGGCTAAGGGTTTAGGGATTAGCATTTAGGGTTTAGGATTTATGGTTTTATGGATAAGGGTTTAAGGTTTAGGGGTTTATAGTTTTTAGTTTAAGGTTTACGGTTTAGTGTTTAGGGTTTATCACTCGGGGTTTAGGGATAATTGTTTATGGTTTAGGGTTTAGTGGGTCTAGGGTTTAGGGTTTAGGATTTAGAGATCTAGGTTTATTTTTAGATTTTAGTTCTTAGGGTTTAGGGTTTAGGGCTCGGGGTTTAAGGTTTATGGTTTAGGGCTAAGGTTTAAGATTTAGGGCTCGGGGATTAGGGTTTAGGGTTTCGGATTTATGACCCAAGGTTTAGGGTTTCATGTTTAGTTGTTAAGTTTTAGGGCTTAGGGATTAAGGAATGAGTTATAGGGGTTAGGGTTTAAGGTTTAGGGCTCAAGGTTGAGGTTGATGGGTTATGGTTTAGGGAAAAGATTTTAGGTTTTAGGAGGTTTAGGCTTTAGTGTTAACTTTTTAGGGTTTAGGCTTTAGAGTTTATGGTTTAGGGATAAAGGTTAAGTGTTTAGGCTTAATAATTTACTCTTAAAGGTTTAGGGTTTACATTTATCGGGTTTATGGCTTAGGGTTTAGGATATATTATTTAGTGTTTAGGGATAAGGGTTTAGGCTTTATGTTCAAGGTTTAAGGCTGAAATTCTAGGGTTAGGGCTAAGGGTTTAGGGTTTATGGTTAAGATTTAGCATTTAGGGTTTAGTGTTTAAGGAATAGGGTTTAGGAATTAGGGATTAGGGTTTAGGGTTTAGGGCTTAGGTTTAAGGGTTTAGAGTTTAAATTTTAGAAATCATTATTTAGGTTTTAGGATTTAGGTTTTGGGTTCAATGTTTAGGGTTAAGGGTTTATGGCTATGGATTAATGGTTTACAGTTTAGGGTTTAGGGATTAGGGTTTAGGGTTTAGGACTAGGGGTTTACGGTTTAGGGTTTAAGGTTTAAGGTTTAGGATTTAGGGTTGATGGTTTAGGTATGAGGGTTTAGGGTTTAGTTTTTAGGTTTTATGGTGTAGGGTTTAGGATTTATGGCTCAACATATAGACTTTAGGGTTTAGGGTATAGAGATAAGGACTTAGGGTTAGGGCTTAGGGTTTAGGGTTAAGGGTTAAGGGTATAAGGTTTAGGGTTTTGTTTTTAGGGTTAAAGGTTTAGTGTTTAGGGTTTAGGGAAAAGGGTTTGGGGATTTATGGTTTATGGTTTAGGGTTAAGGGCTTAGTGTTTATGGTTTATTCCTTAAGGAATAGGGTTTAGGGTTTAGGTCTCGGGGTTGAGGGTTTAGGGTTTATAATTTAGGACACATGGTTTACATTTGGGGTTTAGTGTTTATGGTTTAGGAATGTGGGTTTAGGGTTTATAATTTAGGGTTTAGGGATTATGGTTTAGGGTTTAGGGCTATGGGATTAGGGTTTATGGTTTAAGGTTTAGGGTTTAGGGTTTATGGTTTATGGTTGAGGTTTTATGGTTTATGGTTGAGGGTTTAGCATTTAGTTTTTAGGTATTATAGTTTAGTGTGTAGGATTTAGGTGTCATGGTATATGGTTTACAGTTTAGTGTTTAGTGCATAGTTTTTAGGGTTTAGGACTAAGGTCTTAGGTTTTAGGGTTTAGGGCTTAGGGTTTAGAGTTTAGGACTAAGCGTTTATAGTTTAGGTTTTAAGGGTGTTTAAATTATAGGGTTTAGGTTTTTGGGTTAACGGTATAGGGTTTAAGGTTTGTGGTTTAGGGTATATGGTTTACGGTTTAGGGTTTAGGGTTTAGGATTTAGACTTTAGGTTTTAGGGCTAATGGTTTAGGTTTTGGGTTTAGTACATAGGGTATAAGATTTAGGGCTCAAGGTTTAAGGTTTAGGGTTTATGGGGTGTACAATTTAGGGTTTAGGGTTTAATGTTTAGCTTTTAGGGTTTAGGGTTTAGGGTTTATAGCTAAGGGTTTAGGGTTTAGGGTTTATGGTTTAGGTTTTAGGTTTTAGGGTTTAGTTTTTAGTGTTTAGGATTTCATGTTTAGCATTTAGCATTAGATTTTAGGGTTAAGGGCTACGGTTTTATGGCTCAAGATTTAGCATTTATAGATTTAGGGTTTATGGGTAAGGGTTTAGGGTTTACAGTTTAGTGTTTATGGTTCGGGGTTTAGAGTTTAGGGTTTAGGGTTTATGGTTTAGGGTTCGAGTGTTTAGGGCTCACTTTGTTAAAGGTTTAGGTTTTAGGGTTTAGGGTTTATGGTATACGGCTAAGGGTTTAGGGTTTAGGGATTAGGATTTAGGGTTTAGGGTTTATGATTTTGTGTTTAGGGTTTAGGGTTCACGACCCGAGGGTTTAGGGTTTGGGGTTTAACCACAATTTTTAGGGTTAAAGGTTTTAAGTTTTAGCATTTCTTGTTTATGGTTTACGGTTTACGGTTTAGGTTTATGGCTAAGGGTTTAGGGTTTAGCATTTAGCGATAATTTTTAGTGTTTAGGGTCATGGTTTAGTGTTTATGTTTTAGGGTTTAGAGTTTAGGGTTTATTGTAAAGGTGTAAGGTTTGATGATTTAGGGTTGAGGGTTTAGGGTTTAGTTTTTAGGGTATATGATTTAGTGTTTAGTTTTTAGGGTTTAGGGTTTAGGTTTTAGGGTTTAAGGTTTCAATGTTAAGATTTAGGGATTAGGGTAAAAGTATAGGGTTTAGGGTTTAATGTTTATTTCTCGGGATTCAAGGGTTTAGAGTTTATGATGTAGGGTTTACAATTTAGAGTTTAAGGTTTAGTGTTTAGGTTTTAGGGTTTAGGGTTTAATTTTTAGGGTTTAAGAATTAGGGTTTAGGGTTTGGTTTTAGGTTTTAGTGCTAATTTTTAGGGTTTAGCATTTAGGGCTTAGAGTTTAGTGTTTAAGGTTTAACGTTTCGGGTTAGGGTTTAGGGCTAAGGGTCTAGGTATTATGATTTAGGATTTACAATATTTAAGGATAAGGTTTTAGGTGTTAGGGTTTAACGTTTACGTATTAGGTTTTAAGGTTTAGGGTTTAGTGTTTAGGATTTAGGGCTTAAGGTTTAGTGTTTAAGTGTTAGGGTTTAGAGTTCATGGTTTAGGGTTTAGTATTTTGATCTAAGAGTTTAGGGTTTAGTATTTAACGTTTAGGGTTTATGGATTATGGTTTAGGGTTTTAGGATAGGGGTTTAGGTTTTAATTTTTAGGACTTAGCATTTAGGGCTTTGGGTTTAGGGTTTAGGGTTTAGCATTTAGGAGTAGGTTTTATCATTTTACGTTTAGGGTTTAGGGGTTTACACTTTAGTTTTTAGGTTTTAGTGTTTAGGGCTAGGTGTTTATGGTTTAGGCCTTGAGTTTAAGGTTTATGGTTTATTTATTAGTGTTTACGGTTTAGGGTTTACAATTTTATATTTAGGGTTTATATTTTTGGGTTTAGAGATCAAGTTTTAGGGTTTAGAAGATAGGGTAGAAGGTTTAGGATATAGGGTTTAGAATTTAGCATTTAGCATTTAGGGTTTAGATTTTTAGGGATTAGGGCTAAGGGTTTTGGGTTTAAGGTTTAGGGATTACGTTTTAGGGTTTAGGGCTAGTGGTTTATGGTTTAGGGTTCAGTGTTTAGGGTTTACTGCTAAGGGTTTACAATTTTTAGGGTTTATGCTTTATTATTTAGGGCTTAAGGCTTAGGGTTTAGGCTTCAAGCTTTAGGGATCAAGGTTTGTGGTTTAGGTATTATGGTTTAGTGCTAAAGGTTTAGTGTTTTGGGTTTTCAGTTTAAGTTTTAGGGTTTAGGGATAAGGAGTTATGGTTTAGGAGATAGGGTATAGCGTTTAGGGATTATTTTTAGGGTTTAGGTTTTAATGTTTAGGGGTTAGGGTTAAGGGTTTAGTATATAGGGTTTAGGGTTTAGGATTTAGGGTTTAGGGTTTAGGGATTTATGTTTTATTGTTTAGTGTGAATGGTTTAGGGTTTAGGGTTTAGGGGTTTATATTTTAGGGTTTAGGGTTTAGTGTTTAGGGTTTGAGATTCATGGTTTAGTGTTTAGGGTTTAGGGATTAGGGATAAGGGTTTTAGTATTTATGGGTTAGGGGTATATGGTTTATTTTTATGGTTTAGGGTTTAGGATTTAGGGATCGGGGTTTAGGGTTTAGAGTTTAGGGCTCAAGGTTTAGGGTTTAGATTTTAGGTTTAGGGGTTTAGAGTTTTGGGTTTACTATTCAAGGTGAATATTTTAGGGTTTAATGCTTAAGGGTTGGGGCTTAGGGTTTATGGTTTATGGTTTATGGTTTCGGGGTTTAATGTTTATTTCTTAGTGTTTAGGGTTTAGAGCTCGGGGTTTAGGGTTTAGGGCCTAAGGGTAGGGGGTTAGGGTTTAGGTTTTAGGGTTTTGTGTTTAGGGGTTTAGGCTTTTCGGTTTTAGGGTTTCCAGGGTTTAATGTTTATTTCTTAGTGTTTAGGGTTTAGAGCTCGGGGTTTAGGGTTTAGGGCTAAGGGTTTATTTTTCAAGGTTTAGGGTTTAGGGGTTAGATTGTAGGCTTTAGTGCTCGTGGTTTAAGGTTTAGGGTTTAGGGGTTAGACCGTAGGCTTTAGTGCTCGGGGTTTAAGGTTTAGGGTTTAGGGATAAATTTTAAGAGTTTATGGTTTAGGAGGTTTAAGGTTTAACTTTCATTCTTTCGTGTTTAGTATTTAGGATTTAGAGTTTAGGGTTTAGTTTTTATTATTTAGGGTTTAGGGTTTAGAGTTTAGGGTTTAGGGTTTACACTTTAGTTTTTAGGTTTTAGTGTTTAGGGCTACGTGTTTATGGTTTAGAGTTTAGGGTTTAGGCCTTATAGTTTAAGTTTTATGGTTTATTTATTAGTGTTTATGGTTTAGAGTTTACAATTTTATATTTAGGATTTATATTTTTGGTTTAGAGATCAAGTTTTAGGGTTTAGAAGATAGGGTAGAAGGTTTAGGATATAGGGTTTAACATTTAGCATTTAGCGTTTAGGGTTTAGGGTTTAGCGTTTACATTTTAAGGATTATGGCTAAGGGTTTTGGGTTTAAGGTTTAGGGATTACGTTTTAGGGTTTTGTGCTAGGGGTTTATGGTTTAGGGCTCAGTGTTTAGGGTTTACTACTAAGGGTTTATAATTTTTAGGGTTTATGCTTTGTTATTTAGGGCCCAAGGCTTAGGGTTTAGGCTTGGGCTTTGGGGATCGGGGTTTGTGGTTTAGGTTTTATGGTTTAGTGCTAAAGGTTTAGTGTTTAGGGTTTTCGGTTTAAGTTTTAGGGTTTAAGGATAAGGATTTATGGTTTAGGAGATAGGGTATAGCGTTTAGGGATTATTTTTAGGGTTTAGGTTTTAATGTTTAGGGTTATGGTTAAGGGTTTAGTAGTTAGTGTTTAGGATTTAGGGTTTAGGGTTTAGGGTTTAGGATTTAGGGGTTTATGTTTTAGTGTTTAGTGCTAATGGTTTAGGGTTTAGGGGTTTATATTTTTGGGTTTAGGGTTTAGTGTTTAGGGTTTGAGATTCATGGTTTAGTGTTTAGGGTTTAGGGATTAGGGATAAGGGTATAGTCTTTATGGGTTAGGGGTATATGGTTTATTTTTATTGTTTAGGATTTAGGATTTAGGGCTTAGGGTTTAGAGTTTAGGGCTCAAGATTTAGGGTTTAGATTTTAGGGTTTAATGCTTATGGGTTGGGGCTTATGGTTTATGGTTTATCTTTTAAGGTTTTAGGTTTTAATTTTTTTTTCTTAGTGTTTATGGTTTAGAGCTCGGGGTTTAGGGTTTAGGGCTAAGGGTTTAGGGTTTCTGATTTAGGTTTTAGGGTTTAGTGTTTAGGGGTTTAGGCTTTTCAGTTTTAGGTTTAGGGTTTGGGGTTTATTTTTTTAAAGTTTAGGGTTTAGGGGTTAAGTGGCAGGATTTAGTACCGAGGGTTTAAGGTTTAGGGTTTAGGGATAAATTTTAAGAGTTTATGGTTTAGGAGGTTTAAGGTTTAACATTTATGGTTTAATGTTTAGTGTTTAGGTTTTAGTTTTTGGGATTTAGTTTTTATTGTTTAGGGTTTAGGGTTTAGGGATCACGGTTAAGGATTTAAGGTTTAGGGCTAAGGGTTTAGGGATTAGAATCTTTGGTTTAGGCATCAAATTTTAGGATTTAGGGTTTAGGGTTTAGGGTGTAAGGTAACTATTATAGGGTTTAAGATTTAGGATTTATGGTTTAGGGTTTAGGGTTTAGGGTTTATATTTTAGTGTTTATGGTTTAGGGTTTAGGGATAAGTGTTTAGGGTTTAGACTTTAGGATTTAAAGGGTTTAAGTCTAAGGGTTTAGGGTTTAGGGTTTAGGGTTTAGGGTATACGGTTTACTGGTTTAGTGTTTAGGATCTAGGGTATAAGGTTTAAGGTTTAGGGCTCGGGGCTCATGGTTTAGGATTTAGTGTTATTGGATAAGGTTTTAGGGTTCGGGATTTAAGGTTTCGGGTCGGAGCTTACGGTTTAGGGTTTAGGGATAGGGGTTTATGTTTTAGGGTTAAGGGTTTGAGGTTTAGGTTTTAGGTTTTAAGGTTTACGGTTTAGGATAAGGGTTTAGGGTTTACACTTTAGTTTTTAGGGTTAAATTTTTAGGGTTTAGGGTTTAGTGTTTAGTCCTTAGGATTTAAGGTTTAGGGTTTACTATTTATTCTTTAGGTTTTTAGTTTTATGATTTAGGGTTAACAAGATAGGGTATATGGTTTAGGGCTCATAGTTTAGGGTTTAGGGGGTATAAAATTTATGATTTAGAGTTTAGGGTTTAGGGTTTAGGGTTTAGAATTTAGGTTTTATCATTTTACGTTTAGGGTTTAGGGTTTCACGGTTTAGTTTCTAGGTTTTAGTGTTTAGGGCTAGGTGTTTATGGTTTAGGGTTTAGGGTTTAGGCCTTAGAGTTTAAGGTTTATGGTTTATTTATTAGTGTTTACGGTTTAGGGTTTACAATTTTCTATTTAGGGTTTATATTTTTTGGTTTAGAGATCAATTTTTAGGGTTTAGAAGATAGGGTAGAAGGTTTAGGATATAGGGTTTAACATTTAGCATTTAGCATTTAGGGTTTAGGGTTTACATTTTAGGGATTAGGGCTAAGGGTTTTGGGTTTAAGGTTTAGGGATTATGTTTTAGGGTTTAGGGCTAGGGGTTTATGGTTTAGGGCTCGGTGTTTAGGTTTTACTCGCTAAGGGTTTAAAATTTTTAGGGTTTATGCTTTATTATTTAGGGCTTAAGGCTTAGGGTTTAGGTTTCGGCTTTAGGGATCGGGGTTTGTGGTTTAGGTTTTATGGTTTAGTGCTTTAAAGGTTTAGTGTTTAGGGTTTCGGTTTAAGTTTTAGGGTTTAATGATAAGGATTTATGGTTTAGGAGATAGGGTATAGCATTTAGGGATTATTTTTAGGGTTTAGGTTTTAATGTTTAGGGGTTATGGTTAAGGGTTTACTATTTAGGGTTTAGGATTTAGGGTTTATGGTTTAGGGTTTAGGATTTAGGGGTTTATGTTTTAGTGTTTAGTGCTAATGGTTTAGGGTTTAGGGGTTT
Organism: Taxus wallichiana var. yunnanensis; assembly: GCA_018340775.1. Taxonomy (NCBI): domain Eukaryota; kingdom Viridiplantae; phylum Streptophyta; class Pinopsida; order Cupressales; family Taxaceae; genus Taxus; species Taxus wallichiana. Next base: position 236,592,473 of record CM031242.1, read on the forward strand.
ATATTTTAGGGTCTAGGGTTTAGTGTTTAGGATTTGAGATTCATGGTTTAGTGTTTAGGGTTTAGGGATTAGGGATAAGGGTTTAGTCTTTATGGGTTAGGGGTATATGGTTTATTTTTATTGTTTAGTGTTTAGGATTTAGGGCTTAGGGTTTAGAGTTTAGGGCTCAAGGTTTAGGGTTTAGATTTTAGGGTTAGGGATTTAGAGTTTTGGGTTTCCTGCTCAAGGTGAATATTTTAGGGTTTAATGCTTATGGTTTGGGGTTTACGGTTTTTGCTTTGTGGTTTAAGGTTTTAGGGTTTAAGGTTTTTTTCTTAGTGTTTATGGTTTAGAGCTCGGGGTTTAGGGTTTAGGGCCAAGGGTTTAGGGTTTACGGTTTAGGTTTTAGGGTTTAGTGTTTGGGGGTTTAGGCTTTTCAATTTTAAGTTTAGGGTTTAGGGTTTATTTTTTAAAGTTTAGGGTTTAGGAGTTAGACCGTAGGATTTAGTACTGGGTTTAAGGTTTAGGGTTTAGGGATAAATTTTAAGAGTTTATGGTTTAGGAGGTTTAAGGTTTAACATTCATGGTTTAGTGTTTAGTGTTTAGGTTTTATGGTTTAGGATTTAGTTTTTATTGTTTAGGGTTTAGGGTTTAGGGTTTAGGGATCATGGTTAAGGATTTATGGTTTAGGGCTAAGGGTTTAGGGATTAGAATTTTGGGTTTAGGCATCAAATTTTAGGATTTAGGGTTTAGGGTTTAGGGTGTAATGTAACTATTATAGGGTTTAAGATTTAGGATTTATGGTTTAGGGTTTAGGGTTTGGAATTTAGGGTTTAGGGTTTATATTTTAGTGTTTATGGTTTAGGGTTTAGGGATAAGTGTTTAGGGATTAGGGTTTAGGATTTAAAGGGTTTAAGTCTAAGGGTTTAGGGTTTACGGTTTACGAGTTTAGTGTTTAGGATCTAGGGTATAAGGTTTAATGTTTAGGGCTCGGGGCTCATGGTTTAGGATTTAGTGCTATTAGCTAAGGTTTTAGGGTTTAGGATTTAAGGTTTTAGGTTTTGGTCTTACGGTTTAGGGTTTAGGGATAGGGGTTTATGTTTTAGGGTTTAGGGTTTAGGTTTTAAGGTTTAGGATTTAGGGATAAGGGTTTAGGGTTTACACTTTAGTTTTTAGTATTAAATTTTTAGGGTTTACTTTTTAGTGCTAATGGTTAAAGGTTTAGGGTTTAGGCCTTAGGGTTTAGGGTTTAGGCCTTAGTGTTTAGGCATTAGGATTTAAGGTTTAGGGTTTACTATTTATTCTTTAGGTTTTTAGTTTTATGATTTAGGGTTAACAAGATAGGGTATATGGTTTAGGGCTCATAGTTTAGGGTTTAGGGGGTATAAAATTTATGGTTTAGGGTTTAGGGTTTAGGGTTTAGGTTTTATCATTTTACGTTTAGGGTTTAGGGTTTACACTTTAGTTTTTAGGTTTAGTGTTTAGGGCTAGGTGTTTATTGTTTAGGGTTTAGAGTTTAGGCCTTAGAGTTTAAGGTTTATGGTTTATTTATTAGTGTTTATGGTTTAGGGTTTACAATTTTGTATTTAGGGTTTATATTTTTGGTTTAGAGATCAAGTTTTATGGTTTAGAAGATAGGGTAGAAGGTTTAGGATATAGGGTTTAACATTTAGCATTTAGCGTTTATGGTTTAGGGTTTAGGGTTTACATTTTAGTGATTAGGGCTAAGGGTTTTGGGTTTAAGGTTTAGGGATTATGTTTTAGGGTTTAGGGCTAGGGGTTTATGGATTAGGGCTCGGTGTTTAGGGTTTACTGCTAAGGGTTTACAATTTTAGGGTTTATGCTTTATTATTTAGGGCTTAAGGCTTAGGGTTTAGGCTTGGGATTTAGGGATCGGGGTTTGTGGTTTAGGTTTTATGGTTTAGTGCTAAAGGTTTAGTGTTTAGGGTTTTCGGTTTAAGTTTTAGGGTTTAAGGATAAGGATTTATGGTTTAGGAGATAGGGTATAGCGTTTAGGATTATTTTTAGGGTTTAGGTTTTAATGTTTAGGGGTTAGGTTTAAGGGTTTAGTATTTATGGTTTAGGATTTAGGGTTTAGGGTTTAGGATTTATGGGTTTATGTTTGAGTGTTTAGTGCTAATGGTTTAGGGTTTAGGGGTTTATATTTTAGTGTTTAGGGTTTGAGATTCATGGTTTAGTGTTTAGGGTTTAGGGATTAGGGATAAGGGTTTAGTCTTTATGGGTTAGGGGTATATGGTTTATTTTTAATTGTTTAGGGTTTAGGATTTAGGGCTTAGGGTTTAGAGTTTAGGGCTCAAGGTTTAGAATTTAGATTTTAGGGTTAGGGATTTAGAGTTTTGGGTTTATTGCTCGGGGTGAATATTTTAGGGTTTAATGCTTATGGGTTGGGGCATAGGGTTTATGGTTTATGGTTTAAGGTTTTAGGGTTTAAGGTTTTTTTCTTAGTGTTTAGGGTTTAGACACGTGGGGTTTAGGGTTTAGGGCTAAGGGTTTACGGTTTACGGTTTAGGTTTTAGGGTTTAGTGTTTAGGGGTTTATGCTTTTCAGTTTTAGGTTTAGGGTTTAGGGTTTAATTTTTAAAGTTTAGGGTTTAGGGGTTAGACCGTAGGATTTAGTACTCGGGGTTTAAGGTTTAGGGTTTAGGGATAAATTTTAAGAGTTTATGGTTGAGGAGGTTTAAGGTTTAACGTTCATGGTTTAGTCTTTAGTGTTTTGGTTTTAGGGTTTAGGTTTTAGTTTTTATTGTTTAGGGTTTAGGGTTTAGGGATCATGGGTAAGGATTTATGGTTTACAGCCTAAGGGTTTAGGGATTAGAATTTTGTGTTTAGGCATCAAATTTTAGGATTTAGGGTTTAGGGTTTAGGGTGTAAGGTAAATATTATAGGGTTTAAGATTTAGGATTTATGGTTTAGGGTTTAGGGTTTGGTGTTTAGGATTTAGGGTTTATATTTTAGTGTTTATGGTTTAGGGTTTAGGGATAAGTGTTTAGGGATTATGGTTTAGGATTTAAAGGGTTTAAGTCTAAGGGTTTAGGGTTTAGGGTTTACAGGTTTAGTGTTTAGAATCTAGGGTATAAGGTTTAAGGTTTAGGGCTCGGGGCTCATGGTTTAGGATTTAGTGTTATTGGCTAAGGTTTTAGGGTTCGAGATTTAAGGTTTCAGAGCTTACGGTTTATGGTTTAGGGATAGGGGTTTATGTTTTAGGGTTTAGGGTTTGAGGTTTAGGGTTTAGGTTTTAAGGTTTAGGGTTTAGGGATAAGAGTTTAGGGTTTACACTTTAGTTTTAGGGTTTACTTTTTAGTGCTAATGGTTAAAGGTTTAGGGTTTAGGGTATAGGGTTTATTGTTTAGGACTTAGGATTTAAGGTTTAGGGTTTACTATTTATTCTTTAGGTTTTTAGTTTTATGATTTAGGGTTAACAAGATAGGGTATATGGTTTAGGGCTCATAGTTTAGGGTTTAGGGGGTATAAAATTTATGGTTTAGAGTTTAGGGTTTAGGTTTTTGTGTTTCAGGTTTATAATTTACGGTTTAGGGATAAGGGTTAAGGGTTTAAAGTTTAGGATTTAGGGATGAAGATTCATGGTTTATATTTTAGGGCTTAGGTTTTGGGTTTAAGGCTAGGGATTTAGCACTTAGGGTTTAGGGATTAGGGATAAGGGTTTAGGGTTTAGGTTTTATGGTTTATTTTTTAGGTTTTAGGGCTTAGTGTTTAGGGATCGGGGTTTATGATTTAGGTTTCAAGGGTCCGGGGGGTTCCGGGTTTTTAGTTTAGGGTTCGAGGATTAGGGTTTGAGGTTAACAGTTTAGTATTTATGGTTTAGGTTTTAGGGTTTAGGGCTTAAGAGATAATGTTTATGGTTTAGGGCCAAGGGTTTGGGGTTTAGTGTTTAGGGATTTGGGTTAAGGGTTAAGGGTTTGGGGTTTAGGGCTCAAGGTTTAAGGTTTAGGTTTTGAGGGTTTACGTTTTAGGGTTTAGGGTTCGGGGGTTTAGGATTTAGTGGTTTAGGTTTTAGGGTTTTGGGCTGAAGGTTTAGGTTTTAAGGGGTTTAGAATTTTTGGTTTAGGGTTTAGGGATAAGGATTTAGGGTTTAAGGATAAGGGTTTAGGGTTTAGGGTTTAGGGGGTATATGGTTTACGGTTTATGGTTTAGGATTCATAGCTCAAGGTTTATAGGTTAGGGTTTATGGTTTAGGGATCATGATATAGGGCTTATGGTTTGGGGTTTATAGTTTAGGGCTGAGGATTTAGGGTTTAGGGTTTAAGGTTTATGGTTTGGGGTTTATAGTTTACGGTTTAGTTTTTTTGACAAGGGTTAAGGTTTTAGGATTTAAAGCTTAGGGTTTAGGGATTGGATTATGACTTAGGCTTTAGTGTTTAGGTTTTAGAGTTTAGGGTTGAGTTTTTAGGGTTTATTTCTTAGTTTTCATAGTTTATGGTTTTTGGGTTTAGTGTTTAGGGTTTATGGTTTAGGGTTTTGGGTTGAGGATTTAGCTTTTAGGGTTTAGTGATTAGGGTTTATTATTTAGGGTTTAGGGTTTGAAGTTTATTTTTCAGGGTTTAGGGTTTAGGTGTTATGGGCTAGGGATAAGTTTTTAGGATTTATGGTTTAGAAGGTTTAAGGTTTAACATTTGTTTTTTAGTGTTTAGGGTTTAGGTTTTAGGGTTTAGTTTTTAGGGTTTAGGGCTCAAAGTGAAAGGAATGATATCTAGATCATACTAAGCCAAGAACTAAGATTAGGGTTTATGATTTATTTTTTAAGGTTTAGGGTGTAGGGTTTACATCCCAGGGTTTAGGGTTTTGGGTTAAGTATTTTGGGATAACTTTTTAGGGTTTATGGTTGAGGGGGTTTAAGTGTCTAGTGTTTAGAGTTTATGGAGTTTAGGGTTTGGGTTTTAGGTTTAGGGTTCAAGGTTTATGTTTTAGGGTTTAAGATTTATGGTTTAGGGTTTAGTGTTTAATGTGTAGGACTATGGTTTCAGGGTTTAGGGTTTATGAATCGGGGTTCAAGACTTAGGGTTTCAGGTTTAGGTCTAAGTGTATAAGGTTTAGGGTTTAGGGTTTAGTTTTTACGGGCATAGGGTTTAGGGATTAGGTGTAAGGGGGTTTAATGTTTAGCATTTAAGGTGTAAGGTTTAGGGATTAGGGTATAAGTATGAGGGTTTAAGGTTTGTGGTTTAGGTTTTATGGCTCAGGGATTAGGGATAAGAGTTTAGGGTTTAGGGTTTAGGGTTTAGGGCTAGGGTTTAGGATTTGAGGTTTAGTGCTCAAAATTTAAGGTTTATTTTTAGGGCTCATTGTTTAGGGTTTATGGTTTTAGGGTTTAGTGTTTAGGGCTAAGTGTTTAGGGTTTAGGGTTTTTAGTTTTGGGTATAGGGTTTAGGGTTTAGGGCTTAGGGATTATGGATTAGGGCTAAGAGTTTAGGTTATAGGAGGTTTACATTTTAGGGTTTATTTAATAGGGTTTTGATTTAGGGATTAGTGTTAAGGGTTAAAGTTTTAGTTTTTAGGGTTTAGGGTTTAAGGTTTAGTGTTTAGGGTTTAGGTTTTAGAGGTTAGGGGTTAGGGTTAAGGGTTTAGGATTAAGGGTTTAGGGATAGGTGTTTATGGTCTAGGGTTTATAACTCATGGTTTAGGGTTTACAATTTAGGGCTCTTGGTTTAGGGTTTAGTGTTTAGGTTATAGGTTTTAGTGTTTAAGGAGTAGGGTCTAGGGTGTAGGGTTTATGGTTAATGGCTCGGTGTTTAGGGTTTAGGGATTAGGGATAAGGGTCTAGGGTTTAGGGTTAAGTTTTTAGAGCTCAAGGTTTAGAGCTCATGATTTGGGGTTTACTTTTTAGAACTTTGGGCTAATGGTTTAGGTTTTAATATTTAGGGTATAGGGTTTATTGTTTATGGTTTACAATTTTTGTTTAGGTTTTAGGTCTTAGTTTTTATGGTTTAGGGCTCGGGGTTTAGGGATAATGATTTAGGGTTTAGGGTTCGGGGTTTAAAGTTTGGTTTAGGGTTTAGGTTTAAGAGTTTAGGGATCAAGTTATAGGGTTTTTGGTTTAGGTTTTAGGGTTTAGTGCTCAAGGTTTAGGGTTTTAGGGTTTAAGGTTTATGGATATGGGTTTAGGGTTTAGGTTTTAGGATTTAGTGTTTATGGTTTTTTTAGGGTTTAGGGTTTAAGGTTTAGGGTTTAGGGTTTAGGGGTTATTGGTTAGGGATACGTTTTTAGGGTTTATGGTTTAGGAGGTTTAAGGTTTAACATTTATGGTTTAGTGTTTAGGGTTTAGGCTTCATGGTTTAGTTTTTAGGTTGTAGGGTTTAGGGTTTAGGTTGTAGGGTTTAGGGTTTAGGTTGTAGGGTTTAGGGCTCGGGGCTCATAGTTTAGGGTTTGGGGTTTAGGATTCAGATTTAAGGCTTATGGTTTAGATTTTAGGGTTTATGGTTTAATGCTACATGTTTAGGGTTTACACTTTATTGTTTAGGGTTTAGGATTTAGGGCTCAAGGTTTTAGGATATAGGGTTTAGGGCTCGTTGTTTAGGGTTTAAGGATAAAGGTATAGGGTATAGGTTATAGGGTTTATGGTTTATGAGTTTAGGGTTTAGAGTTTAGGGCTAAGGTTTTAGGGTTTAAGGTTTAAGGGTTTATATATTAGGGTTTATTGGTTTTTAAGGGTGTAGGGTTTGTGGTTTAGGGTGTAGGGTTTACATCTTAGGATTTAGGGTTTAGGGTTAAGAATTTTGGGATAAATGTTTAGGGTTTATGGTTTAGGGGGTTTAAGTGTTTAGTGTTTATATTTTATGTGGTTTAGGGTTTGGGTTTTGGTTTAGGGATCAACGTTTAGGTTTTAGGTTTAGGATTACAGTTTAGGGTTTAGGGTTTAGGATTTAGGGTTTAATATTTGGGAGTAGGGGTTTAGGGTTTAGGTTTTATGGATCGGGGTTTAGGATCTAGGGTTTAAGGTTTAGGTCTAAGGGTTTAGGGTTTAGGGTTTAAAGTTTAGGGTTTAGTGTTTAGGGGCTTAGAGCTTAGGGCTTATGGTTTAGGAGGTTTAGGGGTTTAATGTTTAGCATTTAAGGTCTAAGGTTTAGGGATTAGAGTTCTGGTGAGGGTTTTAGGTTTAGGTTTTAGGCGTTAAGGTTTAGGGCTAACTCTGTTTATGGTTTACGATTTAGGGTTTAGGGCTAGGGGTTTAGGGTTTTAGGTTTAGTGCTCAAAATTTATGGTTTATGGTTTATGGTTTAGGGCTACAACCAAAAACAGGTTTTTAGTTTTTGGTATATAGTTTAGGTTTAGGTCTTAGGGTTTAGATCTTAGGGATTAGGGTTTAGGGCGAAGGGTTTAGGGTTTAGGTTTTAGGTGGTTTATATTTTAGATTTTATTTATTAGGGTTTATGATTTAGGGATTAGTGTTAAGGGTTTAAGTTTTAGTGTTTAGGGTTTAGGGTTTAGGGTTTAGGGTAAAGGGGCCGAAGGTTTAGGGTTTATGATTTAGGGTTTAGGTTTTAGAGGTTAGGGCTTAGGGTTTAGGGTTTAGGGTTAAGGGTTAAGGGTTATGGGCTAAGGGTTAAGGGTTAGGGATTCGGGGATAGTATTTTATGGTTTAGGTTTTAGGACTCATGGTTTAGGGTTTAGGGTTTATAGTTTAGGGCTCATGGATTAGGGTTTAGTGTTTAGGTTGTAGGTTTTGGGTTTACGGAGTAGGGTTTAGGGTGTAGGGTTTATGATTAATGGCTCAGTGTTTAGGGTTTATCACTTGGAAATAAGGGTCTAGGGTTTTAGGTTTAGTGTTCGAGGATCAAGGTTTAGAGCTCATGATTTGGGGTTTATTGTTTAGAACTTTTGGTTAATGGTTTAGGTTTTATTATTTAGGGTATAGGTTTTTTTATTTATGGTTTAGGGTTTAGGGTTTTAAAATTTTTGTTTAAGTATTAGGGTTTAGGGTTTATGGCTAAGGGTTTAGGGTTTATGGTTTAGGAATTATGGTTTAGGGCTAAGGATTTAGGGTTTAGGGTTCGAGTGTTTAAGGTTTATGGTTTAGGGTTTAGGTTTAAGCATTTAGGGATCAATTTATAGGGTTTTGAGTTTAGGTTTTAGGGTTTAGTTCTTTAGGTTTAGGGTTTTAGAGTTTAGGCCTAAGGATTTGGGGTTTAACAAGTTTATAATTAAGGGATTAGGTTTTAGAATTTAGGGTTTAGGGTTTAAGGTTTAGGGTTTAGTGTTTAGGGTTTAGGGCTTAAGATTTTGAGTTTAGGGTTTATGGTTTTGGGTTTAGGGTTTAGGAATAAGGATTTATAGTTTAGGGTTCATGGGGTTTAGTGTTTAGGTTTTAAAGCTCAATGTTTAGGATTTAAGGGTTATGGTTTAGGAATCATGATTTAGGGTTTAAAAATAAGGGTTTATGGTTTAGGGTTGTGGGCTCGAGTTTAGGGTTTAGGTTTTAGTGTTTGTGGCCGAGGATTTTAGGGTTTAGATTTTATGGGATTTTGGGTTTAGGGTTCAAAGTTTAGGGTTTGGTGTTTAAGATTTAGGCCTAATGGTTTAATGTTTAATGTTAAGGGTTTAGGGTTAAGGATTTAGGGTTTATGGCTACAAGTTTAGGGTTTAGGTCTTATGGATAAGGTTTTAGGATTTAGGGTTTAGGTTTTATTATTTTAGGGTTATGGTTTAGGGTTAAGGGCCCAAGGTTTAGCGTTTAAGGTTTAGGGCTCATGGTTTAAGGATTAAGGTTTTAGGGTTTAGGGCTAGGTTTTTAAGGTTTAGGGTTTAGGACTCAAAATTTAGGGTTTAAGGTTTAGGGTTTAGGGTTTAGGGTTTAAAGCTAAGAGTTTAAGATTTAGGGTTTAGGATTTAGGGTTTATGTTTAGGGTTTTGGGTTTAGGGTTTAGGGTTTTGGGTTTAGTGTTTATGGTTTAGGCTAAGGGTTTAAGGTTTAGGGTTTTAGGGTTTAAGGTTTAGAGTTTAGGGATAGGGTTTTAGGGTTGAGGATTAGGGATTGGGATTTAGGGATTATAATTTAGGTTTTATGGTTTATTTATCAAGGTATAGGGTTTTCTATTTAGGGTTTAGGATTTAGGGTTTTGGGTTTAGTGTTCGGGGTTTAGGGTTTAGGGTTTTAGGGTTTATGGTTTATGGTTTAGGATTTATTATTTAGAGTTTATGGATTAGGGTTTAGGTTTTAGGGTTTACGGGTCATGGTTTAGGTTTAAAGCTCACACTTTATGGTTTAGGGTTTAGGTTTTAACATTTAGCATTTAGGTTTTAGGGTAAAGGGTTTAAGCCTATGGGTTTAAAGTTTAGGGTTTAGGGGTTTTATGGATTAGGGCTTATTGTTTACGGTTTAGGGGTTTATGGATTAGGGCTTATTGTTTAGGGTTCGGGGTTGAGGATTTATTGTTTAGTGTTTAGGGATGAAAGTTTAGGTTTTAGGGTTTAGGGTTTTAGGGTTTAGGATTTTTGGCATAGGGTTTAGTTTTAGGGTTTAGGGTTGAGTGTTTTGGTTTTAGGGCTCATGGTTTAGGGTTTAGGGTTTAGGGTTTAGAGTTTAGGGTTTAGGGATTAGGGATAAGGGTTTAGGGTTTATCCGTTAGGGGGTTTATGGTTTAGGGTTTAGGATTTAGGGTTTAGGGTTTAGGACTAAAGGTTTAGGTTTTATGGTTCAAGGATTAGGGTTTAGGGTTTAAGGTTCATGGTTTAAGGTTTAGGGATCGGGGTTTTAGGTTTAGGATTTAAGACTCGGGGTTTTGAGTTTAGTGTTTAGGGTTATTTTTAAGGGTTTAGGATTTATGATTAAGGGTTAAGGGTTTAGAATTTAGGGGTAAGGGTTTACAATTTATAGTTTAGTGTTTAGGATTTAGGGTTTAGGTTTTATAGCTCATGTTTTTAGGTTTAGGGTTTAGGGATTAGGGATATGATTAATTTGTAGGGTTTATGGTTTGGGGTTTAGGTTTGGGGTTAGGTCTTAGGGTTTAGGGATTAGGGTATAGGGTTTAGGGTTTAGGTTTTAGGGTTTTGGGATCGGGGTTTAGGGGCTTATCATTCGGGGTTTAGGATTAAGAGTTTAGGGTTTAGGGTGTTTATAATTTAGGATCTAGTGTATAGTTTTAAGGGTTTAAATTTTATGGTTTAGGATTTAGTGTTTATAGCTCGGGGTTGAAGGGTTTAGGGTTTAGAATTTAGGGTTTATGGTTTTTAGTTAAGGGTTTAAATTAAGGGTTTGGGGTTTAGTGTTTAGTGTGTTTTGAGTTTAGGGTTTAGGGTTTAGGTCTCATGGTTGACGGTTTATGGTTTATGGTTTAGGTTTTAGGGTGTAAGGAAAGGGGTTTATGTTTTGAGGTTTAGAGTGTATGTGGTTTAGGGTTTAGGTTTTAGGTTTAGGGCTTAGGGTTTGGGGTTTATGTTTTTAGATTTAGGGTTTAAGGTTTAGGGTTTATGCATAATTTTTTAGGAACTAGGGTTTATGGTTTAGGGTTAGGGTTTAGGGCTATTAGGGTTAATGGCCATGGGTTAAAGGTTTAGGGTTTAATGTTTAAGGGTTTACGATTTAGTATTTAGGGTTTAGGACTTAGTGTTTATTGTTTAGTGTCTAAGATTTAGGGTTTACGTATTAGGGTTTAGGGTTTAGGGCTTAGGTTTCGGGGAATTAGGGATTAGGGATTACGGTTTAGGGTTTAGGGTTTAGGGCTAAATTTTTATGGTTTAGTATTTAAGGGGCTTAAGAGTTAGGGTTTAGGGATTATGGTTTAGGATTTAAGGTCAAGGTTTAGGGTTTACGGGTTATGTCTCGGGGTTGAGGGTTTATGAATTACGGTTTAGGGTTTAGAGCCAAGTGTTTAGGGTTTAGTGTTTAGGATTTATTCCTATAAATTTAGGGTTTTAGGGTTTATGGTCTAATGGTTTAGGGATTAAGGTATAGTATTTTTGTTTTATATTTTAGGGTTTATGGTGAGGGGTTAGGGTATATGGCTCATGGTTTAAGGTTTAGGGTTTAAGGTTTAGGGTTTAAGGTTTAGGGTTTAGTGTTTAAGGTTTAGGGTTTATGGATTAGGGTTTAGAATTCAGGAATTATGGTTTAGGGTTTAGGGTTTAGGGTTTAGTGTTTAGGGTTTAGGTTTTATTGTTTAAGGGTTTAGGATTTAGGGTTTATGGATTATGGTTTAGGATTTGGTTTGAAGGTTTTACGTTTAGGGTTTAAGGTTTAGTGGTTTACGGTTTAAGGTTTATGAATTAGGGTTTAGGGTTTAAGGCCAAGTGTTGAGGGTTTAGGGTTTAGTTATTATGCTTTATGGATCAACATTTAGGGTTTATGATTTAGGCTCAGGATTTATTATTTAGGGTTTAGTGTTTAGGATTTAGGGAGCAAGGTATAAGGTTTAGTATTTAGGTTTTATGGTTTGGTTTTATGGCTCAGGGATTAGGGTTTAAGTCTATGGGTTTAGGGTTTAGGGTTTAGGACTCGGGGTTTAGGTTTAGGGTTTAGTGTTTAGGGTTTAGGGTTTAGGTTTTAGGTTTTATGGTTTGGGGTTAAGTTTTTAGGGTTTAGGGTTTAGGTTTTAGGGTTTGGGGATTATGGTTTAGTGTTTAAGGTTTAGGGTTTAGGGTTTAGGGATAGGGTTTTAGTGTTTATGTTTTAGGGCTTATGTTTTAATTTTTAGGGTTTATAGTTTAGGGATCGGGGTTTAATGTTTAGGGTTTAGGGCTTAGGGTTTATTTTTAGGGCTATTAGTTTAGGATTTTTCTTTAGAGGGTTTAGGGTTTAAGGTTTATGGATCAATGTTAAAGGTTTAGGGTTTAATGTTTAAGGGGTTCACATTTTACTTTTTATGGTTATGGTTTATGGTTTTGGGTTTAGTTTTTATGGTTTAGTTTTTAAGGTTTAGGGTTTATGTTTTAGGGTTTAAAGTTAAGGATTTAGGGATTAGGGTTTAGGTTGTAGGGTTTAGGGATTAGTATTTAAGGGGTTTAATATTTAGGGTTTAGGGATTATTTTTAGGATTTAAGGCTCAAGGTTTAGTGTTTAGGGTTACGGCTTAGGGTTGAGGATTTATGAATTTGGAATTAGGGTTTAGGGTTTTGTGTTTAGGATTTATGCCTATACATTTAGGGTTTTATGTTTTATGGTTTAAGGGTTTAGGGATTGAGGTATAGTGATTTTGTTTTAGATTTTAGGGTTTGGGGATTAGTTTTTATGGTTTAGGGTTTAGGCCTAAGGGTTTAGGGTTTAGGAGTTTGATTAAGGGTTTAGGGTTTAACATTTAGGGTTTATGGTTTAAGGTTTAGGGTTTAGGTTTTAGGGGTTATTGTTTAGGTTTTAGGGTTTAGGTTTTAGGTTTTACTGCTCGGGGTTTGGGGTTTAGGGTTTAGGGTTTAGGGTTTAGGGTTTAGGGTTAAGGGTTTAGGGCTTAGGTTTTAAGGTTAATGGTTTAGGGTTTAAGGTTTAAGGTTTAGGGTTTAGGGTTTAGGGGTCGGGGTTGGGGATTTAGGGGTTTGGGATTAGGGTTCGGGATTTAGATTTTAGGAATTAGTTTTTAAGGTTTAGGATTTTGGGCTCGGGGTTTAGGGTTTAGTTTTTAGGGTTTGTGGCTAAGTGTTTAGAGTTTAGATATTATGGGGTTTTGGTTTTAGGGTCTTATTTTTAGGTTTCAAGGTTTAGGGTTTGGAGTTTAGTATTTATGGTTTTACAATTTAAGGCTAATGGTTTAGTGTTTAATTTTAAGGGTTAGGGTTTAGATTTTTGTGTTTAGGGCTATGGGTTTAGGGTTTGGGGTTTATGGGTAAGGTTAGGATTTAGGGTTTAGGATTTAAGTGTTATTATTTAAAGGGTATAATTTTTAGGGTTTAGTGTTTAAGGTTTATGGTTTGGGGTTTAGGGCTTAGGGTTTAGGGTTTAAGTTTTAGGGCTCATAGTTTAGGGTTTAGGTTTTACGGTTTAGGGCTTTGTGTTTAGGGTTTATGTTTTAGGGGTTTAGGACCACGGGTTTATTGTTTAGGGTTTAGGGATTGATGTTTAGAGTTAAGGGTTTATGGTTTAGGGCTTAGGGTTTAGGGTTTAGGGTTAAGGGTTTAGGGTTAAGGGTTTAAGGTTTAGGGTTTAAGGTTTAGGATTTAGATTTTAGTGCTAAGAGTTTAGGGTTTAGGTTTTAGGGCTTAGGGATAGGAATTTTAGGGTTTATTATTTAGGTTTTAGGGTTTAGTTATCAAGGTATATGGTTTAGGATTTAGGGTTTTGGGTTTTGGGTTTAGTGCTTCACATTTAGGGTTTAGGAATTATGAATAAGGGTTAGGGTTTAGGGTTTATGGTTTATGGTTTAGTGTTTAGGGTTTAGATATTACATTTTATGGTTTAGGGTTTAGGGTTTAACATTTAGGGTTAAGGGTTTAGGGATAAGGAATTATGGTTTAGGCTTTAGGTAGTTTAAGATTTAGGGTTTAGGTTTCAATGTTGAGGATTTAGTTTTTAGGGTTTAGTGCTCGAAGTTTAGGGTTCTCTATTTTGAGTTTAGGGTTTAGGATTTTAGGTATAGTCTTTATTATTTAGGTTTTAGGGTTTAGGGTTTTGTGTTTTTGTTTTAGGGCTCGGGTTTAGGGTTTAGGTTTTAGGGTTTATGGTTTATGGTTTAGGAGTTAGGGCTAATGGTTTATGGTTTAGGGGTTTAGGTTTTAAGGTTTAGGGTTTAGGGTTTAGAGTTTAGTTTTTAGGGTTTAGAGTTTAGTTTTTAGGGTTTAAGGTTTAGGACTCGGTGTTTAGGGTTTAGGGTTAATGGATTAGGGTTCATGGTTTAGGGTTTAGGGATTAGAGTTTAGGGTTTAACGTTTAGGGTTTTTGATAAGGGTTTAGGGTTTAGGTTTACGACTCGGGTTTTAGTTTTATGGTTTAGGATTTAGGGATTAGGGATAACAGATTAGGGTTTAGGGTTTATAGTTTGTGGCTTAGGGTTTAGGGGTCATGGTATAGTTTATAGGGTTAAGGTTCTAGGATTTAGGGTATTAGCATTGAGGGTTTAGGGCTAATGGTTTAGAGTTTAGGATTTAGGGGGTTTACTGGTTTAGTATTTAGTGTTTAGAGTTTATGGTTTAGGATTTAGGGGTTACGGATCAACATTGAAGGGTATAGGGTTTAAGATTTAGGGTTTGGGATTTTGGTTAAGGGTTTAGGGATAAGGGTTTAGGGTTTAGGCTTTATTGTTTAGTGGGTTTTTGGTTTTGGGTTTAGGGTTTAGGGTGTAAGGTTGATGGTTTAGTGCTCGGGTTTAGGGTTTATGGTTTATGGTTTAGGGTTTAATGTTTAAGGCAAGGGTTTAGGCTTTAGGCTTTAGAGTGTATGGGGTTTAGGGATTAGGGTTTTAGGTTTATATCTCGGGGTTTAGGGTTTAAGGTTTAGAGTTTATGTATAATGGTTTAAGATTTAGGGTTTAGGGTTTAGGGTTTAGGTCTAATGGTTTAGGGTTTTCATTGTCGGTTTATGGTTTATGGTTTAGGGCAAGGGGTTTAAGGTTTGTGGCTCAAGGTTTAAGGTTTAGGTTTAATATTTAGCGGGGTTTATCATTTAATGTTAATGGTTTAGGGTTTAGGGTTTGTTGTTTAGGTTTTAGTGTTTAAGGATAAGGGTTTATGGATTAGGGTTTAGGATTTAGGGTTTAGTATTTAGGGTTTAGGGTTTAGGGATTAGGATTTAGGGTTTACGGATTATGGTTTAGGATTTAAGGCTCAAGGTTTAGGCTTTAGGGTTTATGGCTTAGGGTTTAAGGTTTATGAATTAGGCTTTAATGTTTAGGGCCAAGCGTTTAGGGTTTAGTGTATAGGCTTTATGGCTCAACATTTAGGGTTTATGGTTTAGGGCTCAAGATTTGTTATTTAGTGTTTAGGGTTTAGAATTTAGGGATTAAGGTATAGGGTTTAGTGTTTAGGTTATAGGGTTTAGGGTTTATGTTTTGGTTTTAGGGCTTAGGGTTTAGGGTAATGGGTTTAGGGTTTAGGGTTTAGGACTCGGGGTTTAGGGGTTAGGGTTTAATTTTTAGGGTTTAGGGTTTAGGTTTTAGGGTTTAAGATTTAGTTTTTAGGATTTAGGGTTTAGGTTTTAGGGTTTATTTTTAAGGTTTGGGGTTTAGGATTTAGTGTTTAGGGTTTAGGTGTTTAGGTTTTAGGGCTTATTGTTTAATGTTTAGGGTTTACGGTTTAACGTCTAGGGTTTAGGGTTTAGGGCTTATGTTTTAGGGTTTAGGGTTTAGGTTTTGGGAGATAGGGTTTAGTACTCAAGGTTTTAGGCTCATGGTTTAGGGGTATAGGGTATATGGTATAGGGTTTAGGGTTTAGGTATTAGGGATTAGGGATTAGGGTTTAGGGTTTATAAAAATATGTTTATGGGTTTTTTTTAGGATTTAGGGCTACGGGTTTAGTGTTCACGGTTTAGGGGTTAGGGCTTAGCGCTCATAGTTTAAGGTTTTGTGTTTAGGACTTGGTTTTATGGTTTAGGGTTTAGAGATTAGGGATAACAAATTAAGGTTTAGGGTTTGCGGTTTAGGGTTTAGGGTTCAAGGTTTAGGACTTAGTGTTTAGGGTTTAGGAATTATGGTTTAGGGTGTAGGTTTTAGGGTTTAGGGCTCAAGGGTTAGGGGTTAGTGTTTATGGTTTAGGGCAAAGGGTTTAAGGTTTAGGGTTTAGGGTATTACAGATTTACATTTTAGGATATTTTTTTAGTTTTTATGGTTTAGAGTTTATGGTTTAGGATTTAGGGTTTGCAGCTCAGGGTTGAAGGGTTTAGGGTTTAGGGTTTAGGATTTAAAGTTTTGGGTTAGGGGTTTACGGCTAACGGTTTAGGGTTTAGTGTTTATTGGATTTATAGTTTTGGGTTTAGGGTTTAGGGCATAAGGTTGAGGTTTAGGGATCGAGGTTGAGGTTTATAGATTATGGTTTAGGGTTTAGGGTTTAGAGTGTATGGGGTTTAGGGATTATTGTTTTATGTTTAGGGTTAAGGGCTTAGGGTTTTTGTTTAGGATTTAGGATTTAGGATTTAGGGTTTAACATTTAGGGTTTAGAGCTAATGGTTTAGGGTTTTCATTATAGGGTTTAGGTTTTAAGGTTTATGGCAAGGAATTAGGGTTTAGGGTTTATGGCTCGGGGTTTAAGGTCTAGGGTTTAATGTTTAGTTTGTCTACGATTTATTATAAATGGTTTAGGGTTTAGGGTTTTGGATTTGTTGTTTATGGTTTAGTGTTTAAGGTTTAGGTTTCTGATTAAGGTTTAAGGTTTAGGGTTCGGGAAGTATGATTTAGGGTTTAAGGTTTAGGTTTTATGGTTTAGGGCTAAGGTTTTAGGGTTTATGGTTTAAGGAGTATAATATTTAGGGTTTAGGGATTATGGTTTAGGATTTTAGGCTTAGGGTTTAGGGTTTTTAGTTTGAGGGTTTAGGGTTTAGGGCCAAGTGTTTAGGGTTTAGGGTTTAGTGTTTTAGGTTTATGGCTCAAAATTTAGGCTTTATGGTTAAAGGGCTCAAGATTTATTATTTAGGGTTTAGGGTTTTGGGTTTATGTTTTAGGGTTTGGGGTTTAGGGTTTTTGTTTTAGGGCTTAGGGTTTAGGGTTTAGGGTTAATTTTTTAGGGTTTAGGGTTTAGTGTTTATGATTTAGGGTTTAGGGTTCATGGTTTAGGTTTTAAGGTTGAGGGTTTAGGTTTTAGGGCTAGGGTTTTAGTGTTTATGGTTTAGGGCTTAAGGTTTAGGATTTATAATTTAGGGCTTAGGGTTTAATGTTGAGGGTTTTGGGTTAAGGGTTTAACATTTAGGGTTTAGGGTTTAGGGAGGAGGGTATAAGATTTAGGGTTTAGGTTATAGGGTTTACTATTTAGGGTTTAATTTTATGTTTTAGGGTTTAGCGTTTAAGGTTTAGGGTTGAGGTCTCAAGGTTTAGGGCTCATGGTTTAGGGTTTAGGGTTTAGGGTTTAGGGATAAGGGTTTAGGGTTTAATTTGTATGGTTTAGGGTTTATTATTTATAATTTATTGTTAGGGGTTTAGGTTTTAGGGATCATAATTTAGTGTTTAGGGTTTTATGTTTAGGGCTTAGGGCTTAGTGTTTCATGTTTTTCTGTTTAGGGATCGGGGTTTAGGTATATGTTTTTAGGGTTTAAGATTCGGGGTTTATGGTTAATTTTTAAGGGTTTGAGGTTTATGGTTTATATTTTAAGGTATACGATTTAGGGTTTATTTATTTTTATTTAGGGATCAACGTAAATGGTATAGGGTATAGTGTATAGTGTTTAGGATGAAGCTTTTAGCCTTTATGGCTTAGGGTTTCTAGTTTATGGCTAAGGTTTTAGGGGTTAGGGTTTAGGGTTTAATGTTTAAGGTTTAGGGTTTAGGGAGTAGGGTTTATGATTTAGGGAAAAGGATTTAGTGTTTAGGGATTATGGTTTATAGCTTAGGGTCTAAATTTTAGGACTATGTGTATAGAGTTTACGGTTTAGGGTTTAGGGCTAAGTGTTTAAGGTTTAGGGTTTAGGGTTTAGGGATCAAGAATTAGGGTTGAGGATTCAGGGTTAAAGGTTAAGGGTTAAGGGTTTAGGTTTTAGTGTTTGGGGATCAAGGTTTAGGGTTTATGTTGTAGGGTTCGGGTTTAGGGTTTAGGTTTTTGGGTTTATGTTTTAGGGTTTAGGGTTTAGGGTTTAGAGTTTAAGGTTTAGGGTTTAGGGTTTAGGATTAATATTTTAGGGTTAGGGTTTAGAGTTTAGGTTTTAGGGACAAGGTTTTTAGTTTAGGGGCTTTACAATATAATATTTAGGGTTTAAGGTTTAGGTTTAAGCATTTAGGGATTAAGATTTAGGGTTTTGGATTTTTGGTTTAGTGTTTTGGTCTCGGGGTCTAGGGCTCGGGTTTTAAGGTTTATGATTTAGGGTTTAGGGTGTATGGTTTAGGGTTTCATGTTTATGGTTTATGGTTTAGGATTTATTGTTTAGGGCTAAGTGTTTAGGGGTTAGGGTTTAGGGCTAAGGGTTTAAGGTTTATGGCTCGGGGTTTAGGGTTTAATGTTTAGTGTTTAGGGCTAGGGATTTAGGGTTTAAGATAAAGTTATCATGGTTTAGTATAGGGTTGGTAGTTTAGGGTTTAGGGTTTATGGTCTAGGGCTTATGGTTTATGGTTTAAGGTTTATGGTTTAGAGTTTAGGTTTTAGGGTTAAGGGTTTAGGGTTTAGGTTTTAGGGTTAAGGGTTTAGAGTTTAGGGCTAGTTTTTAGGGTTTAGAGGTTAGGGCTTAGGGTTTAGAATTTAGGGTTTAGGATTTAGGTTTTATGGTTTAGTTATCAAGTTGTATGGTTAGGATTTAGGTTTTAGTGGATTGGGTTTAGGGCTTGGGGTTCAAGATTTTAGATTTAGGAATACAAGTTTAGGGTATAGGGTATAGAGTTTAGGGGTTTAAAGTTTAGGGTTTAGGTTTTAGGTTTTAGGGTTTAGGATTTAGGTTTTGGGGTTTAGGTTTTAGTGTTTAGGGTTTATAGTTTAGAGTTTAGGGTTTAGGAATCGGGGTTTAGGGTTTAGGGTTTAGGGTTTAGGTTTTAGTGTTTAGGGTTCAAAGGTTTTAGTGTTTGAGGTTTATAGTTTAGATTTTAGGGTTTAGGAATCGGGGTTTAGGGTTTAGGGTTTAGGTTTAGGACTTAGGTTTTAGTGTTTATGGTTAAGGGTAGGGTTTAGTGTTTAGGGTTTAGAGATCATGGTTTAGGGTTTAGGGTTTATTTATTAGGGCTCGGGGTATAGGGTTTAGGAGTTAGGTTTAAGGTTTTAGGGTTTAGGGATCGGGGTATATGGTATATGGTATAGGATTAGGGTTCAACGTTTATAGTTTAGGGTTTAAGGTTTAATGATTAGGGTTTAGGGTTTGTTGTTTAGGGCTCAAGGTGTTGTGTTTAGGCTTTAGGTTTAAGGTTTTAGGGTTTAGGGTTTAAGGCTTATGGTTTAGGGTTTAGTGTTTAATGATTACAATTTAGGTGTTAGGTTTTATGGTTAATGATTTAGGTCTAAGGGTTTAGGATTTAGATTTTATGGGGTTTACAGTTTAGGGTTTAGGATTTATGGTTTATGGATTAGGGTTTAGGGTTCAACATTTAGGTTCTAGGGTTTAGGGCTCAAGTTTTAGGGTTTAGGTATTAGGTTTTATGGTCTAGGATTTAGGCTTTGAGAATTACGGTTTTGGGCCCAAGGTTTAGGGGTTAGAGTTTAATGTTTAGGACCAAGGATTTAGGGTTTAGAGTTAACGCGTTTTAAGTATTAGGGTTTTTGATTAGGGCTTAGGGTTTAGGGTTTTAGGATTTAGTGTTTAGGGTTAAGGGAGATTGGTTTAGGGTTTTTCATTTAGGGTTTAGGGTTTAGGGTTTAGGATGATGGGTTTATGGTTTATGGGTATGTCTTAGGGTTTAAGGTTTAGGGTTTAGGATTTAGGTCTAAGGGTTTAGGGTTTAGTGTATAAGGTTTAGTATTTAGGTTTTAGGGTTTAAGGTTTATGGTTTAGTGTTTAGGGCTAAGGGTTTAGGGTTTATGGTTTAAGGCTAAAGGTTTAGGTTTTAGGGTTTAGGGTTTAAGGTTTATGAATTATGGTTTAATTTTTATGGAGTAGGGTTTATGGTTTAGATTAGGGTTTAGGGCTTTACGGTTTACGGTTTAGGATTTTGGGATAAAAATTTAGGGTTTATGGTTTATGGTTTAGGATTTAGATTTTAGGTTTAAGGGTTTAGGGCTTAGGTTTTAAGGTTTATGGATCAAGGTATAGGTTATACGGTTTAGGGTTTTGGGTTTAGGGCTAAGGGTTTAAGGTTTAGGGGGTTTAGGTGGTTTAAGGTTTATTGTTTAGGGTTTAGAGATTAGTGTTTACAGTTTAGGATTTAGTGTTTAGGGTGTAGGAATCAGGGTTTAGAATTTAGGTTTTAGGGTTTAGGGTTCATGGTTTACAGTTTAGTGTTGAGGGTTTAGGGTTTAGGGCTAGGGTTTTAGGGTTTGGTTTAGGGATCACAAATTAGGGTTTAGGGTTTATGGTTTAGGGCTCAATGTTTAGGGTTTATGGTTTATGGTTTTAGTTTTAGGCTTTTCATTTTAGGGTATAAGATTTATTGTCTAGGGTATAGAGTTTATGGTTTATGGTTTAATGTTTAGGGCTTAGAGTTTATGGTTTAGGGATAAGGATTTATGGTTTATGGTTTAGTGTATAGGGTTTATGGTTTAGGGTTTAATGTTTAGGGATTAGAGTTTATGGTTTAGGGATTAGGGTTTAGGGATAAAGATTTAGGGTTTATGGTTTATGGTTTAGGGTTTATTGTTTAGGATTTACGCTAAGGCATTAGGGCTCGAGGTTTAGGGTTTAAGATTTAGGGCTCACGGTTTAGGGTTTTGGGTTTAGGGCTTGTGTTTAGGGCTTAGGGTTTTGGGTTTGGTGTTTTGGGCTTTGGGCTCGGGGTTTTATGCTTTAGTGTTTAGGGATCATGGTTTAGGGTTTAGGTCTTCAAGTTTAGGGTTTAGGTTTAATTGTTAATGGTTTATGGTTTCTGATTTAGGGTTTAGGGTATAGGATTCATGGTTGAGGGTTTATGCTTTATGGTTTATTTTTAGGGTTTAGTGTATAGGGTTTATGGTTTAGGGCTCGGGGTTTAGTGTTTATTGTTTAGTTTTTATGGTTTAGGCCTAAGGGTTTAGGGTTTAGGGTTTAGGGATCGGGGTTAGGGTGTAGGGTTTATGGTATATGGCTGAGGTTTAATGGTTTAGGGATTATGGTTTATGATATAGGGTTTAGTATTTAGGGTATGGGTCTAGGGTTTATGACTTATAGTTTAGGGTTTAGGGATAAGCATTTAAGGTCTAGGGTTTAGGGCTAGGGGTTTAGGGTTTAGGGTTTAGGGCTCAAGAATTATGGTTTAGGGTTTATTTTTATGGTTTTGGGTTTAGGGTTTAAGTTTTAGGTTTTATTGTTTAGGGATCAAGGCTTAAGGTTTAGGGTGTAGAATTTAGGGTTTAGGGTTTAAGGTTAAGGGTTTAAGGTTTAGGGTTTATGTTTTAGGGTTTAAGGTTTAAGGTTTAGTGATTAGGGGTAAGGTTTTATGGTTTATGGTTTAGGGGATTTAAAATTTAAGTTTTATGGCTAAAGCTTTAGGCTTTAGTGTTTAGTGTTTAGTGTTTATTTTTTAAGGTTTAGTGTTTTGAGCTTAGTGTTTAGGGCTCAGGGTTTAAGGTTTAGAATTTAGGGTTTAGGGTTTAGGGTTTTTGTTAAAGGGTTTAAGGTTTAAGATTTAGGGTTTAGGTCTAATGGTTTAGGGTGCTAGGGCTTTAGGTTTTAGGATATAGGGCTCATGGTTTAATGTTTAGGGTTTAGGGTTTAGGAATCGGGGTTTAGAGTTTAGGTTTTAGGGTTGAGGAACAGGGTATAGGATTTATGGTTTAGAGTTTAGGACTCGGGGTTTAGGGTTTACGATTTAGGGTTTGTGGTTTAGATTTTAGGGTTTAGGGTTTAGTGTTTAGGTTTTAGGGATTAGGGTTAAGGGTTTAGGGGTTAGGGTTTAAGGTTTAGGGATTAGTGTTTGGGGTTTAAGGTTTAAGTTTTAGGGATAAGTTTTTAGGGTTTAGGGTTTACTATTATGGAATTACAGTTTAGTTTTTAAGGTTTAGGGTTTAGTGTTTATGGTTTTTGGTTTAGGGATTTGAGATAAGGGTTTAGGGTTAAGGTTTTAGGGTTTATTGATCAGGTTATAGGGTATAGGGTTTAGGTGTTAGGGATAAGTGTTTAGGGATAAGGCTTTACGACTAACTGTTTAGGTTTAGGGTTCAATGTTTAGGTTTTAGGGTTAATGTTTAGGTTTTAGATTTAGGGCTAAGCTTATAGGGTTTATGGTTTAAGGTTTAAGATTTAGGGATAAGGTATAAGGGTTTTGTTATCCAAAATGTGCCCCTGCTCTTTTGTGGCTAACTCCCTCATTCTTCCCTCTCTTGTGCCTTAGTCATAATTTTACTCAAAGCACTCAAGACTTTCTGGAAATGGCACCATTGGATAGATATTTTCTCATCTTTCCAGAAAGGTAAAGTTTTCCTCCTAACTCCATGTATTTTTGAAGTTATGGCTCGGTGGAGTTTTTGTGGGAAATTTTCCCTGGAAGGCCCACAGCCAGTAATATGGTGCCACGTGTCAAAGGAAGTGGCGGGGGTCAGAGGAAAACTTGGATTTTTTACCAAGTGTTTGGAAAAGTTTTCAAAAGGAATATTTTTCCCCACAGGCCCGCCGATGAATTGGATTATGCCACATGTCCAAGGGGAAAAAATTGAAAAATTGACTAAGTGTTGGCGCCATGGAAAATTTCAAAGGAAAGGCCCACACCCAATCATGTTATGCCACATGTCCTATGGCATCGGACCGGCGGAGGGTGGAGGAAAGATTGGAATTTTGGCAAAGTGTTTTGGTAAAAAGCAATGGAGAATTTTTTTTGCTTGCCCCCACCAAATCATATTATGCCACGTGTCCATGGGCATGCGGAATAGTGGGCGCGGGGAGATTGGGATTTTTTCCCAAAGCTAAAATGAAAAGAAAAATGTTTGCCCCAAGGGCCCATGGTGAATGAGATGATGCCATGTGTCCCAGGACCCGGTGGAAGTGGGGAAAATTTGGGAAATTTTCCCAAAGAAAAATGAAGGAAATTTCAAAGAAAAAACCCCCCGAAGTGATGACCAATGGAATCACATCTTGCCACGTGTCCGGTGGCGGGAAAAAAAATACAAGAAAAGCCCGCATGGAAAATTTGAATGGAAAATCCCACAACGAATGAGGTTTTTCCATGTGTCCGAGTCAAGAAATAGGATCAAATAGTGACGGAAAATTTAGGAGGATAGGCCCGTGCCCAATCAGCACATGTGCCACGTGTCCTCAGATCATCGGCCGGCGGGGATTTTTGGAAAATTTTCCAAAGGGAAAAACAATGGAAAATGAAGCATTAAAGGCCCATGCGCCCAATCAAAACATGCCACGTGGCACCCAGAATGGTGGAGCATGGGGAATTTTTGGAAAATTTTCCAAATGACCAAAAAGTGGAAAATTTTAAAAAATTTCCGCCTTGATCGATTTGGCCTGTTTTGCCCTAAAATTTCAAACGGCCATATCTTTCGATCAAGAGGTTGGTTTTCACGTTCTTTATATCAATGGAAATGGTGAAATTATCTACAAGATTTGAGGTCATTTTTGCATTTTGATGGATTTTGGAGAGATAAAATTGAAAAATGCCTCTGGCACGTGGTCATGGATAGAAATGACGTTTCAACCACCATTTTTAATGAAGAATGGCTCGCATTCTCTCCCAGCATGGTGAAAAATGTCAGGGGATGGGCTGTAAGGATGCCCATGCTATTTTACTACATTTTTGGTTAGTGGTTGAATCTCTCCCATGTTTTCCCATGTTTCTCTCTCCTGGGGTCATGTTTTGCACTGTAAAAGCCAGAATGGGTTCATTTTTGAAAGGGAGACACTTTTCAGCTCTGTAACTTCCCTTTTCTTCCTTTTTGGTAGAATTTGTGGAAATTTTACCTTTCCATGCAATACAGACACCCCTTTTTGCCTCTTGATCACTGTAATGCATTGTATTGGATCTGGAATGTTAATATATGCTCTGTGATTAAAATCCCTCAATCCTTTCATATATCTACCATTGTTTTCCTAATCTTTCATTACATTTTGAGCAATTTGTGCATGCTTTGTGCTATGTTTTTCTTATGGATTGTGTATGTATTATAGTATCAGGTGTCTGTAACTCCTTTGGTGCATCACCTCATTAGCATTAGCTTCATTTTCTTGCATTCCCTATCTTTGTCCCCTTGGAATTTAGGGTAGGAACTAGGAATTCAAACCTCTGCAACTTGTAAGTGATATATCTGATCAGAGGAGTTGAGGAACCAACCTCTAATCTAGAGATTCCTCTCCCATTTTACAAGTCCCACACTTGGGGAGAGGATTCAATGTTGTGCAATCACACTGGATGTCCAAGATGTCAAACTAGAAGTCTGATCAACATCTAGGGGTGTTGTTGATTTGCAACAAATTTTGGCATGCCGGTGGGACCTTAGAGGTCTTCATCTTCATTTGCAAAAAAATTGATGTGCATTTTTTGCAAGTTTCTTGCTTAAAAGAGCCCTAAATTGCACATCTGGTGACTCCAAGGAAGAAGAATCAGCTGGTTTTAGCAGTGCAGACCTGAAAACTCATGAGAAGAATCACCACAAGGTCAAGAGTTGGAGAAGAAGAGGTGTTGTTTGAGTATCTACAATTATCTCAAGAAGAAGGCAAGAGGGAGGAGAATTCAAAGGTCTCCATCTCCACCAAATAGAACTCTCTCAACTCCTCCACCTGGTAGGCCTTTCATTCAATCAACAAGGGTTCTAAGGCCAATCAGAATGGCACAAAACAACCCCTATGTCAATTTCACTTGCAGCAGCCCACTTGCTCTCAATGCACAAAATCCAATCCCAGTTGCAGCATTGAAGAACATTCCATACTTTACTGGAGAAAATCAGACCACTCTGGTGATCATGTTAAGGATATTGCTAATATTTGTGCAATCCATGAGATCAATGAGATGTAAGTTCTTTGTCAAACTGTTGGCATCTTCATTCAAAGGGAAAGCTTTGCAATGGTTCAGGAGTCTTGCCTCAGGTTCTATTCAAAATTGGAACCAGCTATGTATAGCCCTCCATGAGTAGTTTGGAGAAAAGGAGATAACTTGTCCCTTTTGGAAGCAGCTGACAACCATCAAGAGAGCTCCCAATGAGTAGCTGACTGACTTCAACTTTAGATTTCAAATGACTTGGGAGAGAATTCTAGTGGCAGTAAGGCTAGCAGCTGAAGGTGCTTTTCTATATTACCTTAAAGCTTTAAATTTTGATATTTCTATGTTAATTCAATCCATGGGAGGCACAACTATCCCTGTTGCTTATAGCATTTCCATTAGAGCTGAAAATTGTTTGATTCAAGCTGGAAAGCTAGCTCTAGGCCTCAATGCCATTGTTTCCAAGTTTAGAGAGCCCAAGTACTAGTCAAGTGCCTATTTTAGCTCTATTCCCACTCCTAGGAATCAAGAATTCAAGTGAAGCTTCTACTTCATCTTCTAGTGCCTCAAATGAACTTCAAGAAGTCATGAAGCAATTGCAAAATTTAGGTAATGAGTTGGTTACACTCAAGAGACAGCAAGCCCAAGGTTTTAGACCTTCTTTCCAGCCTCAAGCTCAGCCTAATAGGCAGCCATACCAACCTCAAAGACCACCCAATCCAGTTGAAAATTTAAACCAAGCAAGACCTCCTGCCAACAGACCATTTCAGCCCTATAATCCCAATGCGTTATATCTGCCTCTAAGGCATTAGTGCCAGTGCAAAACAACATAGCTCAAGAGTATGATTGGTGTTTCCCATGCAATGAACCTCACAACTAGTCTATGTGTTTCAATGGTGCCTTAAATCAAGCATTAATGGTGACTAACAACTGGTGTGGAGGGTGAAGGTAGTCAAGGAAATAACCAACAACAAGAAACATTCCAGCAGCAATCAGCTCCAAATGATACCACACTTGTAAATTGGCAAGTAGAAGATTTTTGTGGCATGAATCAAACAATTCCCAAAGTGTTGCAGCCAACACAAGGTCAAAAAGGAGAAATTTGGGTGAAGAACAACCATTGGCTCCAAGTAATCCACAATCTTCTATCACTCCACAAATTATTGGCAAACAAAATGCAGTTCCAAACACACAAGGGCTGCCTAAAACAGCTCCTAGGCCAACTCAAATGCCGTTTATTTGCTGCCCATATGCAAGGAATGAATGTGTAGGCCAAGGGACAGCAGAGAGATGCTTCATCTCCATTCAACATCATTGATCAGATGAAGAAGACAAATGTAAACATATCAATGTGGGAATCACTATCTATCCCAGGCCAAAGAGATTTGTTACAAGCTGCCATGAAGGACTAGTCAACTTCAAATCAGCAAGTCCAAATGCAAGAGAAGGTGCTCACAAATGCTGCCCAGCCTGAGAGGAATCATGGAGGATAGTAAGGTAAAATGTTGAAGCCCCCTCCATTCTATGTTTCATTGATCATTGGAAACCAATTAGTACACAATTGCATGATTGATTCTGGGGCAAGTAGTTTAGTAATGCCCAAGAAAATAGCTGATCAGTTGGGAATTCAGTATGAAGTCATATCCAAAGGGGTAGTGCAATTGGATGGGACAACAGTAACAATAGTTGGAGTGATAAAAACTTGAGTCTTACTTTGCATGCATGCCCCAATGTTGTTGTTTTACAAGATGTCTCAGTAATAGATCTTCCACCACTCTTTGCCCTATGTTTGTCAAGGGATTTCATAGCCAAGATTGGAGGTTACTTATCTGCTGATTGGTCACACATGTTGTTTAGAACAAGATATGGAACCAAGGCCACAATCAGATCTGAACCTATTACAAACTTTCACATTGAGCCTTACACTCCAAGTCAGATCAATACCAATTGTTCAACGTTTGATCAAGAGGATTATCCAAGCACTGATGAAGCTGACACCAAGGTAGGAAGCATCCCAGATCTAACTCTTGATGAATGGGAAAACAAGGTGCATGCTTTTGATCCTTATCAAGAAATAGAAGAATCTGAGCTAGGAGTCTATTGCATGCATGAAGAAAATCAGCCTATTCCTAGCATCACCAAGCCAAACCACAAGGATGACAATGAGGTATGGCAGTTGTTTTTTGATGGATCAAGGAGTAGACAAGGTGCAGGAGGTGGAGCTATGCTTGTTTCACCTCAAGGAGTTAAGTATTATTCAGCTTTTAGATTTTAGTTTGCATGCTCTAATAACATTGTTGAATATGAAGCCTTGATACAAGGATTGCATTGGTCAATCAAGAGAGGAATAAAGAACTTGCAAGTCTTTGGTGATAGTGAGTTGATTGTCAACCAAGTTAAGGGAAGCATCTTTATGAAGAATGATCTACTCAAGTGCTACAAAAATAGGGTGTGGGACCTCATTGAAGATTTTGAGGGCTTTGGCATAAAATCCATTCCTAGAAAAGAGAACCAAGCTGCTGATAGGCTTGCAGTAGTTGGGGCAGCCTTTGACGTTGTTGAAAGCATTCAAAAAAGACAAGGTACATAGCCAAACATCCATGTGATTGTAAGGCCTTCAGTGCCAGAAAACAATGTAAGTTGGCAAGTGTTTGAAAATGATCTAGCAAATCATCCATTTCTTGCAAGAAGAGGCTGAGTTCTCAGCTAAAAATCAGGAAAAGTTGGAGCAGCAGTATGGTGACCAAGTGGTACAGCTGAGAACCAACAAACTACCAAAGGGACTTATTACTTTGGAGTCCATTTTCAATCCTAATGATTAGTTTAGGAAGGAGAAAGCAAACATTCAAGTCAAGGGAGAAGATTCAGTGTCCATCTTGGTGGAAGAAGGAAAATCACTCCGAGTTGGTAAAGTGACAACTGAGCAAGAAAGGTATGAGTTCATACAACTTTGTCAAGAATTCCCTGATGTGTTTGCTTGGAGCTATGAAGATTTGAAAGGTTTCAATCCCAAGTTAGCTCAACACACCATTGAATTGGATCCAAGTACTAAACCCATCAGGAAAAAACAAAGGCAGTCAATCCACACATGGAGCCTCTCATGAGAAAAGAATTGAATAAGTTGATAGAATCAAGAATCATATTCCCTATCAAGCATTCTAGTTGGGTGGCCAACTTGGTTCCAGTTAGAAAGAAGAGTGGGGAAATCAGATTGTGTGTTGACTTCAGAGATTTGAATAGAGCATCTCTCAAGGATCATTATCCACTTCCTTCCATGGAGCAGATTTTACAAGTTGTTGCTGGCTCTGAGAGGTTTTCATTACTTGATGGCTATTTGGGGTACAATCAGATTATGGTGAAAGAAGGATCAGTTCAAGATAGCCTTTCTGACCAAATGGGAACTTATGCATACAGGAAAATGCCATTTGGGCTGTCCAATCTTGGAGCTACTTTCAAAGGGAAATGGACATGGTGTTCAAGGATTTGATTAACAACATGGTGCTGATATATCTTGATGATATCACTTTTTTCAAAAATGCAGCGAGACCACCTCTTTCATTTGAGACAAGTGTTCCAAAGGTGCGAGAAGATTTGGAGTATCCTTGAATCCTAAAAGTGTATTTTTCTAGCCCATGAAGGAAAGCTCCTTGGCCACATTGTCTCAAAAAGGATTAGTAATTGATCTAGAAAGAGTTGAAGCCATAAGAGCACTACCATTTCTAAAGCCACAAGAAGGCCCTTCAAAGTTTCTTGGGGAGAATAAATTTTGTTCGGAGGTTTGTCCCAAATTTTGCAGCCCTAGTCAAGCCTATCACCAAGATGTTAAAGAAAAGCATGGCTTTCAAATGGACAACAGAAGGCAAGGAAAGTTTTGAAGCAATCAAAGAAGCCATCTCTCAAGCCCCAACTCTCATTAACCCAGATTTCTCCAAGGATTTCATCCTCTATGCATTTGGGGGTGATGATACTATTTCTACAATTTTGGTACAACAGAACAAAGACAATGATGAGCAGCCAATTGCTTTCTTCAGCAAAATCTGGAGGACTATGAGGTGAGATATTCTTTCATTGAGAAGCATGTTCTTGCAGTAATCAGGAAGCTTGAATAAATTCAAGCATCTAGTTTCAAACAACAAGGTTCAGTTGTTGGTTTCTCATGTGGGAGTTAAAGACTTCCTCCTCAACAAAGACTTGAATGAAAAGAGAGTAGGTTGGATTACTCATGTCATGGAGTATGACATTGAGATCAAAGTCACCAAGTTGGTCAGAGGAAAAGGATTGTGTGAGCAGCTGATTTTGAGCAAACAAAAGGAAGCATGCAATGAGAAGGAGGTTGTTTTGGTGTTGCAAGACAACCATGAGCAAGGAAGCACTCAAGAGGAGAATGATGGTGTCCTCACTCCTTGCTGGACCCAAGACATAATGCACTTCCTAAGCACAGGTCTATGCCCTCCAGAGATGAACAAGACCAAAAGAAGACACTTCAGATTGCAGGCTGTCCCATATGCCCTTGTTGATGGTGTTTTGTTCAAAAGGGATGTGAATGGAGTGTTCTTTGAGATGCATTGGTACAAATCAGATTCATAGGGTGTTGGAAGAGTTCCATGGTGGATCAGCTGGTGGTCATTTTGCACCAAGAGTGACAGCTCTAAAGATCATGAGGGCTGGCTATTATTGGCCCAAGATTTTTAGTGATTGTTATGCATGGATCAAGAGGTGCAAGAATTGTGCATTCTTCACAGGTAGTAAGAGAGGCTAGTTGCCCTTCCATTGCATCAATTTCAGTTGACCAGCCATTCATGCAATGGGTTTGGACTTCATTGGAGTCATTAATCCCAATTCAAGCCAAGGGCACAAATGGATTTTAATGACACAGATTACTTCACCAAGTGGACTGAAGCAGTAGCACTCAAGGAAGCAAATGAATCTAGCATCCTAGATTTCTATGAGGGAATAACAACCAGATTTGGCATACCTACTACAATAATATCAGATAATGCATTGGCATTCATTGGGTCCAAGGTGACTGAATGGGCTGTCAAGAATGGGATCTACCTAAGCACTTCATCAAATTATTACCCTCAGGGTAATGGCCAGGCTGAATCTACAAACAAGAACTTGTTGAGGATCATTAGGAGGACTCTTGATGAAAATCAGAGGTCTTGGCATACTAAGTTGAAATCAGCCTTATGGGCTGATAGGATAACTCCTAAGAGATCTACAGGTAACTCTCCATTTAAGCTTGTTTATGGGAGAGAGGTAATTTTTCCCATGTCACTTGAGTTGCCAACATTGGAACTCATGAAATAGTTGGAGTTGTTGGAGTTTGAGCCCATGGAGGTTAGATATGTAGAATTGATGGAGCTCTAAGAAATCAGAAATCAAGGCATCCCAAGCAATGGAGAAGGATCAAGCTTTGATCAAGAAGACCTTTGATAGGAAGGCCAAGAATAGATCTTTCCAAGTTGGAGATCTAGTGTTAAAATGGGATGTAGACAGAGAAAAACCGGGAAGGCATTCAAAATTTGATGCCATTTGGAGTGGCCCATACATGGTCACAAAGTGTAAGGACAAAAATGCTTTCTAATTGTCTTCATTGGATGGTGAAGAACTATAGATTCCAGTCAATGGGATCTATCTAAAGCATTGCTACTGAAGGAATTCTCCACCTTGTACATATTAGCTTAGGTTTTCATTCCTCCAAGTGCTTATGCACATTGTTTTGTTGTAGATTAGTTTTGCTTTCCCTAAGTGCTTTGGCACAAGCTTGTTGTTCCTAGAAATGTGTTTTGCAGGCCTTGCTCCATCAGGTGATGTTCCACCCTCCATCTTCCTCCTTGTAGTGTTCTAGTCAGTTGGGGTACCAAGCTAGAGAATTTGATGACTCCATGCCCAATGGATTGCTTCAGAAACTAGTAACTTCATCAGGGCGAGATGACCCCTCTGAGTCACCAAAATTGTTATCCAAAATGTGCCCCTTGCTCATTTTGTGGCTAACTCCCTTCATTCTTCCCTCTCTTGTGCCTCAGTCATAATTTTTTTTTTTAGGAACTCAAAACTTTTGGAAATGGCACCATTGGATAGAGCTTTTCTTAGCTTTCTAGAAAGGTAAAGTTTTCCTCCTAACTCCATGTATTTTTGAAGTTATGGCTCGGTGGAGTTTTTGTGGGAAATTTTCCCTGAAGGCCCATAGCCAATGAAATGGTGCCACGTGTCAAAGGAAGTGGCGGGGGTCGGAGGAAAACTTGGAATTTTTACCAAGTGTTTGGAAAAGTTTTCAAAAGGGATATTTTCCCCACAGGCCCGTGCCGTGAATCAGATTACGCCACGTGTCCAAGGGAAAAAAATTGAAAAATCGACTAAGTGTTGGCGCCATGGAAAATTTCAAAAGGAAAGGCCCGCGCCCAATCATGTTATGCCACATGTCCTATGGCATCGGACCGGTGGAGGGTAGAGGAAAGATTGGAATTTTGGTGAAGTGTTTTGGTAAAAAGTAATGGAGAGTTTTGGCCCGCTGCCCCCTGCCAATTATATTATGCCACGTGTCCATGGGCACCCGGAATAGAGAGTGCGGGGGAGATTGGGATTTTTCCCAAAAGCTAAAATGAAAAGAAAAATGTTTACCCAAGGGCCACAGCGCAAATGAAATGATGCCACGTGTCCAAATCGGTGGAAGGAGGGGAGAATTTGGGAAATTTTCCCAAAAGAAAAAGAAGGAAATTTCAAAGGAAAAAATGCCCCCCGAGCGTGACCAATCACATCTTGCCACGTGTCTGGTGGCGGAAAAAGATACAAGACAAGCCCGCATGGAAAATTGAAGGGAAAGGCCCACAATGAATGAGGTTTTTCCATGTGTCCGAGTCAAGAAATAGGATCAAACAGTGATGGAAAATTTAGGAGGATAGGCCCGCGCCCAATCAGCACGTGCCACGTGTCCTCAGATCATCGGCCCGGCGGGGAATTTTGGAAAATTTTCCAAAGGGCAAAACAATGGAAAATGAAGCATTAAAGGCCCACACCTAATCAAAACATGCCACGTGGCACTGGAATGGTGGAGCACGGGGAATTTTGGAAAATTTTCCAAATGACCAAAAAGTGGAAAATTTAAAAAAATTTGCCCGCCAATCCGATTTGGCCCTGTTTTGCCCTAAAATTTCAAACGGCCATATCTTTCGATCTAGAGCTCGGTTTTCACGTTCTTTATATCAATGGAAATATGGTGAAATTCTCTACAAGATTACAGGGTCATTTTTACATTTTGATGGAGTTTGGAGAGATAAAATTGAAAAACACCTCTAGCACGTGGTCATGGATAGAAATGATGTTTCAACCACCATTTTTAATGAAGAATGGCTCGCATTCTCTCCCAGCATGGTGAAAAATGTTAGGGGATGGGCCTATAAGGATGCCCATGCTATTTTACTACATTTTGGTTGGTGGTTGAAGCTCTCCCATGTTTTCCATGTTTCTCTCTCCTGGGGTCATGGTTTGCACTGTAAAAGCCAGAATGGGTTCATTTTTGAAAAGGAGACACTTTTTCAGCTCTGCAACTTCCCTTTTCTTCCTTTTTGGTAGAATTTGTGGAAATTTTTACCTTTCCATGCAATACAGACACCCCTTTTGCCTCTTGATCACTGTAATGCATTGTATTGGATCTGGAATGTTAATATATGCTCTGTGATTAAAATCCCTCAATCCTTTCATATATCTACCATTGTTTTCCTGATCTTTCATTACATTTTGAGCAATTTGTGCATGCTTTGTGTTGTGTTTTCTTGATGGATTGTGTATGTATTACAGTATCAGGTGTCTGCAACTCCTTTGGTGCATCACCTCATTAGCATTAGCTTCATTTTCTTGCATTCCCTATCTTTATAAGTCCCACACTTGGATTCAATGTTAGGGTAATCACACTGGATGTCCAAGATGTCAAACGCCCCATGGTTTAGGAATTTTTAGGGCTAGGGGTTTAGTGTTTAGGGTTTAGGGTTTTACGGTTTATGGCTCGGGGTTTAGGTTTTAGAGTTTAGGGCTCGGGGTTTAGGGTTTAGGGTTTAGGTTTTAGGGTTTAAGGTTTAGGGTTTAGTTTTTAGATTTTAGGTTTTAGGTTTTAGGAATCAAGGTATATAGTTTAGGGTTTAGCATTTACGACTCAAGGTTTAGGGTTTATGGTTATGGTTTAGAGCTAAGGATTTATTGTTTAGGGTTTAGGGTTTAAGGTTTAAGGTTTATGGTTTATGGTTTATGGTTTAGTGTTTAGGTCTAATGGTCTAGTGTTTAGAGTTTAGGGTTTTGGGTTTAGGTTTTAGGGCCTGGGGTTTATGGTTTAGTGTTTAGGAATAAATTTTAAGGATTTAGGGTTAAGGTTTTAAGTTTTAGGGTTTATGGATTAGGGTCTTGTTTTTAGGGTTTAGTATTTATGTTTATGGTTTATGGCTTAGGGTTTAGGGGTTTATGTTTTATGGTTTATGGTTTATGATTTAGTGTTTATTGTTTAGGGTTTATGGTTTAGTACTTAGGTTTTAGGGTTTAGGGTTTAGGGCTAATGGTTTAGAGTTTAATGGGTTTAGGCAATTTAGGGTTTAGGTTTGAGGGTTTAGTATTTAGGGTTTACAGCTTAGGGTTAAGAGTTTAGGATTTTGGGCTCAAGGTTTAGGTTTTAGGGCTCATGGTTTAGGGATTATTATTGAGGGATAAGTGTTTAGGGTTTATGTTTTATGTTTTATGTTTTATAGTCTAGGATTTAGGATTTATGGTTTATGGTTTAGAGTTTAGGGTTTAGGTTTTAGGGCTCATGGTTTAGGGGTTAGGATTTATTATTTAGGGTTTTGGGTTTAGGGTTTAGGGATTATGGTTTAGGGATCAGGGTATAAGGTGTAGGATTTAGGGTTTAGAATGTTTATTTCACTAAATTGGGACATATTCTAGTGAATTGAGACTCTAGTATTTCAAGTATTGGAAGAAATCCATCTCCATTTTTACGTATATTGGATTCTATTTTGTCTATATTGGATTCCATTATTAGTAATATTAGATTCCATTAGTAGCAATATCATATTGCAATATTGTAATTATCGCACTTATTTGAGTTCTAATTTCTCTATTATTAGATTCCAATTTTGTTAATATTGGATTCTAATTTAACTACTATTATACTCCAATTTCACTATTACTGGATTCCAATAATGTTATTATTAGATTCCACTTTCACCACATAATCCTAACAACCATCCACTTAGATAATCCTAGCAGTTTCTATCTTATATAACTTAAGCGGTTGTTAACTTACATAACCCAAGTGGTTACAAACTTACGAAGCTAAGTGTCCACCGACTTACATATTACAAGTGGCCACTAAATTACATATGCCAAGTGAAAACTAACTTACATATGCCAAGCAACTGCTAACTTACATATGCCAAGTGGCCGCTAACTTCAAGATAGTGCATAAGTGATTGTTGTCATTTATGCCACATATCAATCTTAATATCTTCATACATATATGACTATTCATGCATACCTTATTCAAATCAATAAACATTGACATTGAAAATCACTTCCTTGGACTTCCTTAGATGGTGTTAAATTTGATGGCTATTTAGATAATTTATATAATTGGCACGTGTGACTCGCATGTTTAAAAGATGACCATCAATATTTATATACATTTATATAAATAATTTTTTCGTATATATTAAGCATAGTTAAAAAAATCCCAAATTGTCATTTATAAATTTTGTAAGTAGTGTGTAAGTGCAAGTGATTGTACTTACAAGTGCAATTGGTCACACATCCAAGTGCGATTGGTTGAATGTCTAAGTATGAGCCTCAAGTTGTACATCTCTGGAATCACAATTTAAATGCAAGTATTGGTGACACTAATAAGTAAAAGGATCGAATCATACTTCTAAGTGCCAATCTCAACTCATACTTCTAGGTGCAGTATTGATTCACACTACAAAGTGTGAGTCTTAATTTAGACAACTAAGTGTGAGTCTTGATTTGCACCGCTAAGTGTGAGTCTTGATTCACACAACTAAGTGTGATAACTCACTGTCAATTTTTTTTGGGTAACAGTAATTTGTCAACACTTCCCTTTAAAAATACGAAAGTGTTTATTTATACCAATTATTGTATATAAATTTCATTATTTTTAATACATATTGATGTAAATTTTTATAATTTTTACAATTTATATATAAATCTATATTAATAATTTAAAGTAAAATATTAAATATAAAATTCACGTGTGACGTTTATTATGAATATTTACAAGTATTTTATTACAAATATTTACAAGTATTTGCAGTATTAATGATAACCATTTTGTAAGGAAAAATGCTAATTAATGTTGCCATTTTCCTTAACATTAATTAGCCATTAATCATCCATTTAATAAAAATAATGTAAAATCATATGCGTGCCCTCTTAAATTTGTGCACCAACGAAATTGGTAGTTGGATTTGTTTACATATCACTATAAGTAGATATTTTTGATTTTATATTTTTAACATTTTCCTTTCTATTCTCTTCATTATTACATAAGCTTATTCATCAATAGAAAAATATCATCATCGCAAGCATCAAAAATTCTATGCTCGAGTTTTAGAAATGTTTTGATTTCCTCTCCATGCCAAAAATTGGTATGAATTCTCACCTTCAGTCCCTCCAAAATTACAAAATTCTATTAATCTAAAATTTTCCATAGCTAATTAGGGATTATATCCTGTAGGCATTTTGTAGATACTTAAACAAAAGTAAGTTTGTTATTCAATATTTTGTATAAGGTAGTTTTTTTTATTAAGTAAATAATTTCATAATATAGTAAATGTTATCTTAATTTTTGTCCCCCATAAAAATTGGATCACCCACGACCTTTGCGAAGAAATTCAAAAAATGGTTCTTTCAAACAAGCCCATGCTTTAAATCAAATGAACAGGTTGCAGGTGGGCTCTAAAATGGAATAGTAGGGTCGGGGAAGAGAATACAATGTCAAAGAAACTAGAGGATCAAAGGAAAAGGAAATGGAGAAGACTTAAAGGTTTCAGGCTTCACAAATGAATCAGAATGAACCCTAAAGTTGGCTAAATATAGAGATTTAGTAGAAGCTGCCAAGTGTCCAAATGGCACACCTCCAAAGGTTAAATCAAAAAGGTAGACTCAAACTTGCACCAAGCCTCCATGTTTCCAGAGCCCCAAAAGTCACACTGGCCATTAAAAAGTATTAGACTCAGTGGAAGGTGCCAAGTGTCTCAATGACACACATTCAAAAGTGAGACCCTGAGAGGAGACTCAAACTTTCACTAGCCCTCCACATGTCCAATGGTTAATAGAGGTCAAATCCAAAATCGAGATTAGGCCCAAAAAAATTAAGTATAAGAGTGTAGGTGAAAAGTGCCAAGTGTCAGCATGACGCTCCTTCAAAGGTAAAATCCAAAGTGGGTTTTCAAATGAGTGTGCACCTTCCACATGTCCCAAGTCTAAAAAGGGACAGAGTCTAGGGTTGAATAGTCAAAGCATAGGTAGGCTAGTGGAAGGCACCAAGTGTCAGCATGATGGTACTTCAAAATTAAAACCAGGGGGTAATTTCCAAACAAGCGCCAGGCTTCCACGTGTCCAAGGAAAGAATCTTGGCTCCGCCAAGCAAGAGACTCAGTAAAAATAAAAATAAATACCGTGGAGCCCGTGGAAGCCATCGCATGTCAATCTGGTGTAATTTCAAAAGAGAAAGGTAGGGGCCAATTCTCCAAGATGCGCCGGGATGCCACGTGGACTGGTAAAGATAGACTCTTTCAAATATTACGTACCCACAACCCTAATATTCAAATGGACCTATGATAAACTATTAATTTATCCTCTTTGCAATGCAAGCATTGACATGTGATTTGTCCCAAGAAGGTGTATTATTTTGACTATCGAAATCATGCTTTCCATGGATAAATTATTTCTTTTCTTGGATTTAATTACTAAAATCTTTGTTGCTCGCAAGGAATTCATTTTCTTGGAGGTCAGTGTAAACTAGTAAAGTAATTTGCAAAATTATCTCTATCTAATAATGAGACCTTGGATCAATTTCATTGATCCAAGGTATGTTTTAAATTATTCTTACTTGATCTCGTATGGAAAACTAACATTTAGAATTTGAAGGAAATAAAATACCAAGCCATTGTAGGAATACAATTTCATTGATCTTCTTGGAAGTTCATGTTGTGCTTTCTACTGAAAGTCATGTGTTAAGGTATTCTTGTCAACTCCTCCCAAATGCTAAATGGCATAAGTTGGAAAGAGGCCTACTTGAGGACTATTAAGGGTAAAGCCTAAATCCAAGATGTATAAGATGTATCATAACAGGATTCTAACCTAAGGTAAACTAGACCTACCTTATGTCTATGCCTACGCTAATCTTGTTGCAACCTAACCTAAGTTACATGTTTTCTAAGTCAGGGATTTGAAAGTAACCTAAGGTTATAATAGGGATATTTCTAACCTATCACCTAATACTACATTAGTAGAAAGAATGACCTATCCTAAGATGGAAAATAACTAAAGGTAAATATTTTAAACTAACCTAAGATCATACCCTAAGCTAAGATATCTATCCTAAACTAATGAGGTGATAGAAGAGGACCTAAGGGGTCATATGACAAGTTGAGGGATGGAAATGGTTCCTAAGTGTTTTATTTGATTTGATTTTTGAATTTAAGCTCATTATGTACTGTCAGTTTGACAGCTGCATGGAATTTTGAGGGGATCCTAGCTGACACCATCTCTAAATTTAACTATGCATGTTCTTTTTGAAATTGTACTACGCCAATTTTTGATGGGGGTGGCGTGGAGATTTAGGTGGAAGAATAGGAATTAATTACATTAATTTTCATCATTTTTGGAAAGTAAACCACCTTTAAAACCATGCAAGTGGATTTATTGGGAGTTGTTTGGTCTTTCATGCATTCTGATTTTTCTCTCGCATGGAGCTATATGGTTCTTCAAACTAGCAGAGTCAACTTTCAGTTTGTTTCTATTTTTAACTCTCTTAGATTATTTTTGATCCAAAGGAAGTATATGAGGCATTTGAGGAAGACGTTTTTGGTTGTTGATTTTGTTTGGAGAAGGAGTTGTGAAGGCTCAACTAGAAATATTCTTCAAATAGACGAAACACTATCAAGAATGATAGGATTTATCCATTAAGCTACTCTTCTTTTCTCTAAGTGTCTTCATTAAAAAAACTTTTCTCTCTTGAGATAATTGGGTTTTTATTCCTAAGATGGTTATTTGGGTTCCTCTCTTGAATAATTTTGTGTTCTTCGATGTGGAATCTCTATTTGAAAATGAATACATTATATTTATTTCCTATTTATTTGTTTTTTAATTTCACCTTAAATCTAGTGGTGATATATATAATGAAGTACATGCGTGATTCTTGCTTACCTGTTCAAAAATGGGTTATGGAAATAATATGTGTCTTTCAGTTTCAAACAAAGCTTTAGCTTGGGTTGTAGAATGTAAAAGTATACCTTCACTATAGCTTCTTGGTTTTATGGAAGTTAGAATTATTCTATTGGAATTGTAGGAATATGCATGATTGGATTCTAAGTTATGTGAGCTCAAATTTTTTATTGAAACAGTAATGCGTGCCTTCTTCTTGAACTCTCTGTATACTCTATCTGTTCTTTGGATTTAGTTTGCAATAGAAGCTGGTAGTTTTGTAATGTTTGGAATCTCTGTTTTCTTTTTGGACTCTCCTTGTATAGAAACAAGATTGAAGGTCTATTAATTTTAAATCTTGTAAGTTTAAATTATGTACTCAAATCTTGTCCTTCTTAGGAAACTTTAGATTATTCATTTCATAGGCACTATGTTTTTGAGGCATTCAAGCTTGGGAATCTCGTGTTTAAAGTCTTTATTCTCATATTTATGCGTACTATGTTTCTTAAAATATCATGAGTACAAATCTAAAATTTACATAGGGAGATCTTGTTGGTTGGGGTTGTGTTGAGGCTCAACATTGTTGGAGTCGATGTTGGGGCATCCTTATAGCTCTGTTGATTTTTATTTTCTCTGTTCTTGTTTGTCAAGTAGATATTATTGGTTTTTGTTTAACTATCTTTGAACTGGATTGAACTATGAGTATATTACTCGGGGAAACTTGTCAAAACCTCCTGATTGGGATATCGAGAACATTTAAGATGATCCTTGAAACTGTAGTTTTCATTTTTGATTTTGAACTATCGAAATCGGTTTTGAATAAGGAGTCTTTGGGATTCTTCCATTCTTTGATCTTTGAATGATATTGGAGGGAATTAATTTGTTGATAAGTTGTACGCTGGTAGCTAAGCTATGTCGATCTGGGGATGTATCTTCTTGGAATGGATTTATGAAGGAAACTCCTCTTTCTTTTCATTTATTTTATGTCTTTCACCTCTGTGAGGACTCATTTTAGAGTCTGATAGCTGATTGTTTTGTTTTTATCATTGGAGGAATCGGTTAGATTGTGGACCTTGAGTGAAATTTTAACATCCTTGAGTGATTGTTGGGACTTGTAAGTGCCTACATGGCATTTTGTAATTTTTTCATTACATCTCCTTTTGATCTAGTTTAATGTCTCAGTTATTGGATGTATATGAAGAGAAATCATGTTCAATTTTGTTCTATCACAACAATCACACATTTTTTTGGTATCTTCTTCTGTGTGTTTTCTCTTTTCAGGAGTATGTGAAGTACTGAAGGCCTTCATTTTCTTTTGCTGCCTTCATCCCGTATGTTAAGATGTTGGATTTCCCTTCTGATCTTGGCTTTTGAATCCTTCTTCTTCTATCCTTAAGGTAAAGCCTGACCACTGTCTTTGGAAATAATAGGAAGTTTCGGGTTGTGTTCTCTACTCGAAGTTGTGTATGGGATTTAGGCTAACCGAATTATTTAGAAAGTTCCTACTATTCATCTCAGTCGTGCTTCTTTTGGGTAAATCTGGTCATTGATTTATTGGATCAGTTACTCTACTATCCTTAATGTCTTGAGTAGTTATCATTGCTACTTGCTTGTTCTCTTGACTAGTGTTAAGGCTTGTAATATTTGAGATATAAGGAAAATGTGAGATGTTGTACATTGAGTAAATTCTATCTTAATGTTGATATTTGGTCTAGCATGATAAATTAGGCTATGCCTTACATTTGGGATTAGGATGCCACATCTGATTTGTGAGGCTCTTATTTGCAATTATATTTCTAAATTAAGATGATTTGTGAAGGAAATAATTATAAATTACTTTTATTTGAGATGGATAAATGTATTAGAAGGAACAGTATTTATCTGATAACATGTTTTAGTTTGTAGATTACATCATGTTATTTCTTTAATGTTATTTAAAGGATAATTGTTTTTCCTTTAAGGTTGTTATTGCTACGATCTATCTATCTATTTGACCATACTATTTCATTAAAGTAGAGTTGGTTTAATGAAACAGTTTTTGTAGATGGACTTCATAAGTGATAAAGGAAGGTAATAAATTTTATGATGTATTGGTTGAATTAAATTTTGGAGCATTATAGAGAAATTATGAGATATTATTGAATTGTATTGAAGGAAGAAAAGTTGTAATATAAATGATCTTGATGTTGTTGACATGAAATATGTTAGAAATGCATAGTTTTGTAAGTTGTGTATTTTATTTTGATGTATTAAAAAGACTCGAGGTTACTTAAACATGATTAAGTCTATTCTCTTGCTCATAATAAGAAGTAAAATTCTATAATCTTATCCTTGATATTGTCATTATATCTGATTGGATCCTTATTCTTGATATCGTAAAGTAAATTATCGGGATAAATGGGGAGTTAGTACAAATTCTCTTACTTTAATGCAACTTACTAAGTTATATGTATTAATGTTCCTTAATTAATATTGAATGGTGGATTATGATGTTATGAACTTGTTTCTATAATGTTACAATGTGTGAATTGAATATGGTTATAATAAATCCTAATAATTAACCATAATAAGGAAGGTTATCTGATCTAGGATTCTAAATAAACTAATAATATGCGGGTTCGATAGACATTTAGACTTCAGAGGTATGAAGTCTTTTATATTAGAACATGTTTTGGTTCATATTGTAGACACCCTAATTTCACATCTATCCTAAATCAATTAATTACCCTTCCTCATTTCCCAAAAAAATACACTTGAATTAATCAAATATAATTTTATTAATTATCCATTTGAAAACCCAAAAAATAACCCAATCCTCACCACATGTCATTATTCTCCATGTTTTTCTACTATTAAATTAAAAATTTAAATTAAAATCCTCACCCACTCTTAGTGGTCCCAACTCACCGAAAATTCTTCACTTATGAATTAAAAATCCAAAATCAAATCCTCACCCATTCTTCTTGGTCCCCACTCACCTAATCTTGTCCACATTTTCAAACCATGATTACTTAAATTAATCTAAGTTAATCACTCCCCCAGGCTATAAATACAACCTTACCCCTCCCTTCTAAGGACATGGAGAATAAGCTTGAATGCCCTATCTAAGTTCTTGCATCATTTGAGCATTGAACATTCTTTTGCCTCATCCTAATGCCCAAATAGCCTCATAATATTTTTTTTCCATTTGGTGCAAAGTAAGAGGATCATTGTTGTAGGAGGGTCATGCTTCGTCTTGAAGAAAAGCACCTACATATCACTCAATCATGGCTTAATCCAATTTTCCTAGCCCATTCGAGGGTTTGCTATGGAATGCAAAGGAGGAGGTATAATTATTGGTATATTACTTCCTTGTTAGTAGTGCATTTTTCCTAGCTTACATTCTAGCACACCTAGTTACTTTTGATCTATTACCATTAATTTCCCAATTAGTGGTTTTATCTGTTCTTTGTTTATTATTATTCATTATTATCTCCTTTTCCGTGTCTTATGGCCTTCTTTGGATAACCTTCATGTTGTGGGTAGTATTTTTGTTGTGCGGTGTCTTGTGATGCATATGTAGGTTATAAAAATAATGAAACTATGATGCTTGTCATGTCTTTGATCTCCTCGGCGCTTGGTGTTTAGCAGAGGGACATCTATCACCTGATCTAGATACTTGTGGATCACGGCGGAAATATTCACTCCTACAGTTGTCACAGAGGTTACATTTCAAATAGTTCCCAGTTTTGATTTTTCTATTCACTCGTAATCTGTAAAAACAAATGAACTAGTCATTAGCTTATCATCTTACTGTCATGGGAAAACCAATCTAGAAAATGCATTTATTTATTTACTTTTGCTAAAATAACTGCTTTGTAGGAAGTTAATCATTTTTATTTCTTTCATTTTAGTTAATCATTTTGTGATCTAACTATTTATTTATGTTTATTGTTCTTTTTTAAACCTTGCTGTCAAAATTTTAGCTTCTTAAGTGAAGTACAAAAGTCAGAAAATAAAAAAACTAGCTCTCGGGGTGTTTTTCTCACATTCAAAATTTTCATTCAAAGTGCTACCATGTAGCCCATCTTCAGGAAGTCATAACTTTTACTCTTGAACTCGAGAATGAATTCATTTTTTCTAAATGGAAAGGTATTGAAAGATATATGTAATGGAAAAATAATTTTTTGATTTAGACTTACATAATTTTTTTCTTTCATTTCTTCTCACAACTATATTTGTAACAAAAAACAAAAAAACAAAAAAATTGTAGTTTTTTTTTTAATTTTAATTTTTTAACATAACAACCCACACGTATGCTCTTTCCTCACACTTAAAAATTTATCTTGGAAATAATAAACGTGAGGCCACTCGAGCTCTGTAAATTTTTTTGTTTTGCCTTACATTTCAATTTTCCATTACAACACTTCTAGGTAACGTTTTCACACTCTTCTTTCGTCGTTTTTCTTTTTGTGAAAATAATAATGATCACTATTTCAAAATCATGATTAATTGAAATAATTATTAACATTTAAGAAAAAAACAATTAAAAAAATTTCTATTCTAATTGTATCTGTGTATGCTCTTTTCTTGTGCCTTCGAGCGATCTGGAAAATCAGAAAATGTCACAATTTTTTAGTTTCTTATTATAACATTACAGGATCCTCTAGCTTTGTTTTCTAACCATAATTTCAATAATTATTTTTCTTCATCATATTATTAATATTTGTTTGGTTGTTGGTTGTGTATGCTCTTTTCCTGCACCTTCGAGTGATCTGGAAAATAAAAAATAGCCATGATCCCTTTTCTAACATTTCATTTGCAGGATAACTACTAATTTTTTTTCTATAGGACTGTGTCATTAGAATATTTAAAAAAAAACACAAAAACAAAAAAATCCCGCAAAAATACCACCATTTAAAGAAAATTGCTGAAACCAAAAAAATAACATGGCTAGGTACGCCATCATTTTCTGCCAGTGATTTATTTCAAGTTGGAAAGAACCTTGCATTTAATCACTTTATCATTTTTTTACACGTAGTCGAGGTGGATTTCATCACCACCAAAGCTACTTGGTGACGTGGACTTGATTACCACTCAAAAAAAATTTGCATCTGCATTGCACCTTGATACCTAATCTCATCACAACATTTGGTATTTACCTCACCCCTACTCTTCACTTACATGTAATGTTGTCATGTGGTGCATCCAAGTCACACTTAAATAGCTATAAAAATAAATCTTGGGCATCGTCCCTGTAAATCTTTAAGGAGTTACAAGGACACCATACACATTTATCCCTCCATCACCTTCCACCTTTTCACAAAACTTGTTCCGGACGTGGTGATTTACTCTGAAATAAGCAAGTAAGAATTAGTGAGTCTCCTCCAGTGCTCTAAGGGTTCCCCATACCAATTTTGTCCCCGTATAGAAATAGGTATATCAGGACTAGAGTATATCAAAGGACACATATTTTTGGAGTAATAACATCCTGCATCCATCATTTCATGGCATACTTGTATGATTGCATGAAAAAATGATCATTTCTGAAGGATCTACCTCTTAAGCCAAAATAGTTTGATACACATGACTACTTATTGTTTGTAAACAAAATAGTTTAGCATTGTTTTTATCATAAAACTTGGTTGATATCAATATGTTTATTATAGAATTAAAATCCTAGTCGTGTTCCACAACACCATTTCTAAACCAATTCAATACCAAGCAAAATGTTCAAGCAATCCCAAAATGAAGATAAAAATGTCATTAACTGCTTCACCCAACAAAAATCCGCCATAGCTTGTTTTTAGCTATATCCAATAGATATTGAGTGACTTGTGTTCACTCCTTATCTCATCAATTGTTGGAACATCCTTTATAGCTTGTTTTAAGCTATATAAAAATGACATTGGGTGACTTGTTTGAGTTTACTCATTATTTCA
Organism: Taxus wallichiana var. yunnanensis; assembly: GCA_018340775.1. Classification (NCBI taxonomy): domain Eukaryota; kingdom Viridiplantae; phylum Streptophyta; class Pinopsida; order Cupressales; family Taxaceae; genus Taxus; species Taxus wallichiana. The sequence continues at coordinate 236,636,354 of CM031242.1, forward strand.
TCAAGCTGTTGAGTTTAAAAAATCCCATCGACACAAATCCCTTCAAATCTCATTTTGAGTTCACAACTGTGTTGAGTAACTTGTTTGAATTACTCTTCCTATCAACAATCCAAATCTTGTTTAAGCCAAACCAATCAACATATTCTTCGTATCATATTTAAGTTATATCCCACTTGTATCAAGAATCTTGTTTGCATGTACTCCTTACATTGTCGCATGTTAAGCTTGTTTAAGCCAAATCTAAACCATTTTCATTATATCTTGTTTGAGCTATCACATATTTATTCTAAGTAGTTTGTTCAAGCTTACTCCTTATAGCCTTACTTATTCTTACTTGAGCTAAAACAAAGATCAAAATAAATAGGTTGAGTTCTTCATTACACCATTCTTCATTTTCCCTCTCTTTTAAACACGATGAATTCACAAAAAACATCACGTAATGAGATATTAGAACAAAATAATAAGATGACAACACAACTCTCTCAAATGGAAGCCCAAATTAGTGAATGATCACCCAAAAATCCAATCATACAACCTCATGAAGACATCACTTCATTAAAAGTCCAACGTCAGTTTACTCCCCTTAGAGAAAGTCTCTCTAGTATTTTTCAACAACTAAAAGAGGCTAAAATAATAATATATCTAATTACAAAACACTTTTTTGAAGGGGAATCTAAGCTATGTTGGTACAAACCTAACACATACTATGAGTTTCATCACATAGATAAATGTGTGTAATTTAAGAATTATGTCCAAGACTTAATTGACGGCGATGTCATCTCTCGTAGAACTTGATGACAACGCTCTTGCAACCAATGACACATCCAATACCACAACTTTCAATGACAACCTCGATTCTTGTCAAAACTCCTATACATACTTTGAAATTCCATGAGATCATGAAGACAAAATTCAAGACTCTCTAATTCCAAACCAATCCATATCTTCTTCAATTTTTCTTCCATTAGTTTAAACATACATTGAACCTATTTTAGACAATACCATTCTTACAACATCTATTAAGCACTTAAACTTATTTCAAGACTCTCTTTCAACCCAAACATACATTGAACGTATTTTAGACAAAAATATTCTTCTAACATCTAACATGATCTTAACCTCACTTCAAGCCTCCATTTCAACCCTTGATATAAGTGTAGACACAAAAAACAATATTCCATCATCAAACACCATTAAGTTTGATTCTATTATTCCTATGCCTAACATCTCTAGCCTTGTTGTTGAAACACAACCACCACAAGTTTGGACACTTGTGACAATGCAACCTTCTATGTCCATTATGCTTTCAACGATCAATCTTAAAGGCATCTCATCACCAATGATTCCCACCTCTCAAGACTTATACGTGTATACATTCTACGAGGTACGTATACCCAGGAATATCCTCATGCAACATTTTCCATCTTTAATTGTGAATCTATTGTCAAATCAATTAATTAATGGAAAAATAGAAGCAACAAACCAAATAATACAAACCATCATGGAAAATATTGTCAACACACATGGAAGCTATTGGCTTAACCAAATCTATCCCACTCTTTGGGATTACCTAACATCTTATCACACACCTACTAGAGCCATTCCCTTCTCCCTTGTTTATGGTTGGGAAGCTATTTTACATGTCAAGGTTGAATTTACGTCCTTTAGAATATCCCTCAAATACGTAATCAATAAAGATTATTATCGACACTCATGCCTTAATGAACTCGAGCTTCTTGATGAAAAATGACTTAATGCCCTAGATCATCTTCAAGCCTATCAAAATCAGCTATGGTGTAGCTATCATAAAAAATTCAAACTTAGAAAATTTAAGGTCGATGATCTCATTCTCAACAAAAATCAAAAGAACATACCCACAGAATGAGACAAACAAGACAAATTTGAGCCGAACGGAATCATAGATAATTTTGGCTTTGAAGCTTATAAATTGTCCATTGACATGGGTCAAGTCCTTGCAAAACCCATGAATGCAATCCATCTAAATAATTTTTTTCCTTGAGGTGTTCACTATTCTAGGAGACAACAACATATACATCGTTCCTTCCGCCTTTCTTATCTCGTGAATAAATTTATTCATTTCCATTGGCAGATATTTTCATTATCAAAATCACATCTTCGTATTTATCATCATGAGACAAGTGCTAATATAAATCCTATTAAGTTTATGAGTGTCATACTTCTTCTCATATCTTCCATTTTTAGTTGCTTTCATCTATGTTCATACCTAGAAGCTTATTAATGGTAATATATTCCCTTAAAATACATTCTCTCTTTCATAACAAAGCTCTAAACTTTGCTACCCAGTTCATTTGGTCATCCATCTCAGTCTTTGGTGTTGAAACCTTACGTCTTACTAGTCGTGTGGGGCTGAGATTGGGGGTAGACGTTCCTTCCCAAATACAAAGCACTATTGTAAAAATCCATCAATTCAATAACTTATGAATAATTCATCATCACATCTTTCGTCCTTCATAGTCTTTAGTGTTGAGCCCACACTTCTTCCTGGTAGTGTGAGACTGGGAATGGAGGAAGGTGCCCTTACTTGTCTATGTCTTGTCTTTGGTGATAAACCCTTTCCTCTTACAAGTGGCATGGGGAAAAGTGTAGAGGGTCATTCTCATAAAAGCATAGAAATATTACAAAACATCAAAAAAATTTAATAAAACTTACTCGCCTATGTTTTTCCTTTGGTGATGAGCCCTTGCTTCTCACTAGTAGCATGGGACAAGGCATATGGAGTCATTTCAAAAATACAAAATCTTACAAGTGCTTGTAGCTTATAAAATCCCCAAAGAAGTAATTTAGATGCCTAAGTGAAGAGAGAACTATCCCTTCACCTCATATCTTACCAATCAAGAGGCCACATAACCTGTCCAAGTCTAGCATGTGACTTACAAAGTGAAAGCCATTTTGAGACGGTTCAAGTACCATTATGAAGAATGGAGTCACAATTTCCCAAAGGGATTGTTGTTAGTATTTGTCTCCATATTCATTATCTACCTCCCTGCGTCCTTCTCGATTCTTGGTGATGAGGCCACATATCTTACTAGTTGTGTGGAGTCAAGAATAGAGTTGGACTTCTTTTCATTATATCATCACCACCATATCCTGCAAATGGAAAGAGAATTTGTGTTATTTCGAGCATAAGTTAGCACATGAAACATGGTACATACGGATTATATCTTGGTTTATCACCTCTCAAAAATAAGTCTACACTCTGGTCCATAAATTGCCAATAACAGTGTAAAAATCCACAAATAGTGTGAAAATTGTCAAAAATCTAAAAACAGTGTAAAAATCTAAAAATCCAAAAACATTTGAAAATCGTCAAAAAACCCAAAAACATTAGAAACAATCATCCAAAATCCAAAAAAATAATTTTAGAACTCGTCAAAAATCTAAAAACATTAGAAAGAATCATAAAAAATATGAACACATTTGAAAATCATCAAAAACCCAAAAACATTAGAAACAAATGTCCAAAAGCCAAAAAAATTAGAATTCGTCAAAAATCCAAAAATATTAAAAAGAATCATAAAAATACGACAGATATGAAAATCGTCGATATATATATATATATATATTAGAAACAATAATAAAAATATAAAAAAATTAGAAAGAATCGTCAGGAAAATACAAAGACATTTGAAAATCGTCAAAATATATATATATATATATATATATATATGAAAAAATTATCAAAAAATATAAAAAAACATTAGAAAATCTATATATATATCATAAACAAAAACAAAAATGTTGTAAAATCACAAAAACTCTAAAAATACCAACACAATTCAACCTTTGAACTATTATCCCCAACGGATGATCCAATCACTTTATGACTACCGAATTCAAAACACTTCTCCTCACATGAATCCTCGCTTGGGGCAAATCCGGCTCTCATTGTTTCCTTGTTTGAGGACAATGACCCAATACTTTACTATGTCCTCGTACCCCTGCTTGGGGGCACATCCAATCAATCCTCACTATGGAACATGTTAGGGACATGTTTATTGGTTCTTGTGTTGCATTATTAGTTATACATTATTAATTACTTTCTTGTATCTTGATATATTATAGGTATCTTGATTTTATATATCCTAGTGTTCTCTCTAATATTCTTATGTTATCTGATTGCATGTCATACTGGGGCATCATACTTTCTTGATGGCCTCTATCTATACTCTCTTCCATTTACATATCATACTGGGGCATCAAACCTTTTTGATGGCCCATGTCTATGCTATCACACATATTATAGTCTAGTCATCCTGATATTTTATATCACGATGCATCATGTTATGTTCTATATTAAAATTAAGATTCTTTTTATCACGCGAGTATATTCCTGCATGATCAACATCTTACTTTGCACCCCATCCATTCACCCATACTAATACATTCCCTAGTTTGGGAATCCTACTACAATGGTGATCAAGTATCCAACAGCTCCTCCTCCCACACCATGATCACCATGTATTTTATCCATTCATCCTCGCTCCTCATTTTTACTCCACCACTTATCCCCATATTACCCTTCTCACCATTCCTGTCCCCTCTCACTTATTTGTAGTCTTTCCTATCACTCTTTTACTTCCCACTTGACAATCTTACTTAATAACCCCTTCTATATGGGATCCTTGGTGGAAGTTTACTCTCTCCCTAATATCTTCCTATTGTAGAAGCTTCTTCACCACCTCCCCTCTCATCAAACAACACTCACCACCACACACATCTTTCCATTCCACCTCTTCTGCTTCTCCTTCTCACATCATTACTCTCACCACATGGGCATCCCAATTAAGGATTCCACTCACACTCTCCACCCTTCACTACATATATTTCTTCATCCATTCATGTTACACTCCTTTGTTTCCTTTCTTTCTTGATATCACCTCATCTCGTATCCTATACCAGTCAAGCATACCTCAATCACTCTTTTCTCATCCTTTCCCAAATCCATCTTATTCCTAGTCATCCTACTTACATGCTCTCGTACTATGGAAAATTCACTTGAGGGTCCCCTTCAGTCCATTTTGTCATACCCTATTCCCACCAAATCTATCATCATCCTTCTTCTTCTTTAGCTTGGTGATCCTACTTAACCATTCCGGCTGCATGACAATCTTACTTAAGACTTCCACTTAAGGTTGATCTTTCCTATGGCCTTCCCCCATCCCATCATTTTTACCCCATCTTATTTCTCCCACCTCTTGTCATGATCATATTATTTAACCTACCATTCCACCCATGTCCCTAATATCATTTTGTCTTTCTCCTTGTATATCATCCTTGTCGGTTAGGTGATCTTACAAAACCTCTCCTGTAACATGATGATCTTACTTAAGAGATTCTGTTAAGCATGACATATCATCTTACACTCACCCATCACTCTACAATCTCACCATCAATATTTCCTCTTCATTCCCCATCATCACATATTTCTACCACCACTATCACCCTCCTCTGCTTGGCAATCTTACTTAACCACTCACCCGACATGGCGATCTCACTTAAGAGTCCCTCTTAAGGATGATCTGTCTCCTTGCCTTTCCCCATCACTACACACCCTTCACTCTTCACTTTTTCTTGACATTCCCCATTATCACATCCTTTCACCTCTTTTTCCATTCTTGCAAAAACCACTTCTCGCTTGCAAACTTGTCATCTCAATTTTAGTCACTTGGAAATCTTACTTAACCACTTTTGTCACATGATAGTCTTATGTCAGGGTCCTCCCTATGCTTAACTCATCATTGTGAAATTCTCCCTCACCTCATTCTTCATTCACTTTGTTGATCGCTTCTTCCACCTGGTCTCTCCTACTACCCACTTTTTCCTCCTACCATTATCCTTTCTCCACATATCCTCGTACAACATATGTCTAATCTCTTCCATCTATAATCACATTATTTTCCCCATTTTCCCCTTCTTGATCCATCATCCTTCATACCATTTCTTCCCATTATTTTCATGTCTTGTTTCTTCATCCTCACCTCATTCATCCTCATCACCCACATCCTCTCCTCACTTTCACCTAGTCCCAACTCATCCCTCCCATTTTCTTTACTCTTTCCACTTCATCTTCTCAAACCCTCCACATTTCTACCCACACACGTGTTCGCCATTATTGTTAACATTCCTCTATCATTATTTCATCATAATATTCTTTTCCCGCACTAATAATTGTAAGTGGGATTCCCCTAAAAATCATCAATCTTCATTTCGAATGACCTCATTCACTCCCTTAGACCTTCTAGAGTTTCCCTTCATTCCTTCCCTCCTCTAAGCCCACCACTCATTATAAGGGGGCTTTCCCTAACGTCCCTTTGTTTGTGTTACCCTTTCCAATCCTCGTTACTTTTCTCATTTTCTTCATTTTTTATCTCACCCTTCCCCACCACTCATTGTAAGGGGGCTTTCCCTAATGTCCCCTCATTGGAATTACCTTTTCTATTCCCCATTCTTTATTCTCTCATATTCTTTTCCCTCAATCCCACAATTTCTTATCACTTCTTACCCATTTCTCCATCTTCCCTTTGCCCTCTTAAATATATTTACTATCTTCATCATACATCATTTTTCTATTTTCTCGTCATCCTAATATCCTCATTTCATGCATCTCCACATCTTTTCCAATCGATGTCATTCCTCCCCTCTTTCTTCTCTTTACATTCCTTATATTGTTCCCTTTCCACTTATTATCCCCTTTCTGTATTCCCTTCCTTCTACATCATTTTATTTGTTATCCTCTTCTCTCTCCCACCCCTTGTCTTATTTCCCTTCCCCTGTACCAACTTCTTCCCTTTTTTCCATCATGTTTCCTCCTTAATTCCCCATCAATAACCTGGCTCTTCAACATTGTCCTGTCTTTTTTATCATACCACCCTCCACATGCATCTCCATACGGCATGCTCCATATTCTTCACCTTGGTCTTCCTCGCAATGACACGATTCCTTCAATCTTATCCCTATTTTTTCTCTATCTTTCTTTCCTCTCCCCTAATTTTCACGTTCCTCCTTACCACTTCTCCTTTTCTCTACCACCCCTACCTTTTCATTCATTTTGTATATGTTTCTCTTCTTTTCTTTACTCTTTTTCACACTTTCCTCACCCCTCATAGTTTCTTTTTTTTCTCCGTTCTACTTCTTCTTTCGTCCTCTTTCAATTTTCATCGATTTCACCCCCTACTCCCACCTCGTCTTCTCCTTCTTATTTATCCTTCCCCATTTTATTATTTTCTCAGCTCTATTATTTCTTTCACTTTCCTGCATCCCTCTTTATTATCTCTGTTGCTTCCTTCATTTGGCACATCTCTCTATTTCATCCCTTCACCCTCTACTCTGTCATTTTCCTTTTCTCCTTGTTTGTCCTTCATCATTCCCTTCTTCTCCTATCATCCCTCTCTCTTATTTCTCCTTCTTTCATTCCTTTTTCCCCCTCCCCTACCACCCTTACTCTTCTCATAATCCACCCCCAATCCTATCCATTCCCTTTTCTCTTTCCCACACACTTTCACACCTACCATTCAAGGCCGATTGAATCCTTTCTCCATTTGCATCATGCGGTCATTCTAGTCTCTTCCACTCCATATCATCCTCTTCTCGTAGAATTCATTTCTCTTATTTTCCAGAGTTATGTCATATATCCCATTCTTGTCATCCCTCTTGAGGGGGCATCACAACATCTATCCATAATCACATCTTCTCATGACATTTTTGTCTTGGAGAATACTATGACATTCGTCCCTCACCACTTTCTATTCTCCCCAACAAACATTCGCTCTACCTTTTTATAAAAAAGTAGATTGAATTCTTCCCCCATCTCGTCTACTTTCTTTGAAATGACACTACTTTCATAGTACCCTTCCAAAGAGGGACAAATGTAGATGCCCTAATTTCACATCTATCCTAAATCAATTAATTTTCCTTCCTCATTTCCCACAAAAATACACTTCAAATTAATCAAATATAATTTGATTAATTATCCATTTTAAAACCCAAAAAAAACCCAATCCTCACCACTTGTCATTATTTTCCATGTTTTTCTATTATTGAATTAAAAATTTAAATTCAAATCTTCACCCACTCTTCGTGGTCCCCACTCACCTAAAATCCTCCACTTATGAATTAAAAATCTAAAACCAAATCCTCACCCATTCTTCATGGTCCCCACTCACCTAATTTTGCCCACATTTTCAAACCATGATTACTTAAATTACTCTAAGTTAATCACTCCCCTAGGCTATAAATACAACCTCACCCCCCTCTAAGGACATAGAGAATAATTTTGAATGCCCTATCTAAGTTCTTGCATCCTTTGAGCAAAGAACATCCTTTTGCCTCGTCCTATTACCCAAATAGCCTCATAATACTTTTTTTCCATCTGGTTGAAAGTAAGAGGATCATTGTTGCAGGAAGGTTTTGCTCGCCTTGAAGAAAAACACCTATATATAACACAATTAGGGCTCATTCAAAGTTTCCTAGCCCATTCGAGGTTTTTACGGAACGTGAAGGAGGAGGTATGATTATTGGTATTTTACTTCCTTGTTAGTACTGCATTTTTCCTAGCTTACACATATACATTCCTTGAATGGTTGAGACACATTATTTAGATCATTTGATTTATGTTGATGATGTTTTCAATTAATTAAATGTTAAGCAAAAATTAATTCAACATAAATCAATCATTAATCTTTGAATTTTCGTATTAGTTAACCAAATAAAATGGGAATGGAAACCTTTAAGGTTGTTAGAACTAGGGTTATATAAGGTTGCTTAGTTTGAATCTTAATCCTAAACTAATTAAGTGGAAATGATATCTTGAGGTATGTACATTGAGATGAAGTGGTTTCATTAGATGTTGGCACATGCTAATTGCAGATCTATACCTTCGTGAAGAATTGGGTCTTCACAAGAATACATGGTTGTAGTTTACATGTTGTACCACCCTTCAACATTGGTTCATCTAGACCTACCCACACTTGGACTTGAACTTAGTTTCTCTAGGATAGTTTAGAGTTATAATCTAGCATAGGAAATGAATCAAAATGATTTAGGATAACTAGGTACATCCTATCGACTTAGGTTGATAGGGTATGCCTATATACCCTAGGTCATCGCGAGTGACTCCTATTCTAAATTATATCACTAACCTATGTTAGGGTCAAACCTTAGAAAAGTGGATTGACTTAAGTCAGTAAAGACCATTCTAGATAATAGAGGAGTGGGGTGAAGGACGTATTACATTTAGACGAGTATGCCATCTAGGAATGGTAACATGAACAGTATGTTAGATATCTTTGGCCAAAGTATCACAAGCTGTTGGTTGCATTGTCCTATGTCACCTAGTTTAAGGAATGTGATTTCAGATGAATATTGGTAACAAATATTTAGATAGGTTTCTTAAATAGAACACTCAATACCCAAAATAGGGTAAGAGAACCAAGTATACTTGGTATACATAAAGTATTCAATACTTAAGTAACATGAGAGATCGGTTGTTAATCGAGTCATGAAATGAGAGATTGGTAGCTCACCGAGTCATTTATAGTTGCATATGGTTATCTGTTATGAGATTGATTGGCATGGAATGTGTGTTCTAAGTTATGATTATTTAGAACAGAGAACATTATGTATAATTTTTTTCCCTTGTTTCTAAAGTCTTAAATTGGGAATGTTACATCTTAGTATCATAGCTAAAGGTTTAAAATCTTGGACCTATTGTGTCCATAATATGATAAAACTTAAATTTTATTATTAACAAAAATGGTTAGGACAAGAGGAAATGTTGCAAACAACCCACCACCAGGTGGATAAGCAGCAACTACCCAAAAAATCGATGAGATCCTTTCTACCTGTTAGACACAAGAGATCATTTGACTCTAATTGAACAAAAAGTAATGAGAAATGAGGAGGAAGAAGATGCCGGTAATAACAATCAGCCACCTCCTTTACAGAAAATGCCAATTTGAGAAATTTGGGTGTTGATAATAACAATGTAAACATGTTGGATCAACTAGAAAATAAAAAGGCAAAGATTGACAAAGTTGAACTCACTAATGATATAAAAAGGATAAGTCCACCTAAGTTTGATGGCACCACATTAGGAGATGGAGCTGAGAATTGGCTCAACAAAATGGAGAAGTACTTTGCAATAAGGAACTTCTCAGAGGAAACAAAGGCAATATGGGGAGCATATCAACTTTCCCATGAAGCATCTTCATGGTGGGACAGCCGTAAGGCTGAGTTGAACATTGATGAAACTAATATTACTTGGGATCAATTTAAAAGTTATTTTAGGCAATGATGGCTGCCACAACTTTACTATGATCATAAAATGACTGAGTTTTAGAACTTAACCCAAGGAAAATTAATAGTAACAAAGTACTGGGAGCAGTTTACTAAACTCCTTAAGTATGTACCTCAGTATCAAACTGATAAGAAGTTTAGGATACAAAAGTTTATCATGGGATTGAACCCCATTATAGGGGAGAGGTAGATGTTCATAGCCCAACCACTATGGAAGGGGTTGTTGAAAATCCATAAGGTAGGAATAGAAATTAAAGGCAATTTCTGCTCATAAGGAGGAAGTAAGAAAGAAAGTTCCCAACTCCTCTTCATCATCTCTAGCACCTAAGAAAGGACCATGGAAGAAGTTTGGTATGAAAAGTAAGTTCTCTGCTGATAATAATAAGAAAACAACAACGAATAAGCCTACTACTAATGTATGCAATAACTTTTTCAAGAACAATAATAATAGACAAAAGTCCTATGGAGGTCAGAATGATAACTTTAAGGCTGGGAATAAATTTGAGCCTAAAAAGGGACCTATAGGAGGCTGTTACAATTTGTGGCAAGGATAATTATGCAAACCAATGTCCTTTGAAAAAGGATGACCGTAATCAGCAACAGAAAGATACACACTCATGCAGAGTGACAAATAAGTTGAAAAGCAAGTCACACCCATAGAAGTTTTAGGTAAGTTATTTGACATACCGTAACTATTATTTTTTGATATGGGAGCTACTGAATGTTTTATTTCTAGTAAATTAGCATGAAATTAAAAATAAAAGCTGGAAAAATGGATAAATCATGGATGGTACATTATGGGAATAATGTTGTTCATACAGTTAGTATGTGTCTTTTTGGAGCAGTCCTTGACTTACCTAGTTTTTCCACAAAAGTTGATCTTTATGTTGCTCCTTTGGGGTCTTATGATGTAATCATAGGTGTTAATTGGCTAGCTGAGCATAAAGCAAAAGTGGACTATTTTGAAAAATATATTAGTTGTTTAGATGACCTGAAAACAACAGAGATTTAGGTGTGAAACATGAAATTTTAGTTAGGAAATTATTGGCTATACAACTTAAAAAGGCCAAAAATAAGGGTTGTATCTTGTATGTAGTAAAAATTTTAGAATCTACTGAAGAAAATAGTGATCTCTTAGAATGTTACCCATTGTTATGAAATTATAGTGATGTGTTTCTAGAGGAATTACTAGGTCTTCCACCCAAAAGGGAATTTGACTTCACAATTGAAATCAAACCTAGAACTGAACCTATTTCTAAGGCACCTTATCGGATGACTACTATTGAATTGGTAGAGCTTAAGGCACAGTTGCAAGAAATTTTGTCTAAAGGATTGATTAGACCGAGTGTTTCACCTTGGGAGCATCGTAATTTTTGTGAAAAAGAAAGATGGAACACTTAGGTTGTGTATTGATTATAGAATGTTAAACAAAGAAACAATTAAAAATAGATATCCACTTCCTAGAATTGATGATTTATTTGATCAGATGCATGGAGCATCAGTATATTCTAAGATAGATATTTGATCGGGATATCATCAGTTACAAATTAAGGATGAGGACATTCATAAAACAACTTTTAGAACAAGGTATGGGCACTATGAGTTCACAGTTTTACCTTTTGGATTAACAAATGCACCTGCAACTTTTATGAATTTAATGAACAATATTTTTCAAGAATACTTGGACAAATTTGTGCTTGTATTCTTGGATGATATTCTCATATACTCTAAAAGTGTGGAAGAACACCATGAGCATTTGAAGATAGTCTTGGAAATCTTGAGAAAAGATGGTTATTTGGTAAGTTGTCTAAATGTTCTTTCTATGACACAAAAGTGCACTATTTGGGTCATGTTATAAGAAAAGATGGAATAGTTGTAGATCCTTCTAAAATTATAGCTATAAATGAGTGGCTGCACCAAATAATATACATGAAGTTAGAAGCTTCATGGGTCTTTGTTAGTTACTATAGGAAATTTGTTAAAGATTTCTCCAAAATTGTTGCACCCATAACTTCCTTTGGAAAAAGGATAAGAAATTTGTGTGGAATGAGAAATGTGAATCTGCATTTAAAACTTTGAAGGATCAGTTAACTTCAGCACCTATTTTAGTTGTACCTAACCCTAATGGAGACTTTATTGTGGTAACGGATGCATCGAGGAAGGTCTTGGAGGTATTTGTTACAAAATGATCATGTCATAGCTTACAAAAGTAGGAAACTTAAGTTACATGAGCTGAATTATGCTCCACATGATTTAGAGCTTGCTATCATTGTTCATGCACTTCAAGTTTGGAGGCATTACCTGCTTGGTAAACCTTTTGAATTAAAAATTGATCATCTTGGACTGAAGTATATTTTTACTCAGCCAAATCTGAATGCAAGACAATGAAGATGGTTAGATTTTTTATCTCAATATGACTTTGACATAAGTTACATTAAAGGAAAGGAGAATAGGGTAGTTGATGCTCTAAGTCATAGGAAGCACATTTATGCTCTTATAATAGTGAGAACTTAGTTCAAAGATGAAGTAAAGAGTGTTATGGAATTTGATTCTTATTTTTAGCAAGTAAGAACAACACTTACTACAGATCCCAATGATGAGAGATATAAAGGTTTTCACTTTGATAATGAAGGAATCTTATGATTTGAAAACATGGTTTACATACCTTTGCTAAAGGATTTAAGAAATAAATTATTAGTTGAATTTCACAATTCACCTTTTTCTGGACACCCTGGTATTACAAAGATGCTTGCTGATATAAAACAACAATATTTCTGGAAGGGGATGAAAAAGGATGTAATTGAGTTTGTGACACATTGCTTAGAATGTCAACATGTTAAAGTTGAACATATGCATCTAGCTGGTTTATTGTATCCTCACAACATACCACAGTACAAATGGCAAGTGATAAGCATGGATTTTGTACAAGGGTTTCCTATGTCAAGAAATAAGCATGATGTTATTCTAGTTGTTGTTGATAAACTAACCAAAGTAGCACACTTTATTGTTGGTAATCTTAAAGATGATTCACCTATTTTAGCAAAAAGGTTTGTTCATGAGATTTTCAGATTACATGGAGTACCTGAATTAATCATATCTGATAGAGATCCAAGAATGACTTCAAGGTTTTGGAAAACACTTAACACAACTTTAGGAACTAAGCTGAATTTCAGTTCTACGTATCATCCAGAAATGGATGGACAAAACTAAAAGAGTTAATCAAGTTTTAGAAGATATGTTAAGAATGTATTGTATGGATCAATAGTATAAATGGGAAGTACCTTCCATTAGTTGATTTTGCATATAATAACACATATCATGCATCTCTAAAGATGGCACCTTTCGAAGCATTATATGGAAGGAAATGTAGAACCCCTGTGAGTTGGGACAACATTGAGGATAGGGAGGTAATTGGACCTGAAATCCTTATGGAAATGGAACAACAAGTTAAAATGATTTGTGAACACTTGAAAGAAGCAACAGATAGGAAAAAGAGTTATGTTGACTTGAAGCGGGTTGATAGGAAATTTGAACTTGGTGAGAAGGTCTTTCTTGGGTTAAACCGAAAAAGAGTTCTATAACTTTTGGCAAGGCTACCAAGTTATCACCTCATTATGTGGGACCCTTTGAAATTGTAGAAATAATCAACCCTGTAGCTTATCATTTAGCATTACCTCCTACTTTGTCATGAATGCATGATGTTTTCCATATTTCTTTGCTTAAGAAATACGTTTCAGATTTATCACATGTATTAAATTGGAATTCCTTAAGGTCCAAGACCCAGGAATAATCATGTGGTTAAGCCTATACAAGTGCTAGAAACTCACCAGTTGCACTTAAGAAATCATGAAATAAGTCAATGTAAGGTCCAGTGGGACCTAGTTTAATGAGGATAGTGTAACTGGGAAAATCTGGAAGATATGAAAACTACTTTTCCATATTTATTTGGATAGAATTGATTCTATTGACTGATAAAATTTGTGATTTTATTCTTTTATGACAATAAATCTACCAATTTTGGATAGATATTTCATTATTTGAAATAAACAACTACGTAAATGCTGATTTTGGAAAAATTTAAATCTAGAAATGTTATGAACATGTGAAAAGAAAGTTAATAAATGGATTGTCCTTGATGCAAATTTGTTTAAATAAATTAATCATCGGGATGATGATTCTTTTTAGGAGGGAAGTATGTAACACCTATGATAAACTATTAACTTCTCCTCTTTGCAATGCAAGCGTTGACATGTGATTTGTCCCAAGAAGGTGTATTCTTTTGACTATTGAAATCATGCTTGCCATGGATAAATTATTTCTTTTCTTGGATTCAATTGCTGAAATATTGTTGCTTGCAAGGAATCCATTTTGTTTGAGGTTGTAAACTAGTAAAGTGGTTTGCAAATTTATCTCTATATAATAATGAGACCTTGGATCAATTCCATTGATCCAAGGTATGTTTTAATTCTTCTTACTTGATCTGTATGGAAAACTGACATTCAGAGGTTGAAGGAAATAAAATATTGAGCCTTTGTAGGATTACAATTTCATTGATCTTCTTGGAAGTTCATGTTGTGCTTTCTGCTTTGAAAGTTGTGTGCTCAGATCTTCTTGTCAACTTCTCTAGAAATGCTGAATGGTGTAAGTTGGAAAGAGGCCTACTTGAGGACTATTGAGGGTAAATCCTAAGTCCTAGATCTATAAGATCTATCCTAATGGGATTCTAACCTAAGGTAAACTAGACCTACCTTATGTCTATGCCTACGCTAATCTTGTTGCATCCTAACCTAAGTTGCATGTTTTCTAAGTTAGGGATTTGAAAACAACCTAAGGTGATAATAGGATATTTCTAACCTATTACCTAATACTACATTAGTAGAAAGAATGACCTATCCTAAGGTGGCAAATAACCTAAGGTAAATATTTTCTAAACTAACCTAAGGTCATACCCTAAGCTAAGATATCTATCCTAAACTAATGTGGGGATAGAAGGGGACCTAAGGGGTCATATGGAAAGTTGAGGGATGGTGATGGTTCCTAAGTCTTTTATTTGATTTGATTTTTGAATTTAAGATCATTATGTACTATTAGTTTGACAGAGGCATGGAATTTGGAGGTGATCCTAGCTGGCACCATCTCTAAATTTAACTATGCATGTTCTTTTTGAAATTGGACTCACCAATTTTGGATGGCGGTGGCATGGAGATTTAGGTGGGAGACTGGGAATTAATGACATTAATTGTCATCATTTTTGGTGAGAAAACCACCTTGGAAACCATGCGAGTGGATTTTTTGGGAGTTGTTTGGTCTTTCATGCATTCTGATTTTTCTCTTACATGGAGCTATCTGGTTCTTCGAACCAGCAGTTCTACTTTCAGTTTGTTGTTATTTTTAACTCTCTTGGATTATTTTTGATCCAATGGAAGTATATGAGGCATTTGAGGAAGAATTTTCTGGTTGTTGATTTCATTTGGAGAAGAAGGAGTTGTGAAGGCTTGGCTGGAAATCTTCTTTGAACAGACAAAAGCACTATCAGGCATGATAGGCTCTATCCATTAAGTTTCTCTACTTTTCTCTAAGTGTCTTCATTAAAACAACTTTTCTCTCTTGAGATAATTGGGTTTTTATTTTTGAGATGGTTATTTGGTTTCCTTGCTTGAATAATTTTGTGTTCTTTGATGTGGAATCTCTGTTTGAAAAGGAAGTCATTGTATTGCTTTCCTATTTATTTGTTGTTGAATTTCACCTTAAATCTTGTGGTGATATAAGTAATGAAGTACATGTGATTCTTTCTTATCTGTTCAAAAATGGGTTATGGAAATGATATGTGTCTTTAAGTTTCAAACAAAGCTTTAGCTTGGGTTACAGAATGTAAAAGTATACCTTCATTTGTAGCTTCTTGGTTTTGTGGAAGTTATAATTCTCTGTTGGAATTGTAGGAATATGCATGATTGGATTCTGAGTTGTGTGAGCTTGAATTTGTTTATTGAAACAGTAATGTGTGCCTTCTTCTTGAACTCTCTATATACTCTATCTATTCTTTGGATTCAGTCTGTGATAGAAGTTGGTAGTTTTGTAATGTTTGGAATCTCTGTTTTCTTTTTGGATTCTCCTTGTATAGAAACAAGATTGAAGGTTTTATTACTTTTTAAACTTTCAGTTTAAACTGGGTACTCAAATTTGGTCCTTCTTAGGAAACTTTGGATTATTCATTTCCTGGGCACTTTGTTTTTGAGGCATTTGAGCTTGGGATTCCCGTGTTAGAAGTCTTTATTCGATCTTTTTATGAGTATTGTGTTTCTTAAAAGATCTTAGAGTACTGAATCTAAAAGTTACAGAGGGAGAGCTTGTTGGTTGGGGACATGTTGAGGGTGGATTTTTTGGGAGTCGATGTTGGGGCATCCTAGTAGCTCTGTTTGATTTTTTTTTTCTTTGTTCTTCTTCCTCTGTCAAAGTAGATGTTGTTGGTTTTTGTTTAACTGTCTTTGAACTGGATTGACCTCTGAGTATCTTGCTTGGGGAAACTTGTTAAAACCTCTTGATTGGGATATCGGGAACATTTAGGATGATCCTTGAAACTTGTGGTTGTCATTTCTTGATTTTGAACTATCAAAATCGGTTTTGAATAAGGAGTCTTTGGGATTCTTCCATTCTTTGATCTTTGAATGAGATTGGAGGGAATTAATTTGTTGATAAGTTGTACTAGTAGCTAAGCTATGTCGATCTGGGGTTGTATCTTCTTGGAATGGAATCGTGAAGGAACCTCCTCTATCTTTTCATTTAATGTATGTCTTTCACCTCTGTGAGGACTCATTTTAGAGTTTGTCTAGCTGATTGTTTTGTTTCTATCATTGGAGGAATTGGTCAGACTGTGGACCTTGACTAAAATTTTAACATCCTTGAGTGACTATTGGGACTGTAAGTGCCCACATGGCATTTTGCAACTTTTTTCATTGCATCTCCTTTTGATCTGGTTTAATGTCTCAGTCATTGGATGTCTATGAAGAGAAATCATGTTCAATTTTGTTCTATCACAACAATCACAATTTTGTTGGTCTCTTCTTCTATGTGTTTTCTCTTTTAAGGAGTATGGGAAGTATTGAAGGCCTGCATTGTCTTTTGCTACCTTCATCCCATATGTTAAGATGTTGGAGTTCCCTTTGATCTTGGATTTTGAATCTTCTTCTTCTATTCTTAAGGCAAAGCCTGACCACTGTCTTTGGAAATAATAGGATGTTTGGGTTGTGTTCTCTTCTCTGAAGTTGTGTATGGGATTGGGCTAACCAAATTATTTAGGAAGTTCCTATTGTTCATCTTAGTCGTGCTTCTTTTGGGTAAATCTGGTCATTGATTTATTGGATCAGTTGCTCTACTATCCTTAATGTCTTGAGTAGTCATCATTGCTACTTGCTTGTTCTCTTGACTAGTGTTAAGGCTTTAATATTTGAGATAGAAGGAAAATGTGAGATGTTGTACATTGAGTAAATTCTATCTTAATGTTGATATTTGGTCTAACTTGATAAATTAGGCTATGCCTTGCATTTGGGATTAGGATGCCACATCTGATTTGTGAGACTCTTATTTGCATTTGTATTTCTAAATTAAGATGATTTGTGAAGGAAATAATTAGAAAGTACTTTTATTTGAGATGGATAAATGTATTGGAAGGAATGGTATTTATCTGATAACATGTTTTAGTTTGTAGATTACATCATGTCATTTCTTTGAATGTTATTTAAAAGATTAATTGTTCTTCTTTTAAGGTTGTTATTGCTATGATTTATTTGTCTACTTGACCACACTATTTCATTAAAGTAGAGTTGGTTTAATGAAATAGTTAGTTGAAAGCATTTCATTTTAATGCTTAGTGCTTATCATGCTTAGTTCAATGAACTGACCCATGCTAGCAATTTTTGTAGATGGACTTCGTAAGTGATAAAGGAAGGCAATAAATTTTATGATGTATTGGTTGAATTAAAGTTCTGGACCATTATAGAGAAATTATGAGTTATTATTGAAATGTATTGAAGGAAGAAAAGTTGTAATCTAAATGATCTTGATGTTGTTGACATGAAATATGTCAAGCAATGCATAGTTTTGTAAGTTGTGTATTTTATTTGATGAATTGGAAAGACTGAGGTTACTTAAACATGATTAAGTCTATTCTCTTGCTCATAATAAGAAGGAAAAATTGTAATCTTATCCTTGATATTGTTATTATATCTGATTGGATCCTTATTCTTGATATCAGTAAATTGTCTGGATAAATGGGAGTTAGTACAAATTCCCTTACTTTAATGCAACTTACTAAGTTGTATGTATTAATGTTCCTTACTTAATCTTGAATGGTGGATTATGATGTTATGAACATGTTGTTATAATGTCACGATGTGTAAATTGAATATGGGTATAATAAACCCTAATACTTAACCATAATGAGGAAGGTTCTCCTCTTCTAAAAGGATGCAAAATAAACTAATGATATGCGGGTTCGATAACATTTAGACTTCATAGGTATGAAGTCTTTTATATCGGAACCTATTTTGGTTCTTATACATTCCTTGAATGGTTGAGACACATTAATTAGATCATTTGATAGATGTTGATGTTGTTTTCAATTAATTAAATGTTAAGCAAAAATTTAATTGAACATAAAGCAATCATTAGTCTTTGAAGTTCCATATTAGTTAACCAACTCAAATGGGAATGGAAACCTTTAAGGTTGTTGGAATTAGGGTTATGTAAGGTTTGTTTAATCTGAATCTTAATCCTAAACTAATTAAGTGGAAATGATCTCTTGAGGTGTGTATGTCGAGATGAAGTGGTTCTCGGATGTTGGCACATGCCAACTACAGATCTGTACCTTTGTGAAGACTTGGGTCTTCACAAGGATACAGGGTTGCAGTTGACATGTTGCAACACCCTTCAACATTGGTTCATCTAGACCTACCCAAACTTGGACTTGAACTTAGTTTCTCTCTAGGACAATTTAGAGTTATAATCTAGCATAGGAAATGACTCACAATGATTTAGGATAACTAGGCACATCCTATCGACTTAGGTCGATAGGGTATGTCTATATACCCTAGGTCATCGTGAGTGACTCCCTATTCTAAATTATATCACTAACCTACGTTAGGGTCAAACCTTGGACAAGTGGACTGACTGAAGTTGGTGAAGACCATTCTAGATAACAGAGGAGTGGGGTGAAGGATGTATTCCATTTAGATGAGTATGTCATCTAGGAATAGTAACATGAATAGTATGTTGGAAATCTTTGGCCAAAGTATCACAAGCTGTTGGTTGCATTGTCCTATGTCACCTAGTTTAAGGAATGTGATTTCAGATGAATATTGGTAACAAATATTTAGATAGGTTTCTTAAACAAAACACTCAAGTACCAGAACAGGGTAAGAGAACCAAGTATACTTGGTATACATAAAGTATTCAATACTTAAGTAACATGAGAGATCGGTTGTTAATCGAGTCATGAAATGAGAGATCGGTAGCTCACCGAGTCATTTACAGCTGCATATGGTTATCTATTATGAGATTGATTGGCATGGAATGTGTGTTCTAAGTTATGATTATTTAGAATAGAGAACATTATATATAAAAATCGATATGCCATTCTTCTCCTTGTTTCTAAAGTCTTAAATTGTAATGGAATTTCCTTACCTCTTTCCCACTAACAATGTACCATGTAACATTTTAGAGCAATAAAATCTTTTTTTTTATGCATCTATCCATCCTTGGCTTATTTTGTTATCTCTTCTTACCTCTCATTGTTACAGGGTATATTGTGCATACTCTGATGTTTTTCGTAGATTTTAAGAGCTATGCTTAATGGGTTTTGAAGTGGTGTTCCATGTTAAATCTATCTCTAGTCTATGGTGCATTCTATCCACCCTCTCGTTTACTCACCTCTCTCCACTTTAGGTAGTCGGATATGTGATTTAACCACTTCCTTTTTTGGTGTATCACCACTTGGAGTAGGATATTTCACCCTCTCTCTCTCTCTCTCTTTGTCCCCTTAGAATGGTTGGATTAGGATAGAATAGGTTCTGCTTGCACTGGAGTAGCTTGTGGCAGGTAGATTAGGAAGCAAGAATCGGCTTTCTCCAGAGGTCCATCTCAAGTTTTGCAAGTCACACAACTTGAGAGATGGTCCCATGTTGTGTAATCACACCGAATGCCCCACTTCACAACTAGGCCATTTGAGGGTGTTGTGATTCTTCGCTAACAGTAAACATTTTTAGAGTAGTGAAAGAGGATGGAATGGATCACATCTTGACAGAGAAATGACACAACTTAATATGTAATAACATGAGAGGAATATTTGTATAATTTTTAAAAACCAAAAACACCTGCCAAGAACTTGTTTCATTAAGTCTTGAACAAAAATCACGCTGGTATGGATGGTGGCTCAATTTTCACAATAAAAATTGAATATAAGAATCAATTTATATACATGGTAGTGTGTAGGAATAGAAGAGTAGATGTATTTTATAAAATTGATATTATTTTGTTGGCCTTATTGTTGTCTGCAAATAGTCCTCTGCTGCACATACTCAAAAAAATTCAATGGCTACGACATCATTGAAATTTTCAATGAAAATATTTTAGAATATATTCATGTTAAGAATGAGTTTCCATTGAATGTGTTGGTATTGGATTACAGTGACCTATTTGCAAAAAAATATGGTAATGTAAGAGTAGGATAACCAAACAGATTTTAGAGAACAAAAGAATGAATAAAAATTTGTGAAAGGAGAATTGGAGGAATAAGGAAACTCTAAGATGTTGCTACTATGGAAGAAATAACTATCCTCAAAAAATTTCACAAAATTTAAATTTTCTTTGTTTGCATCATGGTTATGTGGATTTTTGTCTTTTTCTACCTATGATATTTCTCTCTTCTATGATTTAATGTCATATTATTCCTTAAGGACCCTTTTGTAAAAGGATGCGGGTCCTTTCAAAACCCCCATATTAACCCTTATACAAAAAATGGACCTAGTTTTTGTACATTGGAATATGTTGTTATGGCATAACCTAGTAGACTCTATGATGACAATATATTACTTTATTTTGTTAATTCCTATTGATCAATAATATCCAATTAATATGGTGTTGCATAAGATAGCAGATGCTAAGCTAAAAATAATATTATTTGACTTGTTAAATGCTAGTAATCCATAAGCTCAAAATTTTATATTGTGGAAGTATTAGGTTACCTTAGTGGGTGCTAAGCTCAAAACATCTTACTTAAAATTTCTCCTCAATCCACCACTCAAAATAAAAAAATTCTATTAACTTTTCAACTTTCTAATGTTTGTAATTTATTTAAATATTTTTTTACACTATGAAACTTATTTATATTTTTCTTTATTTGCTAGTTAGTATTGATTTGACAAATATGAGGCCTTGTTGCAACATTGATTTATTCTATTTAATAAAAATCATAATTATAAGGAAACAATCACACAACTAGCACATCTAGCATGATCGCACAACTAGCACATCTCCCATCCGTGAGGCATGAACTTAATGCTCTATCTTGTTTAATTTAAAATGTCGTTAACAAAATTACTATTAACAAGGTTTATTAAATATACATGAACATAATGATTTCCTACTTTATACAAGGATTAAGGCACCCAGAAACCTTACAATAGAATGCATCATGAACATCACCAAGAGTGAACAAAAAAGAAACATGACAAAAATGGCTAAAATAACTTATCCTAAACTACAGTCCAACAGATCAATACAAGGAAAAATTACAAAACATGGAAGGGAAAACATCCCAAATGATACAGTCCACAAATAGTCAAACAAAATCTCCAAGATCCAATGAACTAGTTAGTCTTCAAACATTTGTACTCCTCTAGTTGATGCTCCTCTTATCCTTTCATATTATCATCCTGCTTTCTCATGATAGGGATGTGGTCTTCAACCTGCTCTTCCTCATTTGAACTACTGAGGTGGAGATTATACCTACAAACTTTTTTTTCCTACTCCTTGATAACATGCCCTTGTAACTCCAAAACAAAACTTTTTATCTCTACCATATTGGCCCTAATAGAGTTTTGGGTGATGCAAATTTTCTTAGAGGCATCGATGCAATGCATGAAACTGTTTCCCATATCCATTTCCACTGACTCACCCTGAGAGTAATTTTATCAAAATCCACATTCCAACCTAGCTCCACTCTCTCTTTCCCTTTAGATGACTCCCCTTTCATATCAATCAGAGAACTTGTAGCTCTAGTACCAAGATTTCCATTCCCCTAAGGTTCCTTACTCTTCTTTCTCCTCAATTTTTTCATATGGTCCGCAAGAGTATAATTTTCATTTGAATCCCAAGATTTAGGCTCTAATTCCTTTTCCACCACCGGTTTACCATTCTTAAAAAGCAAAATAATTAGTCCATGGTGTATCAAGGTATCAATATTTCCTTGTTGAAAATCATTCACCGACACAAAGACTGACATATAAAAATAAAAAGGAAATGCTCATAATAATATTATTCATAAACATATTAAGTATAGTGAGATGTTGAGTAAATATTTCTATATTTTTCTTCAAGATTAATGTACCTCATAAGGTGGAGGCAAGCCGTATTCCAAATATTACAGATACAAAATCTAGCTATCTACCAATAGGAAAACCATTTCTAATAGTGGGAGAAAGTCTCAATTTTATGCTTACATCTGGTGTGGTATTTGAATATCTTTAAGCCCTCCATATCTATTCCAGTCACCTACACTATTGAATCCTCCAAAACTTTAATTTCCATGCTGCGAGATCACCATGTTGTCATTCTTCCATGCCCGACCATATTCCAACACAAGATAAGGATCAAACCCCGTGATTTTTGAGATGAAATTCATAAACCCCATAATTTTAAGAATGTTCCACAAGGAGGGGTTGTCCTTCGAGTATCATAGCTAATTTTCTCATCTCTCAAACAACCACCTCTCATGGTTTTAATTGAATGAGATTAAAAATGGAAGAAACAATGACTAAAATGAATTGTAAAAGAAAAATTAACCATAAGTACAAGGATGACATCCCAACGAGGGAAAAAAATCCACTGGCACATCAATACTTAATGTTCTTAATGAGATTAATAACATTGGTGATATCATCTCCCCTCTCACACACTTTAAAATTACTACCTTTAGCCCCCAATTTGGAAAATAATCCACACATTTATTACCCTTTCTCGGGGTGTGAATAATTAATTACATTTATCAAACTCTTTCAACAAATTTTATTTAGTATCTTTAAGGATATTTCTTATGGTCCAATTATTAATTATATCCTTTCTCACATTGTCTAGTGTTAAAATCTTGTTTTGAACAACTAACTAGAAAAACATGTTGACATTGGTGAGTAAATCCTTAATCAAAATTTTCCTCTACAAATCCTTTGCAAGACAACATATGTTTAGAAAATGAATATGTTTGGTCCAAGAACGTATATGTCAAGTGTTATACTTAAGAATTATAGTCATTTATCTCCATAAACATATGTAGGAAAAGCATTTATGTGAAAACAATTAATCTATGATGTTTAAAAGACATCAAATTATTTTAGAAACACGTTCAATATTTTTCATTCAAACAACAACATATTATAAGTACAACATAAAAGGTATTTTGTAGTAAGTAAAAAATCTTTCAAATAAATACAATTTTTGTCCTCCAATATTTACAATTCAATTCTAGTTAAGGTAGGCAGTCTTCATGTTGTTGACCTTGGGGAGTAAATCCTTAGTCTAATTTTTCCTCTAGAAATCCTTTGCAAGACAACATATGTTTTGACAATGAATATGTTTGGTCCAATAACTAATATGTCACATGTTATACTTAAGAATTGTAGTCATTGATCTCCATCAATGCATGTAAGCAAAGCATTTTTGTGAAATCAATTGATCTAGGACATTTAAAACACACCAAACTATTTTAGAAACATGTTTAATATTTTTTCATTCAAATAACAACATATTATAAGTACAACATAAAATGAATTTTGATTTCAATCCTTTCAATAATAATAACTTCTAACATCCATGATGTTAGTCACACTTCTGTTTGAGTAGTAACAAATTTAAAAATAGGTTACAAATTTCACTTCAATCCCAAACTACTATACCTTTTTTTTATATCAATTCAATACTCCAACCAGAGGAATTTCATTACGATATTAACAATGGAGATACTAGTAGAACCTAAACTTAATGTATTTCTTTAGCTTATTAAATGTAGTGACTCTTCGGCTCGAAATATTATATTCTTCAAATACATTCACTTGTTAAGCTAAAACTAGGTTGATTTAATTTGTTAAGTCCCATTGACCACTAAAATCATGATGATATCTCACTTTATTTTGTCAAAACCATGAGAGCGTGAGGATCCAAATATTATGTTGTGTCATAAACTAGTAATAACGCTAAGTTCAAAATATCATTAAGTAACTTGTTAAATTAAATTCATGAATACACTTGAATTAATATAAACAACCAACTACTGAATTACCTGCGATAAAACAATATTGATTCAAGTTAATATATACACCCAAACCAATCTGAAGTAACGTACGGGTTCGGTAAAATAATAACTTTTAACATCCATGAGGCTAATTAAAAGATGAAAAAGTATATTATTCTTTTCATGTACCTGTAATTATACCTATAATTGTGAATGTAATTGTACTTGTAAGAGAACAAAAACCCAATAAGGATATTATTCTTTCCACGTACATGTAATTGTATCTACATTTAATTTTATCTTGGTCTGAAATAAATGTATTTATCTTCATTGAAAAAATCAGACCCCGGGATGGAAAGGACTCGTGGGGATGCATTTTCTCTAGAAAACACCATCCCCATCTTATTCCAGTCAAACAAGTGTTTTGTGAAATCACCTTACCAAATATCACAAACAAATTCCCATCACAAGTGCTTCTTGTGCTCCCTATAACATCTTTGTGCTTACCCACTTCATTTCCATGTGTAGAATGAACAACCTTGGAGAACCTAAATGTAACAAAAAGAAGTGTCAATAAGGAAATTATAATAAGATATTTGTTTATGATTTTTTGTTTAATAATATATACAAAGATGAAATCATGGCTAGTAATGTTAGTTATTTCACCTTGCTTCATTTTGTTTGTAGATTATTTCTTTATAATATACATTAAATAAATACATGTAATATTTCTAACATTCAAACCTTCAACCTCTACTAAATGAAGTAATTAAAAGAACATTAACTAATTAATGTTGGGGTTAGTTGAACATTGACTAAGATTAAAATTTATTAGGTTATGTTGAGGTATAACCTCTTTTGGTGATGGCAAGACGATATGGTATTTGTGGGTTTTTTGGGAATTTATGGCATTCAAGGATTATTTTCATGTGATGGGGGTGACCATTTAATGACTATTACTAATTAAGTTAGATTTCAATTAGAAATCTTGGAGACACATGTTGAAGATTGGAATAAAGGGGCTTGACATATCTATTTAAGCATCAACATATCCCTATTCATTATGTGTAGCATTAGAAAATACATCGAGCCTTCTTCTTATGAAGAGGTCAAGGCTGACCCAATAGTATGAAATATTTTGCATGATGGTGGTGTTACGTCATTTATGGAAAGATTTTCAGGTCACTTTGTCTCGAGTAATGTGCGTATGCTAGCAACCTAGAAGAAAGGAAGATTTAAAGTGGGTATCATTAAATTTCTTATTTTGATAGAGTCTATTGTGGCTTTGATGGGGATTCCATGGATGGAGATATTTATTTTTAATGCCCCCTTTAGGAGGAGATGGATGATTTCTTATATCCTAGTGAAAATATGACAATGTATCACTTGGGTATGAACAAATGTTGATCGGAGTTTCTTGCTTCTATCTAGATTAGTGTATGAGAAATAAACAAAAGGAAAACAACATTGAGTATGCAAGGGATTAGTACCTTGAATATGGTGATGGATGATATGGGTGCAAATTTTATGTTGAACTCCTCACGTTGATCCCGAGTAAACCTACATCTCATAGAAACTAGAGAAAGATTGATTAGAGATTTTATGGTGTTTCATGATAAAACAGATCTGGGAAGCATTAACACCCTCAGTGGCTATCAACCCTTGTGTGATCAAGAGTAATGATAAAATACAAGATAAAAAAATAACATGTAAGCTGATAAACAAAGGAACATGACACCGAAGGTATATATAGATGGTGTTATTGATCAAATTTGAACACAACATGTAAAAAAACCACACTACATGAACTAATGAATCATGGGAAGAGTATTATGGGTATTATAGTGTCATTACAAGGACATCATGAGAATATAAATGATAAAAAAGATTAGAATTAAAAACAACATTTTCCCAAAAATTTCACTTAACTTTCAAGGGGGAAAGCCCATATTTATAGCCTAATGGTGAGGTTAGATTACAATTTAAAAGATAATTAGGTTAAGTAAAGTAACCCTAATTAAAAGAGGTGATGTGATTGAGTGGGGATCAAAATTTGACTTATGAGATGGATGTGATATGAGGTGGTGGGTATTAGGTGAAATAATGTATTCTCTTTTTGAATTTTAAGAGTGGGATGTCGGATGGGTGTATAACCCATGTTTTGCATTATTTTTGAGATATGACAATATTTGGATTATTAAATGTGTTATTTAGACCCCATTAATTAATTAAAACCATGAATTAATTAAAATGTAGATTGATGGGATTTAGAACAAAAGAAAAGTGAAAGGTGATGTAAATGTGAGATGACGTAGAGGGGTTACACAAAAAATAGGTGTCTACATTTGCCCTTTTTATTGAGTGGTGTGTGATAGTAAGCCACGAGACAAAAAAATGGGTTAGATGAAATATTTGTCTAAGGATGAAAGAAGACATGACCAAAGGTAAAAAGGACCACAATATCTATGAAAAATATGGTTGTGACTCCAATATCACATTGGTAGAGGACCATTGTAGTCTCAACAAAGACAGACGACAATGTTCTATAGACCAGTGAGTGGGTGAAGACCACTACAATATGGATGTAAACCACTATGACCAATGGGTCATAGGAAAACATCAAAATATGCGCACAATCGTTTGTTTGCAAGGAATCAAGTGAAAAACTATGTGTCCATAAAAGGGATGAGGATGAAGATAATGATGCCCTAGCACGGGGCACAAGAATGAAAAAAATTGAGTTATATGCATCGACGAGTACAATGATGAAAATGTGCCCCATGATAGGGCACGAAGATGACATAATGGGAGATGGATGTTTAAATAAAACACCCCAAGGGGAATAATCATAAATTTGCACATGATGAGTAGATAGGATAAAAGGGTGAGACAGAATGCCCTAAAAGGGTGATAAATATGATGGTAATCATGTTTCATATAAAAGATACATAAGTGTTAGCAAACTAGAAGGTGAAAAAGAAAAATCATTCCCACTTGTTTGATAAGTAGGATAAGAAGTCAAGATACTTTTGCGACAAAACAAAAGTAGAGAAAATATTCATGGAAGAGAACAAGATTAGATAGGTGATGGCCGTTATGGTATCCTCCAAGACAAAAATGTCACAGAAAATGGGATGAAAGATGTAGATGATAGAGGATAGAGATAAGAGAAAGCGGACATAGTTGGAGTAGAGTGGAAGCCAAGAGTAGAGAAGGATGATAAGAGAGGTGAGAAGATAGATGAAATCACAAAAGAGAGAGAATGATAGTTAATAATAAGGTAGTGGGAAAAGATAAGGGGGAAAGAAATAAGGAAGGTGGGAAGGACCTGGAGAAAAATAAAATAGAGAAAGAGAACAAGAGAAGAAGGGGAGGAGGAAGATTAAACAAGAAGAATACAAGATGAGAAGGCAAAGGAGATTAGTGGGGAAGGTGAATATACAAATATGTACCATAGTAAAGAAGCAAAAGATATAATAAAGAGGAGAGATGGTGGAAGAAATAAATGATGAAGGACAAGAAGAAGAAGACAAGAAAATGACAGAAGAGAGGGTGAAAGGGAGATGGAGATCAAAAAAGGGAGAGAAAGAATAAATTATGAAAGAGATGACAAAGATGAAAAGAAGAAGAGGTGAAGAATATGAGATAAGGATGATATGAGAGATGAATAGGAATATCAGGATGAAAGATGAAGGAGATGAAGAAAATGAAGAAGTTAAAGAAGATGGGAGATGAAGTAGAATAGAAAAGAGAAATAAATGAACCATGAGGAGTTAGGAGAATACATAGGAGATGAAATAATGGAAAATAACTAATGTATAGAGATGGAATAAGATAGGGGTGGTAGAGAAATAAGTTTAGTAATGGGGAAATGGAAATAGGAGGGAAAGAAGAGATGATAGAGCTGAAATAGGAAGGCAATTGAATCCCTGTGTTAGGGGTAAGAACTATGTAAAGAATATGAAATAGAACGCATGGAAATGCATGTGGATGGTGGGATGATTAAAAAGATGGGACAATGTTGGTGAGTCAGGTTATCAATGGAGAAGTAGGATAAAAGTGTAAGGAGAAGAGGGGATGAAGATGATATAGAGGAAATGAGAGAAAATCAGGGGTAGAAAGGAGGAGAGGACAACAGATAAAATGATGCAAAGACAATATATGATGAAGACAATAGAGATATTGAAGAAGGTGAAGGGAATATGGAAAGGTAAATACCAGCGGAGGGATGTTAGGAGAAATCCTTGAGTAATGATCAAAGGGCACAAAATAGAAAAGGAAGGAAGAGAAAATGGAGGAGTTAAAAAGGAGTGAACTGGTACGTGTAGAATAGGGATAAATGAATTTTAGGATAAGTCACGATTGTGTCTCCGTCTATGTAAGGTATATTATATGGTAGTTTGATTTGCATGTTTTGTTTCCTTATAATTTTTTAGCATTTACAAATCCCAACCATTATATTCTAATAATTTTTGTTTGCTTCATGCGGTAATATGGCTTCGTGTAATGTTACACTTACAAGGAGGCCACCAATTCCTCCAACATGTCAAGTACAAAAACAAAGGAGGACTTCATGAAAGAATATTAGGATTCTTACAGAGTCAGCAGGAACAGTTCATCCTGCTACAACCAAATTTCTTGGGCTGTCACTAGGTGGTGTTTTAAGTGTAACAACCACACATATTTTCAACATCTCCCTTGACGAGGAGTATTTAGGATTCAATATTGGGGATGCAGACAAGAGTAACTATTTTGACACCCACGATATGATTCAATCTACTCTGCCTCAACAACAAAATGTGCATGGAATACAGGGAAGTGACTCTCCTCCTCCCTAAGGGCTGATCCACAAATAGATGATGAAAATACACATTTTATATTAGAAAATATGATATCGAGATAGCACGTGGGAAAAATTCAAGAGGTTGTAATGTATGATGCGGATTTGGTGTGGTCTTGGGAGAGGAGAGAAAAAAAAATTGATAAAAGAAATAAATATAAGATACCATAATCATTCTCAAAGGAATTCATTGTTCACTACCATAAAGAGCCAACTAGCATGGCAGGATGCTTTTCAAAACAAAGCTTAATCAGGGGACAATTTCATATAGTAATGATTATAATGATGAAATTATAGACATAATTCTAAACAAGTTGGAGAGTCTCAATGTTGAAGCACATGCTTACTACAACAAATGGTCTAGAGACAAGACTAATGTTTTAATACCAAATGTAGAAAAAGAGAAAGTTGTTGTGAGTGGGCATTTACTTTTACATGAAAAACTAAAAATTATTTAATATTATAACTACAATATATTTTTTCATATTATCTGATAGAATAAAAATTTAATATTTCTATTTTACAGGAAAAATATGAAAATTTAAAGAAAGAAGCCATTGTCTTTGAAGCACATTTGAAGAATGTCCGCAAAAGCCTGAATTATTTTATACAGTTGAAGGAAAAACTCATTGTTATTAATAAAAAAATAATACATTGAGAAGGATAATAAAGGACCATAAGATGGATCCAAGTCTTACTAAAGGAAATTATAGATGCAGATGCAACACTTTTGTCTCAGGGAGATATAGCGAGGGAGGAGCTGAATAACAGAGATCGTCAGCATCGGGATTTATTCTTCCATCTCTTACTCAAGAAAAAGAAAAACCTTCACCTACATCATAAAATTTGATAAGTTAGTAAATTTCACCATGTGACAAAGTGTGTTGTCAATTTGACATCTTGGCGTAGGAATTAAAATATATTGGCCAACCCTTTTTTTTTTTATTCCATGTGGTAGATGTAAGGAAAACTATGATTTTTAATCATAGGTAGAAAAGAGGAAGACCTCGTAATGTGTCCTTATATGACATAACTTGTCTGAAAGCTTTGAGATGTTATAACAACCCCTTTTTTGAATTGTATTGGCTGAAAATGCTTTATGAATTTGTAATTTTTTCATAAAGTAATCCACCACATGAGAAATCAATTTCAAAATAACTTTGGAAGTTAGAATTGTATAATGTTACTATATATTAATACAAACTATGTTTCTTTTCTATTGTTTATGTAAATGTTGCTTAAATTTACACTATTTTATTTCTTTACATTTCTGAATTGTTGCAGATGTAAAATAAATAAATTAACAGATATAAAAGATGAATGTGTCCTTATTTCAGTCTGAATTTGAAAACCAAACATAAAAAATAAATGGCATAATTGAAACAGATAATGACATTGTTCCAATGGCGAAGGATCAAATAATGAAAAATATAATAATGCATTTATTAAAAGTTGTAATCATTGAATGATGTACATAAGTACTCTCAATAATTTATAAGAATAAATGAAATCTATGTGAATTCGAATATTCCTAGAGTAATACTTTCATTTTTGTCTTAGAAATCAACCGTAACATGATTTGTGGATGTGTCTTGATCCCCCGGGTCGGGCGGTTATTACTTACTCCTCTTATTTCTACTAGTGAATTCCACAATGCCGAGTTGCTCTATCATAAGGAAAAGACTCCACCGAGTAACTCAATATATACAATCCTGAGACAAATTTTTATATTCCTATCCAATCTGTTTCAAAAATTTTAATTTAAAAGGGATAGTGCAATGAAAACCCTCTCATATTCCACGTAACCTAGATTCATTGTTTGACGTGAGCTCATACAACTTAATATACTCACTCAAATATTCACTTAGAATACTACTAGAACAGACATCCTTCCAAACACTTTTTATGGCACTGTAATCCCGTGGGTTTTGTAGAAGTTGAACTTGTCATATCATTGTATTAGAAAAATCCATTGACTATGAACTAAGTAGTTTTCTTTCTAAAATTCCTTCTACAGAAACTCCATTTATCTCTTGCCTTACAGAAATTATCAATAAGATCACCCCTGTTTTTAAAAAATAAAGGACTGATAGATGTATAAGGTTTTCCTCCTGACAAATTCTAGAACCGTAGATTTACAACTCCCATATTTATTTCCCAGATATCTTTAGCTAATGATTCTGAGATCTTTCTCAACTTATTCCTAGTTTCGATTAATACCGAATCATATAAATTTTGTGTCACTTTTACTTCTTCTATTTCGAGCTAGCCATATTAATTATTTTTGGTACGTATGAAGTGGAATCTCTTTTCCATGTGATGTTATACATAGATGATCATTTATATTATACTTTAAGAAGCACCTAGAAATTTTCAAATCTATCAATGCATTCCAATTTTCAAAAGCAACACCTTGAAAGCTCCCATCAAAAATATATAAACTTTCTAGACTCTAGCAAACATGTCTTCTGAGTCTTATAAATTTTGTAATGTAGAAAGACTGATCTTGAGCATGCTTCATTAAAATATTAAGCTCCCTCAACATGGGAAAAATACTGCAAAGTGTGATTAAAGTTTCTATGTTAGTTAGATAGCACAATAGATATTTAGCTTTATCTACATCCCTATGGTATTTAAACATAAATCCTATCAGTGAAGGATATTCATCATATATTCTACATGCAGGTTCGTACATAGATATCCATCTGGTATCTACATCTTTGAGAATTTTTTTCCTCTGTTAGTCCAATAGCAAATTTTTGAAATTCTAAAAATATCTTAGGACTACAAGAATAATAGGCATGGAGATCACGTATCAATTCCTCCACTTTAGCTACATTTTCAAATGTGCTCACAATTTTGTAGGTGAGATTCATTATGTGAGCCATGCAGTGGACAAAAACCATATACAAAGTAATATTTGTCTAAATTCTAACACACAGACCATTTCTAGCTCCTTGCATTATAGCTACACCATCGGTTCCGACACAAACTAATTTTTTTACAATGGCAAATTCATCCATTCCGATGATATCCTTCAGATTTGACACCACCAATTTATAAATATTTTCATAATTGCAATTATCTGTCATTTTATGAAATGCCAAGAGGTGTGGAGTCCTCATTTCATTAGAAAATGTGTAAACATGAATACATATCCATGAAGTATTATCAACTATAGTAACCTCATCTAAAGAAAGGGAAATATACTTTTCCTTTTGAAAACATAGTTTCAGATCCTCCTTCTCTACCAGAGATAGACATTTTGTAATCTCCCAGCCACTAGTATCTAACCAATGAGATTGAGAAATGTTATTTAAACCAATAACTTGATACAACATTTTATTTTCTCCGAAATATGACATCGATATTCCCCTTTTCAATATATGAAATACAGTGCAAATTTAATACCCTTTGATTTCATTTTTGCCTCCATATCTTTGCTCAAATTTTCTACTATGGTATCACCTTTTTCATTTACATATTTGATACGTTTTGTTCCTTTTCATACTCTTCTACATATTTGACATGTAGACAATATTTTGCATCTTTAGATTTATGTGTTTTGTCTATGCTGCCTATAGTGCCCACTTCCCTTTGACACTTTTAGATACTGATTTTGATACTATTGATCATATTATGGACACTATTATGTTTTATTTTAGTATGATGGTTAGATGTTAGATCATGGATTATTATTGATCTGGATTCAGTTATTATGCATGATGATATACTGTTTGACATGGACATATTATAGATGTTGATTTGGACTTATGATATTGGATATTTTGAGTAGATCTGGTATGGTAGATTTTGATGATGATATAGTTGATTTATTTAATTAAAAATGATAATGTTGAATTATTGATATTGTTGTGATCTATGTGTTTGGATGATTTTGAGATATTGTTTATATCATTTTGGATGTTCTGATATGGCCATGAGGCTAAAGGAGGTATTTGCATTTTGTAGGTTAAAAATCACAACAATGTCGGGGGACTGGAGACTAACCATATTGAAATTTCAGGTGAAATCAACAAGGTCACCATGGCAATTGTGTTATGAGTTTGTGTGTTGTGTTATGTTAGGAATTCCCATGGGGGGATTTCCATTATATGTGACCATGGGATAAGTGTTTTATTTATGTGTTCCTTTTTTATTATTGTTGTATGTACTTTATTTGTAATGTGTTCCTTCTTTTAATTAATTTAAATGTGGTAGATTAATGTGATAGTCATATGGTTAAATGTTATTTAAATTAAATTAGGATGTGGAATGTAATTAATAAAGTTGTCTTAGATATTAATGTTGGAAGAGTGTGTAAGTTATCATGTAAGAATGTGTAAGAAATTGTAAGAGTATGTAAGGTAGATTTTGGAAGGTCTAGCACTCCATCTTCTATGAAATTCGAATTTGACCTTGGAGGCCAAATTTGGAGGCTTGTGGGACAAGTTAAACTTGTCCCACACCTCTTAAAATGATCCACCAACCATGCCTATGGTTTGGAGGTTTAATGTAGGAATTTATAATGCATTTTGAGGTGACAATATGTAAGTTTTAATTGCACTTCCCTTACATGTTTTTAATTTGGTCCTTTTGGAGTATGGGTTGAATTGGAGTATGTAAGTGATTTTTTCATGTTTAATTTATTGTGATTTGTTTTTTGTTGTGGATTTCCTCTTGGGGATGAGGAAAAATGATGTGGCATCCCACTTGGATCCACATCATCCTCTCTCTTTCCTTTCCTATAAAAGTGAAGCTTCTTGCTCATTTGGAGGTTGTTGAAACTTTGTTATTTCCTCTTGGGGGCGCATTTTTTTGTGTTGTTTTCTTTTGGAGCTTGTTTGAGGAAGAGCTTGGAGTCTTTTTGCTTGCTTATACTTGTTGGTTTTGGACTGCACTTTGACATTGTGGAAATCTTGTGAGCTTGGAACAAACTCCATTATGGAGAGGTAGGCATCTTGAGCTATATTTTTAAATGCTTTCCTTCTCTTGCATGTATTTTTGAATGGTGTTTGTGTTTACATTCTTGGTTGGTTGGGTAGAATGCTTAGGGCATGGTGTAGGAGAAGGATATGTGGATATCATATGAGGGGCATAAGAGATTGCCACTAGAATAGTTTTATTGTGGAGGGAGTTTTGGTTTGGGATCCACCTTGGAAAAGAAACTGCTTGCATTTCTTACTATGGGGGGGCATAAGGAGGGGTTGGGAGATATAAGGTTTATGGGGTTGATATGATTATTGGCGGTATGCATTTTGGTGGATGCCCAATTCTAAATTGGGAGGCATAAGGAGTTCCCCATAGTCCTTGCTCTTTTTGGCTTGCTTGATCAAGCCTATGTGTTGTATGAATTGTTTCAAATGTAGTTGGGAACTGTTGTCTTATTTTAAACTGTGCATCTTGTTGATTGAATGTAATGTGAATGTTTCTTGTATGTGATAGAAGCCTTTGTTGCCATGTGTTGATATTCATGCTCCATTTCAATATGGTTGGGGCTTGGGGGCCAATGGGTAAGGATGGCTTCTCCTTTCTCATTGGATGTCTTAGTTGGGTGGAGAGCATTGCATTTCCCCCTTCCTTGTTGTGATCAAAGTTGCAAAGAACAAATGATCATGTTGCTGTTTGGAGAAAGAATTTCACAATTTGACAGTCATTTCCCTTTTGAGTAAAATTCAATGTAACCTTTCCCACATCGAGTGGATGAGTGTATAAATGTTGTAATGTGAAGTTATTATATTGATATAGAAGTTTGAATTTGAATTAAGAAATGTAGAGAGTTGTATCCAATCTCTATTTTGTAAAGAAATGAGAAGAATGTATACGTAACTTGTAAACTGTATTTTGAATTCAAATTGGAAAGGAGATCAGTTGTAAAGTTATTTGAATTATCAATAAAGGATGGCATTGGTTCTTTTAATTTTTATGGTAATGTATACTGGAATTGTATTGCTGTCCAAGAATGAGACTCTGTTTGTAAAAGAATAAGAAACAATGTTGTATGTTTTATGTACTGTATTTGAATACAAATGGAAAGTGATAAGTTGAAAAGAATGCATTGTTAATCATTGAAATATTACATTCCTTTCTCAAAAATATTTTACCTTGTTCATATGCTATCTTCTCCATTGGAAATTTGAGTTTTTCTTGTAAAGAAAACCTCTGTTTGGAATGTTGAAAGAACATGCATATGGAATGAAAGTCAATGTTATTTCCTTGCAAAATGTATAGTAAAACTAGAATCAGAGATGTAGTTTCATTTATAAATGAATGGTTATTTGATAATCATTGTATTTGATTAATTTAGAATCATATGTACATCCAAAAGACAAATTGCTAAATCAATTTAAAAGAAACAACTCACTGTTTTAAAACATAAATCTGGCAATGCACATTTTGATAAAAATGAGCAGTTCAGACTTATACTCAACAATAAGTTATGAAACCTTGAAATTCATACATAGGAAGACCTAGGGAACTCAAATTCACTAAAACAATTAAAAATGAATCTCTAAAACTTAATGATTTTCAATGTGGGGCTTGCACAGTCATTTTTCCATCTATTGCCAGAAAAATGCAACCTTGAACAAATTAGACAAATCAACTTCACTAAAACACTCTAAACCATCCCTAGACTGATCCTCCATGTCTTTTTGACATGTGGAGTGAAGGAGGAGTTCAAATTTAATCAAATCAGGAAGTTGGAAAAATGGCAGTTTACAAATTTAATCCTTCAGAACATTTTTACAAAATTAACCCTTAAAAGTTCATCAAAAATCAAATTTGATGTTCCCTCTGCAAAGAGGGAATAGAGATATTTACAAAAAGTCTTTGTTTTCCCAAAATTGAGCTTTCTAGCTCAAGTTATGACACTTTGAAGTTTTTGTGCCTTGGCGGGAAAATTTGGGAAAATTTTCCCTGTTGGGCCCGCAACCCAAAATTTTCCCATCAAAATTGCCTTAGAATTTTTTTTTGAAATTTTGGGCTCGGGAAAATTTTCAATTTTCCCTTCATTGTCCCACATCCATTCAAATGGCACCATGTGTCCCCTTATGGCTACGGTGGAGGTGCGGGTTCTTTTTAACCCCTTAGCCTTTAAAATTTCTTTTCGGAAAAATTTTCATTTTGGCCCTACCGGCCCATGGCCAATGAATGCGTGCCACATGGCACCATGGGGTGGGTGGTGGAGGTTTAGGAGAAATTTTTACTTTTGGGCCTTTGCGAAAAATTTGTATAATCCTCCCGTGGCTTGCAAGTTTGCCTTCTCCTCGGTTTTTCCTCCTTCGATGGGTGCGCAAACCCGCGCGTTCTTTCTTCC
The DNA here is from genome assembly GCA_018340775.1 of Taxus wallichiana var. yunnanensis. Taxonomy (NCBI): domain Eukaryota; kingdom Viridiplantae; phylum Streptophyta; class Pinopsida; order Cupressales; family Taxaceae; genus Taxus; species Taxus wallichiana. The sequence goes on from CM031242.1 coordinate 236,673,344, forward strand.
CTTTTTTCCCCTAGGGTACAAAGCACAAATTTTGTCCACCGCATGGGTGTGGAGCACATTTTGAATTTTAGCCCACATTGGAAAATTTTTCCAATGCCACCGCATGACCCGCCAACCCACCCAAGGTGCACTCTTCCTCCTCCTCTTGCCATGTGTCCCCATTGGGGAAAATTTCATCCCCAAACTCTGCCCACTCATAACTTGAGTTCTTAAGGAGTTAGGAGGATTTCTTTATATCACCAAAAAGCTTAGAAATGTCCTATCCATTGGGAATGCTTTAGGGAAATTTTAGAAGCATTAAGTAAGTGTTGGTGTAAATCAGCAACACCCTTGATGTTGGTTAGATTTCTAGTTTGACACTTTGGACATCCAAAGTGTGATTGCACAACATTGAATCTTTCCCCAAGTGTGGGACTTATAAAAATGGGAAAAGAATCTCTAGATTGGAGGCCGGTTCCTCAAATCCTCCGATGTGTGTATTACTTGCAAGTTGTAGAGGTTTTGAATTCAAGATCCTACTCTAAATTCCAAGGGACGAGAGATAGGGAATGCAAATAACCGAAACTAATGCTAATAAGGTGATGCACGAAATGAATGGTGAGCATTTTTACTTTTTAGATTGACACGAGATCACCGACATGCAACAAAACATCATGCACAAACTGATAAAATGTAATGAAAGGTCAGAGATGAAGCAAATAATATAAACAGAGGATTAAAACTCATTCACAGAGCTTGCATTGTCATTTTCAACATCAAAAACACATGCATTACAACATCTGAGAGGAAAAAAATAGGTTGCAATCTTGGAAGAGGTCTGATATTCCACAAAATCACTTTTTTCAAGGTGAAAAAGGGAGCCTGCAATACATGAAAAATGTTCAACCTTCCAAAAATGAGCCAAATCTGGCTTTTACAATGCAAAAACCGAGCCCAGGAGAGAGAAACATGGGAAAACATGGGAGAGCTTCAACCACCGACCAAAAATGCAATAAAACAACATGGGCATCCTTACAGTCCATTTCGACATTTTTCACCATGTGGGAGAGGATGTGAGCCATTCTTCTTTAAAAATGGTGGTTAAAATGTCATTTTTGTTCATTACCACATGCCCGAGGTGTTTTTCAATTTTCTCTCTAGACTCCATAAAAATACAAAAATTGGGCCCAGAATCTTGTAGATAATTCCACCAGCTTTCCATTGATATAAACAATGTGAAAACTCGAGCTCGGATCGAAAGTTATGGCCATTTGAAAATTTAGGGCAAAACAAGGCCAAAATGAGTTGGCGGGCCAAAAATTTGAAATTTTCCCTCTTTTTTGCATTTGGCAAAATTTCCCAAAAAATCCCCACACCCCAAAGATCCGGTGCCATGTGGCACATTTTGATTGGATGCGGGCCTTCTGCGCTTCATTTTCCACCGTTTGGCCATTGGAAATTTTTCAAAAAAATTCTGCCGGGCCGATGACCTGAGGACACATGGCAAGATGTGATTCACCGTGGGCATTTCCTCTTAAATTTTCATCATTGTTTGACCATTTTCTGACTTAGACATGTGGCAAAATCCCATTGGACATGGGCCTTTCCCTTTTGTTTATCCCTGTGGGCCTTTCTTTCATTTTTTGCCGCCACATGGACACGTGGCATGATCCCATTGGCTCGCGTTTAGGGGGCAGACTTTTCCTTTGAAATTTCTTCAATTTTTCTTTGGGAAAATTTCCCAAATTTCCCCTACTTTCCACTCTGTCCTGGTGCCATGTGGAAAGCTCCCATTGGATGTGGGTCTTTGGGGCGAACCTTCCTCCTTGCGCTAACCTTTGGGAAAAATTCCCAATGTTTCCCAACGACCGAAACTCGATGCCCCCGAACATGTGGTGTGACCTCGATCGGTCGGTGGGCCTACGAGCCAATAATTTTCCTTTGACCAAACCAAAACACTTCACCAAAAATTTAAGTCTCCCTCTGCGATCCGCGGGTCTTGAGACACGTGGCATGAGGCCATTGGATGCAGACCTTACAGAAAAAATTTGACTTTACACCCTCGCCAAACATTTCACCAAAATTATAACTACATCTCCACCCTCCGCCACTTTGATGCCTTAGGACACGTGACATAATGTGATTGGGCATGGGCCTTTCCTCAAAAATTTTATTTGGATCAACCCTTAGAAAAATTTTCCAATTTCTTTTCCTTGGACACATGGCAGCATCTCATTCGTCGGCGGGCCTTCGGGGTGAAATATTCCTTTTGAAAACTTTCTAAATCACTTAGTAAAAATTCCAAGTTTACCTCCACCCTCTGCCACTCCCGAGGACACGTGGCACGATATTACTAGCTGCGGGCCTTTCAGGGGAAAATTTCCCACAAAAACTCTGCGAGCCATAACTTCAAAAATACATGGAGTTAGGAGGAAAACTTTACCTTCTGGAAAATTGAGAAAAATATCTATCCAATGGTGCCATTTCCAGAAGGTTTTAAGTGCTTGAAAAGAAAAAAATTATGACTGAGGCACAAGAGAGGGAAGAATTAAGGGAGTTAGCCACAAAATGAGCAAGGGGCTCATTTTGGATAACAGTAAGAGAAAAATCTAGTTGAAGTTATGAACCTGATAGAGAGCAGGCATGGGGGTAAGATTACTCCTTGAATCTAACTAGAACATGTAACCCTAATTTTTAACCTTGTAAACTTTTTATAAGTTAATAAAGGAAACTTTTGCTTTAGTAAATAGATTTTGTTCCTGAACCTATTAGTGAGAACTAATGTCTTGCAATTTAGTTGTAAACACTTAAAAAAAATTATCCCTTAATTTGCTAGCTAACCCTAGGTTGTTTCTTTGGTCTCAAGTGGTTGTGGAAACTGGCACTACAGTTTGGTATCACAGAAGTGGTTCAAAGGCTTAGACCATTGGGCACACTAGAAAACTTGAGACATGAAAACTTAAACCTAGCACACTAAAACCTAGAAAACAACTTAGCAAGAATTTGTATGTTTTTAGTAAACATGGAATTTGTATAACTTAAAAATGAACTGAATCTCACTTTGATCCGTGTAGGAGGCTCAGACAGAGTGAGAGGAACCTTCACAGAGACTCGGATTCACCACAACCACCACGGATCAAGGTGTAGCAGCCATTCTACCTCATATTTTACAGACCCTTCAAAATGTTAATGCCACTCTACGTAGAGGATTAGGTGGAGGGAAGATAGCTAGTCATGATAGAGATCCTTCCATCAAAGGCCAGGTATGTCCTCAACTTAGCGAGGAACATAGAGGAGAGAACTCCCATGCAGAGTTAGCACGAGTAGAGTCACCGCCTAGGAGACAGGGTGACAGAGTTCCAGAGCATAGAGAGAGGTCTTGGAGCCCTAGGCATAGGGATGAGCTTCCAGAGAGGCCTAGAGGCCTACATGCCATAGCAGCGCCGGATCACATTAGGAGATCTTGAAGCTTAGGCTGTCACATTACTTAGGTGATACATGTGTATTTCAAGTAGAGGCTTGGCTAGTGAGCTTGAGTGGTTACTTTAAGATTTTTCCTTGTTCTAGCAACACAAAAGCTCATGTTGTGATCCATCTACTGAGGGATGGAGCAGGAGTATGGTGGGGGATAGAAGAGTAGAAGCTCCATGTTGATTCAGAGACAGTGAATTCAGAGTTGTTTGAGGAGAGATTCAGGAGTAGGTACCTATCACAAAGGTTTATCCAGTAGAGGATTAATGTGTTCCATGACCTCCGACAAGCTACCCTTTCAATAGTAGAGTATGAGAGTAGATTTCTAGATCTACTTTAGTATGTAGAGTATATGTAGGATGAGTAGGTGCAGATTCATAGATTCATCCGGGGCCTAAATTTGGACATTGGAGGTGTAGTGTGGATTCACTATCTACAGAATTTAGCATAGGTCGTCGAGAAGACCTACATTACACAGTGACTCGGGGTAAAACCCAAAGAGGCTAGAGACCGAGTTAGGAGCCACATTCAGTAGATGTAGGATGGTAGATCAGAGGTTCAATACCTCTTCCTTGTGGTGGTTAGCATTCAACATAGTCATCCTTTAGGCTGCAACAACAAAGAAAAACAGCCTCGCCCACAAGTATAGACCTCCAAAGTGGGCTGATGCACAAAGAGGCCAAAGTATAGGACCTCCTCCTAGGGGTCCCATCAGACACAGGTGGACCTAGAGCTCGGTCGGTTGGAGCTTACTAGTAGAGGCCACAATGAGACCACATCCGGATCATCGGGATCTATTCCATAGGCTTCTAAGGCACCTACTGGAGGTGTTGTTCCTTAGAGAGGATCAGGTAGTTGCTTTGGGTGTTGAGTAGCTAGACATTTTTGGAGAGATTGTCCTTAGAACCCTAACAAGAGTAAGGAACTAGTTTTTAAGTTGATAATTGGTTACATGGGACACAACCACATGATTTATGTAGTAGTTGAGAACCACCAAGTGGAGCACCAGAGAACAGTTATTGAGACTACAAGTAGCATTGGTGGTATTGCTACCTCTATATTATTTGATAGTGGTTATTCGATTCTTTCATTACACCATATTTAGTAGAGTGATGCAGGCTAGTGGCGAGTTAGGTAGGGTCTTAGTTGGGATGTAGAGATGGCTTTGGAGCCAAGATCTCTGTGGAATCCTTAGGTAAGGAGTTTGTAGTGGATTTGTGACCTTTCACCACCACCTCAGATCTTCATATTCTTCCTTTGGGATCATATGGAGTTATCTTAGGTATGGATTGGATATTTTCACATAGGGCTAGGATGGATTGTTATCATAAGACTATAGCTTATGTAGATGATTTAGGAGTTGAGTCGGTGATCTTAGGGGTCAAGAGACCCGTTTCTATTCGTACCATTTCCGCTATGCAGCTTAAGTGGTGTGTGTGATGGGGTTGTTAGATGTATGCTATTACAGTCAGTGATAGGTTATAGGATGGGTCTAGTGGACCATCACTAGATGATCATCCCATCTTGAGAGAGTTTTCTGATGTATTTCTATGGGAGCTATCAATGATACCACCCCCGCGTGAGATTGATTTCCATATAGATCTAGTCCCCTGAGCATAGCTTATCTCGTAGGAACCTTATCAAATGACCACCCCGGAGCTCTGTGAGCTCAAGTTGTAGCTTGAAGGCCTTTTGGAGAAGGGCCTTATCCATCCTAGTGTATCCCCTTGGGGTGCACTGGTGATCTTCGTGAAGAATAAGGATGGATCATTGCGGTTGTGTATTGATTACCACCAATTAAACATAGTGACAATCAAGAATCATTACCCTATTCCTCGTATTGATGACTTGTTTGATAAATGAAGGGAGCCATAGTGTTCTCTAAGATTGATCTCAGGTTGGGCTACCATCAGTTGAGGATTTCTTAGGTGGACATTCATATGACCACCTTCTACATGAGATATGGGCACTATGAGTTCATAGTGGTGCCTTTTGGTTTGACAAATGCCCCTATAGTGTTTATGAGTTTGATGAATGAGGTATTTAGAACCTTTTTAGATCACTTTGTGCTCATCTTCCTTGATGAAATCTTGATATACTCACATACACATGAGGAGCACGAGGGGCACCTTCGACAGGTTCTCTAGTGTCTTCGTGAGCAGCAGCTTTACGGGAACTTAGAGAAGTGTTCTTTCTTTTAGATAGAGGTGTAATATTTGGGTCATATTATTTCTAGGGAAGGTATCATAATCGATCCTTCCAAGATTAGATCCATTATGGATTGGCCAGTACCCACTACAGTGACCGAGGTGTGTAGCTTAATGGGTTTAGTAGGATACTACCATAAATTTGTTCAGGACTTCTTTCGGATTGTGCACCCTAGCACTTCCCTTTAGAGGAAATGGAAGAAGTTTGTTTGGATGGACAGATGTGAGTAGGCCTTCAAGACACTGAAGGAGTGCCTCACTACATCACCCATTCTTGTAGTGCTAGATCCACAGGGTGAGTTCTTTGTTTGCATAGATGCTTCTTTAATAGGGCTTGGAGGTGTGTTAATGTAGGATGGTAGGGTTGTAGCTTTTGATTCTCGCAAACTCAAGGATTATGAGCTTAATTATCCTACCCATGATCTTGAGCTTGCGGTAGTTGTGTATGCTTTGGTTAGATGGAGACATTTTCTTCTTAGACAGATATTCACACTTAGGATAGATCATTTGAGTCTCCGCCACCTCTTTATGCAACCTAATCTAAACACTCGTCAACAACATTGGATGGAGTTGCTTTGTGAGTATGACATGGAGATAGAGAATGTGAAGGGGAAGGAGAATGTGGTAGTAGACGCTCTCAGAAAATGGAGACATGTGGCTATGGCTACCTCAGTGAGAATAGATTTACATAGCAGGATTCTTTAGCACTTCCTCTTGATGCCTTCTACATGACCATGCACGAGTAGAGATCGAGTCACAAAGACCCCTAGAGAATAATTTTGATGGTTTTTCCTTAGAGGTAGATGGTCTTCTTAGGAATAGAGGTAGGATATATGTTCCCAGAGATGGAGGCTTGAGGAAGGACATATTGGTAGAGGCACATCATGCACCCTATTCAGCCCATCCCGGGGTGAAGAAGATGCATGCTACTTTGAGACAGTTGTACCACCGAAGAGGACTTCATCAAGACGTGGCTCGGCTTTGTGTCATGGTGTTCAAAGTGCCGAGGGTTAAGGCCAAACATCAACATCCAATAGGTCTTCTTTATCCTCATGCCATACTTTGGAATGGAGGTGGGACACCATTTCCATGAATTTCATTGTTGGACTACCTATTTCGAGATATCACCATGATGCCATTATGGTAACGCGGTTGATAAATTGACAAAAGTGGCTCACTTTTCTCAGTGAAGACCACTTATACAACTAGAGTAGTGGTATGATTATATTTGGATGAGATTATCAGGTTACACGGGATTTCACGGAAGATCATTTGTGACCACGATCCTTTGTACACTTCACACTTCTGGACTACCATGTAGTATGTCCTCGGGATGAGGATTAATTTCAGCACAACATATCATCTTGAGACAGATGGATAAAATGAGCTAGTGAATCAAATTTTGGAGGATATGCTCAGGATTTACGTGATGGATCAGCAGTCAAAGTGGGAGGAGTACTTGTACTTAGTGGAGTTTGCCTACAATAATAGTTTTCAGAGTTCTATAGGCATGGATCCTTTTAGGCATTATATGGTAGAGAGTGCAGGACACCCCTTAGCTAGGATAGGTTAGAGGACAGAGTATCTCTTGGACCATATCTTTTGTAGGACATGGAGTAGTAGGTAGTGTTGATCAGGTAGAGATTATAGGAGGCATAGGACATGCAGAAGAAGTATGCAGATTAGCATAGGATTGATCGTAGCTTTGATGTGGGCATGAAGGTGTTCCTTCGTGTTAGACCACATAAGATCCCTATCGATTGAGAAAAGGTTCTAAGTTAGCTCCTCGATTCTTTGGTCCTTTTGAGATCTTGGAGTATATCATCCCTTTGGCTTACCATCTAGCATTGCCACCCAGCTTGTCTCGCATACATGATGTGTTTCATGTTTCTATCCTTAGGAGGTACATTGTAGATCCTTCTCATGTGTTGGACTGGACATCATTACAGGTGTAGGATCAGGGGCAGGTGATGGTGGAACCCATTTGTATAATAGATTGTAGGACCTTGGGCATTCGAGGTAGAGATATTGATCAGGTATGGCTGCATTGGGATAGATATGATGAGACTACATCCACTTAGGAGGATGCCAAAATATTATGAGTGTAGTTTCCACATTTATTCCAGTGACTTCCAAGAGGAAGTCAAGTCTAAGGGGAGGGGGATGTAGTGCCCACTTCCCTTTGACACTTTTAGATACTGATTTTGATACTATTGATCGTATTATAGACACTATTATGTTTTATTTCAGTATGATGGTTAGATGTTAGATGATGGATTATTATTGATCTAGATTCCGTTATTATGCATGATGATATACTTTGTTTGACATGGACATATTATAGATGTTGATTTGGACTTATGACATTGGATATTTTGAGTAGATCTGGTATGGTAGATTTTGATGATGATATAGTTGATTTATTTAATTAAAAATGATAATGTTGAATTATTGATATTGTTGTGTTTGGATGATATTGAGATATTGTTTGTATCATTTTAGATGTTCGGATATGGCCATGAGGATAAAGGAGGTATTTGCATTTTGCAGGTTAAAAATCACAACAATGTCGGGGGACTGGAGACTAACCATATTGAAATTCCAGGTGAAATCAACAAGGTCACCATGGCAACTGTGTTATGAGTTTGTGTGTTGTGTTATGTTAGGAATTCCCATGGGGGGGATTTCCATTATATGTGACCATGGGATAAGTGTTTTATTTATGTGTTCCTTTTTTATTATTGTTGTATGTACTTTATTTGTAATGTGTTCCTTCTTTTAATTAATTTAAATGTGGTAGATTAATGTGATAGTCATATAGTTAAATTTTATTTAAATTAAATTGGGATGTGGAATGTAATTAATAAATTTGTTGTCTTAGATATTAATGTTGGAAGAGTGTGTAAGTTATCATGTAAGAATGTGTAAGAAATTGTAAGAGTATGTAAGGCAGATTTTGGAAGGTCTAGCACTCCATCTTTTATGAAATTCGAATTTGACCTTGGAGGCCAAATTTGGAGGCTTGTGGGACAAGTTAAACTTGTCCCACACCTCTTAAAATTATCCACCAACCATGCCTATGGTTTTTAGGTTAAATGTAGGCATTTATAATGCATTTTGAGGTGACAATATGTAAGTTTTAATTGCACTTCCCTTACATGTTTTTAATTTGGTCCTTTTGGAGTATGGGTTGAATTGGAGTATGTAAGTGATTTTGTCATGTTTAATTTATTGTGATTTGTTTGTTGTTGTGGATTTCCTCTTAGGGATGAGGGAAAATGATGTGGCATCCCACTTGGATCCACATCATCCTCTCTCTTTTCTTTTCTATAAAAGGGAAGCTTCTTGCTCATTTGGAGGTTGTTGAAACTTTGTTATTTCCTCTTAGGGGCGCAATTTTTTTTGTGTTGTTTTTTTTTTGGAGTTTGTTTGAGGAAGAGCTTGAAGTATTTTTGCTTGCTTATACTTGTTGGTTTTGGACTACACTTTGACATTTTGGAAAACTTGTGAGCTTGGAAAAAAATCCATTATAGAGAGGTAGGCATCTTAAGCTGTATTTTTAAATGCTTTCCTTCTCTTTCATGTATTTTTGTATGGTGTTTGTGTTTGCATTCTTAGCTGATTTGGTAGAATGCTTAGGGCATGGTGTAGGAGAAGGCTATGGGGATATCATATGGGGGGCATAAGGGATTTCCAATGGCATAGTTTTGTTGTGGAGGGAGTTTTGGTTTGGGATCCACCTTGGAAAATAAATTGCTTGCATTTCTTACTATGGGGGCATAAGGGATAAACTGGGGGCATAAGGAGGGGTTAGGAGATATAAGGTTTATGGGGCTGATATGATTATTGGCGGTATGCATTTTGGTTGATGCCCAATTCTAAATTGGGAGGCATAAGGAGTTACCCATAGTCCTTGCTCTTGTTGGCTTGCTTGATCAAGCCTATGTCTTGTATGAATTATTTAAAATGTAGTTGGGAACTGCTGTCTTATTTTGAATTATGCATCTTGTTGATTGTATGTAATGTGAATGTTACTTGTATGTGATAGAAGACTTTGTTGCCATGTGTTGATATTCATGCTCCATTTCAATATGGTTTTGGCTCGGGGCCAATGGGTAAGGATGGCTTCTGCTTTCTCATTGGATGTATTGGTTGTGTGGAAAGCATTGCATTTCCCCCTTCCTTATTGTGATCAAAGTTGCAAAGAAGAAGAAACAAGCATGTTGCTGTTTGGAGAAAGAATTTCACAGTTTGATAATCATTTCCCTTTTGAGTAAAATTCAATGTAACCTTTCCCACTTCGAGTGGATGAGTGTATAAATGTTGTAATGTGAAGTTATTGTATTGATATAGAAGTTTGAATTTGAATTGAGAAATGTAGAGAGTTGTATCAAATCTCTGTTTTGTAAAGAAATGAGAAGAATGTATATGTATCTTGTAAACTATATTTTGAATTCAAATTGGAAAGGAGATCAGTTGTAAAGTTATTTGAATTATCAATAAAGGATGGCATTGGTTCTTTTAATTTTTATGGTAATGTATACTGGAATTTTATTGTTGTCCAAGAATGAGACTCTATTTGTAAAAGAATAAGAAACAATGTTGTATGTTTTATGTACTGTATTTGAATACAAATGGAAAGTGATAAGTTAAAAAGAATGCATTTTTAATCATCGAAAGATTGCATTCCTTTCTCAAAAATATTTTACCTTGTTCATATGCTATCTTCTCCATTGGAAATATGAGTTTTTCTTGCAATGGAAACCTTTGTTTGGAATGTTGAAAGAAGAATGCATATGGAATGAAAGTCAATGTTATTTCCTTGCAAAATGTATATTAAAACTGGAATCAGAGATGTAGTTTCATTTAGAAATGAATGGTTGTTTGATAAGCATTGTATTTTATTAAGTTAGAATCATATGCACATTCAAAAGACAAATTGCTAAATCAATTTAAAAGAAACAACTCATTGTTTTAAAACTTAAATTTGACAATGCACATTTTAATTAAAATGAGTAGTTCAGACTTATACTCAACAATAAGTTATGAAACCTTGAAATTCATACTTAGGAAGACCTAGGGAACTCAAATTCACTAAAACAGTTAAGAATGAATCTCTAAAACTTAATGAATTTCAATTTGGAGCTTGCACAGTCATTTTTCTGTCTATTGCTGGAAAAATGCAACCTTGAACAAATTAGACAAATCAACTTCACTAAAACACTCTAAACCCTCCCTAGACTGATCCTCCATGTCTGTTTGACATGTGGAGTGAAGGAGGAGTTCAAATTTAATCAAATCGGGAAGTTGGAAAAATGTCAGTTTACAAATTTAAGCCTACAGATCATTTTTACAAAATTGACCCTTAAAACTTCATCAAAAAGAAAATTTGATGTTCCCTATGCAAAGAGGGCATTGAGAGATTTCCAAAAGTCCTCTTTTGCCCAAAACTAAGCTTTCTAGCTCAAGTTATGACACTTTGAAATTTTTGTGCCTTGGCGGGAAAATTTGGGAAAATTTTCCTTGTCGGGCCCGCAACCCAAAAATTTCCCATCAAAATTGCCTTAGATTTTTTTTGAAATTTTGGGCTCGGGAAAATTTTCACTTTTCCTCTGTGGACCCATAGCCAATCGAAGGCACCACGTGTCTCCTTGTGGCTATGATGGAGGCATGGGTTCTTTTTAACCCTTAGCCTTTAAAATTTCTTTTTGGAAATTTTTTTTTTTTTGGCCCCGCTAGCTCACAGCTAATGAATGCATGCCACATGGCACCATGGGGTGCCAGTGGAGGTTCGGGAGAAATTTCAACTTTTGGGCCTTTGGGAAAAAATCCTAGAATTCTCCCACAACCTGTAAGTCTGCCTTCTCCCTCGATTTTTCCTCCTTCGACAGCGCATGGACCCACACATCCTTTCTTCCCTTTTTACCCTAGGGCTCAAAGCACAAATTTTGTCTGCCGCCCGCCCTTTCCTTTCCCCTTTAATTTTTTTTTGCGTTGCGCAGACGCACGGGGTGCAAAGTGCATTTTTACTTTGAACCCACATTGGGAAAATTTTCAAATGCCACCCCGTGACACACCAACCCACCCAAGGTGCACTCCTCCTCCTCTTGCCACATGTCCCCCTTGGGGAAAATTTGGTCCCCAAACTCCACCCACTCATAACTTGAGTTTTGTAAGGAGTTAGGAGGACTTCTTAATATCATCGGAAAGATCAAAAATTTCCTATCCATTGGTAATGGTTTATCAAAAATTTGGAAGTATTAAGTAAGAGAAAAATCCAGTTGAAGTTCTAAACCTGTTAGAGAGCAGGCATGAGGGGTAAGATTACTCCCTGAATCTAACTATAACATGTAACCCTAATTTTAAACCTTATAAACTTGTTATAAGTTAATAAAGGAAACTTGTGCTTTGGTAAGTAGCTTTTGTTCCTGAACCTATTAGTGAGAACTGATGTCTTGCAATTTAGTTGTAGACACTTCAAAAAAAAAAAATCCCTTAATTTTCTAGCTAACCCTAGGTTGTTTCTTTGGTCTCAAGTGTTTGTGGAAACCGGCACTACACTATCATCCTTGAGCTTTTGGGAAATGTATATTTTCCCATAGTGTTTTTGAATTATGTCTAGTTTTGGCTACATCATGTGATCCTTTCCTATTTCCAACCACATATTTTGTAGCCCATTCGAAATGGAATTTCCTTCCAATTATCTAGTTTGCCATCTTTCTTCTAACATATTTTCTTTTTTTTTTTTTTTCCTTGGGATTCAACTTCTCCATCCAGGGTTGTTAGCGAAATATTTTGAATCTCATGTCTCCTTTATCTAGAAATAGACCTTGGAATAGAATCTTCCTTTGCTGGTATATCCTGAGAGTTTGATGAATTTTCTTGTACTTCTATTTCATCAAGGGACAGAATTTTTACCTCAACATATATTGGATCATAAATATCTATAAATTGATTATTCTATGAAGGAATTTTTGAAACGTTTGCAAATAATTTTATAAAATTGTTACTTATATAGTATTAATCTTATCTATAGTTAAATTTTTACAGATTACAAATGTCAAAGAGTTCCAAGAATAGTATCATAAACATAATTATTAAATTTTGTAAGATAAAATAACTAGTATATAACACTTGCCACATGCTGATATTTTCAGCGAAGTAGAAACTAACTTCATTTTTGTGATTTTCCAAAATAGCCAAGCAAAGTATTGGCACCCTTTTTTGAACTTGATTAATTTGTAATCTTCTTACACTCATTTCTAGTATCTCGTAACTACTTAATACTTAGGGACTTAGGGGTGGATCTTATGTTCCAAGGCTCTAAGAATGGATGGTAAAGGGTTGGATGGCTATAGGTTGGATGGTTTAGGGGTTGGACGATGAGGGGTTGATGACTTAGGGTTGGACATCTTAGGGTTAGACAACCAGCGGAGTTGGACGGCTAGGGTTAGACAACTAAGGTTTGGATGGTTAGTGATTGGACGGCTAGGGATTAGATGGCTAGGGGTTAGATGGCTAGTGGTTGGATGGATTAGGTTTGATGGAATAGAGTTAGATAGTTAAGATTGTAGAGTTTAACGAGTCAAGGCTAGACAGTTTAGATTTGGATGGTTTAGGGTTAGACAGTGAGGGGTTGGATGGCTAGGGGTTAGACGGCTAGGGGTTGGACAACTAGGGGTTAGATGGCTAGGGTTTGGACATCTATGGGTTGGATGGCTAGGGGTTGGACAAATTAGGTTGGATGGAATAAAGTTGGATGGTTCTGATTGCAGAGTTTGTCGAGGTCAAGGCCATACAACTTAGAGTTAGATGGCTTAGGGTTGGAAAACTAGAGGTTGGACGGCTAGGGGTTAGATGACAAGGGGTTGGATGGATAGAGGTTGGATGGATAGGTTTATATTGGCTAGGGGTTGGATGGCTAGGGGTTGGATGGATCAGGTTGGATGAAATAGAGTTGGATGGTTTAGATTATAGAGTTTATCGGGTCAAGGCAAGACTGGCTCGAGTTGGACAAATTAGGGTTGGACAACTAGGGGTGATATGCCTAGGGTTAGACAACTAGGTGTTAGATGGCTAGAGGTTAGACAGCTAGGTGTTATATGGCTAGGGGTTGGATGGCTAGGGGTTTGACGGATAAGATTTGGATGCCTTACGGTTGGACGGCTTGGATTTTAGACTTTAATGTTGGTCACGAGGAGTTTCTTATGTTTAATTCAGCAAATATGTGCATGATATGATTTGAAATGGTGGAAAATTACATTCATAACCTCTTATATATGTGTAAAATATAAGAAAAAGGAATAGTATAAGGGACATGTCATCTATTTTTTTTGGCAAATAAGTTAGCTCTGAACAACATAATTTTCACCATTTTGAATTTCCATAATCCTTGAATTTTGCAAGTTTATGAAAATTTGGCACTAAAATTTTCCCTGGAAATAGAATGATAGAATAGAGGCGAGTAAAAGGACATTAAGAGAAAAACAAAAAATTAATGGCCTAGGTGGAGGACATGTGAGGTATCAAAGAAATAATGGAGAAGGACGAAGTAGGTGAGAAGACCAGCAGAGAATGAGATGGGGTGGATTTTAGGAGAAAATTGGGTTGAAAAGGGGGACTAAGAGGAAGGAATGGTCAACATACATGATTACAAATGATACCTTGTACCGAATGACAGGTCTACTTCGAGTAGGATTTCCATGCTACATGGGGAGTTATGTAGACATGCCAAGCTAGTGATGAATGGCCTGTGATGATGAATAAGATGATGTCTTTGCTAGATGAAAAACAAAAATAAGAGTGATGAGAAGGATAATGGGTGGATGATTGGAGAGAAGAGAAGGACGATGCGAGAGGATGGATGGAGAAAGATAACATTGGTCATGGTGGGGGATGAGAAGCTATTGGATAATGAATGCTACTTGAGAGATAATCTCAAGTATAATTCACAAACTACAATGGAGATCAAGTAGAATTCCCAAACCGAATAGTGTATCAAAGAGAGTGTGTAGAAATAGTAACAAATTTCATGGATTTATGGATGATGTTAATAGGGAACATCCTTAAGAGTAAAAATATAGATGCAGATTTGATGATATGAAATTTGATTTCTAAAAACATAATTGTAATAAAATATGATTTTGATGAGATGGGTGTCACATAACCATAGCAAGGTCCATGTAATAAAGTTATGCTTTTAACCTAATATGAAGTAAGCAAGAAAAGGCACTACTCAAAGCATTGAACTTGTAATCGATAGAAGATGTAGTACATAACTAATGAGATTTGATTATACCAAGAGGGGGATATGGATGAAAGATTCTCATAATCTTAATATTGACATGAATGGGGATTTAGGATGTAACCTATAGGTTCTCTAAAGGTGGTATTTCTTAAGTATATAACCCATCTCTGGGAAAGGGAAAGAACAATAATAGAAGAAAGTTGATCAATGCGGGAAGCTTTCTTAATGCCATAATTAAATAGTAGCCATCTTTTGAGGGTATGGTCTACTATATAAATAACATGGATGGCAAGAAATATAGCTGTCCTTAGAGGGACCGGTGTATTTCTTTTAATTTTTTCTTTGATTTTGATTTGTATGCTTTTCTTCATGAACAACTGTCCTTCGAGGGATCAGTCTATTTTTTATGACTTTGATTTTTCCTTTTACATATTTGAGTTTTAGATTTACATGGGGGGGAGCTGGGAATATCAAAGTAGACCACTTAGGTGGGGATAATGATGGTATAAGAGACACCCCTCTACCATTTACATGACTATCATAGGAAAATGAGAGGGTGATGGATGTAATGATTATGGGTTTCTAACCAAATGGGAGAACTTATACATAATGAATATGCTATAAGTAGAGTTTTGGTACTCATATTCAAGGGCATATCAAATTATTGATGGTAGAAAAAATAACTCATATCATTACCATGATAGACGGAAGTAGATAATGGTGAAGAAATGGTCTAAAGATTGGACTAGGCTCATAAGTGCATGTACTAACAATAGAATGGCCATAAGTACAATGCACTAATGGGTTTGATCTATGGTTTACCATTAAGAGAATCCAAACAATAAGCCCCTTAACCATACTTATGTGTGATAATATATGGTCTAATCCAGTTGGGAGAAAATTTTCCCTATCGACTCCTTGATTAATGTTGCATCCGAGATAAGATAATAATTTTGGGAGGATGAGTGAAGGTAGAACTATGCACTACCCTTTCAGGAAGTGAAAATATGCATCCCTAATGAGACAAACAGATGGTCAAAAGGGTGGGATTAAGAGGCACACAATCATGGCCACAAAGGTGGACTTTGGTGAAAAATATGGTCCTTATTGGAAGGACAAATATGGCCACTAAGGTGGACTTTAATGAAAAAGATAGAAATATTGTCTCTTAATGGAGAAATAAACATGGCCAGTGTAGTGGGCTTAAGATGAAAATAAATGGTCCCCTAATGGATAAAAACATATGGCCACAAAAGTGGGAATTAAATGAAATGAAGATTTGGACAGGGTTAGTTTAGATTGGATGGATTTGAATGAGTTAAATAAAACAATGTCAAGGATTAAAGTCTCTCATTGTAAAAGGAGAATTGTTTAGATAGGAAATGTGTTAATACATATGATATGATCAAGGACGAGGGGAGGATACTTCCCTAGAAAAAGAGGTTGTATCACTATAGGAAAATTATATGTGGCTTGGTGAAAGGGATTGGATGATGTTAACCTTAGATTTGGATTAGGTAGAAGCATTGGGGATCATAGGAAAAAAATGTTGATGAATAAGGGAGGACCTTTTGTATGAGTAATAACATGCAAAGGAGAGATGTTAATGAAGGATGGAGGAGAACACTTAGAGACTTTGAGAGACATGGAATTAGTTACATATAAAATGGTAGAGGGACAATCCACAAAAAGGTATTCTCTTTCAATGAGATCATAGATGACATTGTGAAGAGCCTTACAACACTCAGTGTTATGACTTGGGGTAAGATGGCAGGCACAAATGAGGTGGGGATTAAACCATGCTGACTTATTACTATGTGGGTTAAATTCCTTGACAGGTAGAAGTGCAATGGAAGAAATTTGTAATAAATGTTGAAATATTTCCACATACAATTCAATTGATACATTAGCATATGTATTTTCTCGAGAATCCTTTAACGTAGATCTTGATGAAATTTCTTGGGGTGTGGTTGTATGAGTTGTCTTGGAGGATTGCTTCATGTCATTCCACAATTTTGATTCGAATCTCAAGGGAATGCTGGATGTTTTTGATTTTGTTTGGTGGAGTGATTGTGATGCCTTAGATGGAGATTGATGTTTCCCCAAAATAGATGATGCATGTTTGGTATTCATTGGCGGTATGTATATCTTCTTTTGGGTACACATAAGAGATCATTGTGGAAGGGCACCAAGGATATTAGATTTAGATGGTGAAGGAGCATTCTTGGAAGGGGTGATACTAATTTTAGTAAGAGGGTCTAAAGGTTGTGTCATAGTTAATATGGGTGGAAATATTAGTGTTTTCATGGTGACGTCCAATGAGGGTTGTTTTGTTGTGGAGGCATCGATAGATGAGATGGGAGGGTTATTTGAAGTTGTTATAAGTTGAGGTTATTATTATCCAAATAGCTCCCCTAGAGATTTGAATAACTTACATACAAATTCTTACCATAAGTTATCTATTGAAGAATTGTATGCACTCAAAATCATTTGGCACATTCCCTTGGTCACAGTTTACCTACTCGCCCCTTTCCTTTTCTCCTTCCACTTCCCCTCGCACCTGCCTTCCACATATTTACCTTCTTCCTGGTCATTTTCTTCCCATCAAGTGCACCTTGCACTTATTAATAAGTCTTTGGCCCTTCACGCACCACACCCATTACTTTGTGATAGTTGCACCTTAACCATATATTATCTCGCTGAACAATTTGCTTCATATCCTCATGTGCATCATATGTGCCCCCTTCGTGCACGCTTCGCACCTTCCTTTGTTTTCTCCACATGCCCTTCCTTTGTACCCTTGTATGCTAAATCATCTTTTGACATGCTTAAGTGTGCCATGTGTAACAAATCAAAGCACACCAATAGGGTACAAAAGCCTTACAACAAATGAATGATTAACACTTGGCATAAATGAATAATAGTTGTACATTTGGCCACCATCTCAACCAATCAGCATGTACCACATGTTTTACGTAAACTAATGACTCTAACATCTTTTGACAGCCATATCATCAGCTACAGAGCTTAGATTGGCATGCACATGGACTTTTTAGAGAGCTACTGACATCAGCTATAATGCTAGAAATTAAAAATTTAAATTTTGGCAAATCGGTAGGTGAGAAATAGGAAAACATCTCTTTGAACATTGATGAGCGGATCTGATTTCTCCAACCACCTAATTTGGTATGATCTTCCCTCTTTTATCTTAAACACATAAAAATGTGTGGGAAGTGTATTTCACATATTTTCAATTGGATTTATAGACATTTATTGCTTCTTGTTGGTGGTTGTGTTTCAACTTTGGGTTTTCCTCCTTTTCCATTCTTCCTCCACGGATTCATCTATAAATGTAAGATCAAGGCTCAATTGTTGTGGTTGGACACTCTAGATCCTTACACATTTTTGCTAAGGACACCATATTTTCTATATTTTGAGTTATCTTGAACTCTATGTATGGCTCTTACAAGGTGGATATCATCCTCCTTCAACATTGTAACATTTTTGTACATTTTTGAAAGTAATAGAAGCATCATTTTGTGACTATTCTCTATCCTAATGTGTTTGCATTCCTTCTTCTTGCCTTTTCTTTTGCATTGTGTGCGGTTGTGCTACTTCAAGTCCCCTGCAGTTCCATATTTGGTTATGTTCCATGAGAGTGATTTGGTCATGGCACTAAACCAACTACATAGACACATCTGAGTGGCAAGGTGAATGCTAGAGGAGGCATCATTTTAGTAGGTAATAATGTCATTGCTTCTGGGCTACCTCGTTTGGGCGTAGTCCCTTAAGAGCCCTGAGACCAAAAAAATTGTTCAACTTCGACGGGTCATCACGCAGACTGTGGCATCTATATATGTTTCGTCTAATCCAACACCTCGGCATAGGGACCCTCTATAATAGACTATCTCAGTTTTTTCCTTCTCCAATCAGTGCTCTCACTTCCCTATTGTTTGTAAATGCACCGAATAGTGTAGTTTGAGACAGTGTAAGGCTATCAAATGATATATTTTGCAAACGATGGGTCGTGGCACCAAACTAAACTGTGCTTTGACATGTCTAGGTGGTTAGGTGAATGATAGATGAGGAATCTTTTTTGTGTGTGATAACATCATTTCTTTTGGGCTACCTCGTTTGGGCGTAGTCCCTTAAGAGCCCTAAGACCAAAAAATTGTTCAACTTTGACGGGTGGCTACACAGACTCTGTGGCACCTAGAGACATCTTGTCTGATCCTACACCTCAGTGTAGGGACCATCTACAATATCATATCTTAGTTTTTTCCTTCTCCAATTGGTGCTCTTGTTGCCCTATTGTTTGCAAATGCACTGAATAGTGTAGTTTGAGACAATGTAAGGTTGTCAAATGGTATATTTTACAAATGGTGGGTCATGGCACCAAACCGACTATGCCGACTCATCCATGTGGCTAGGTGAATGCTAGAGGAGGTGTCAATTTGGTGTGTAAAAACATCATTACTTTCAGGATACCTCATTTGGACGTAGTCCCTTAAGAGCCTTGAGACCAAAGAATCATTCAACTTTAACGGGTTGCTACATAGGCTCTGTGGCACCTAGAGATGTCTCGTCTGATCCTACACCTCAGTGTAGAGACCCTCTATAATAGCCCATATCATATTTTTCCTTATCTAATCGGTGCTCTCGTTTCCCTATTGTTTGAAAACACACCAAATAGTGTAGTTTGAGACAACGTAAGGTTGTCAAATGGTATATTTTGTAAATGGTGGGTCGTGGCACCAAACCAACTGTGCTGACACATCCGGGTGGCTAGGTGAACACTAGAGGAGGTGTCATTTTGGTGGTGTAATAATGTTGTTACTTCCAAGCCACCTCATTTGTATGTAGTCCCTTAAGAGTCCCGAGACCAAAAAAATATTCAACTTCGACGGATGACTACGCAAAACCGTGGCACCTAGAGACATCTCATTGGATCCTACACCTCAATGTAAGGACTATCTACAATAACTTGTCTTTATTTTTTTCCTTCTCCAATCGGTTCTCTCACTTCCCTATTGATTGTAAACATTCGAATAGTGTATTTTGAGACAATGTAAGGTTGTCAAACAATATATTTTGTAAACGGTGTGTCGTGGCACCAAACTAATCTGCACATGCATAGGGATGGTCTTATAAACACTTGGGGAGGCATCTTTTTGGTTCTCTAAGCTCTAGTTCCTTCTCGGGCTACCTCCTTGTGAGCCAAGTGCCCCCTCCATAGGTACATAAATCATTGTTAATTTCTTCTCTTTTCTTATAAAACAATGAAAGATTCTCTTGGATTCGAAAATTTATAATTCTCTACTAACAGTGCCAACCATGTGAAGGTGGAAGATTTTCTAGCACCACTAACCTACATATAAAAGTGTTATTCAAAGAAATTTAAGTTTCAAATCAAAACCATATTAGATATATACAAAATACAGAAACTTAATAAAATATATGAGCTTAAATTTATCTAACAAATTTATATATACCAAAGAAATTTTATATACTGGACATGAGCATTGTAAATTCATTCCAATGAACCATCATGATCAAATCTACTCTAAATAATGGACATGATTACTTCATGATCGACTCTCAAACCTTCCACATAATTTTTTATCAGGCCTTCCTCAATATGTATACAACTGAATATTTTTGCTAGAACTAGATGTGAATATAAGAGTAATTTCTTGTGTGTCTCAAAGTCTTCAAACAACCCAATAGAGGAGTTTTTAATGGATACTTTTGAAGCCAAGTTCTAGTAACTACCTTGTAGGGTACTCAATATCTTCACCATCTATAACAAGAGAAGTCAACTTCTTTTTTTCTTCGATGTAAAAAAATAAGAAATAGTTTGTTCCTTCTTCATTGTCTTCTCGTCGTAATAACTCGTAAACATATGTCCTATAAATAAAGGTTTCAACTCAAATTTAAATTATACATATTAAAATTTCAATGCACATAACTCAATACAAAAATTGTAAATAACCGTAAATACCTTGTCACACCAAAATCAAAATTTCATTAAAGTCCTTGGATGTTGCAACTTCATCTACGAACAAGTCATAATGCTTTTGGAGGTTGATAACTAGGAAGTAGAGTTAGAGGCCTACAAATCCATCCATCCACCCATTCTTGTGAATCACACTCAATAATGACAAATTTGATACAAGATGCAGAAAAATATGTCAACTTTCTTGTCCATGTGGTCCACGAAGTAGTGTCCGAGCTAAAAATGAGTGCATATCACCTGGACCCAGTGAGTATCATATAATCCTTGTAGTTAGCAATTTGTTGCTCCTCTATCAACCAAAAATATCTATGAACCATAGAAATTTATTTAGAACCTCAAGCCATGTTGTCAATATACCATTCCACTATGCTCTTTGCATCTTTCAATTTAGCACCATTTTTGTACTTCAATTCTTCTCTTGTAAGAGATATTTTCACACATGCCCCTACACTTGTCATGTTCTCCTTTTCCATTTCCAGCCTCGGTGAAACTCTAAATATGTTACACACCCATCTTGATGTGCATCATGCTCATCCAATAAAATATTCATGCATTTTTAAACCGAGACATGCAATTATCTCGACCATATATAATGTTGTTTGAAGTGGATTTCCTATCAAACAAATTTCCATAAAATAAATAGAAACACCCTTGCACAAATTCGATAGAATGAGTACAATCATCACTGATATAAAAGTGGTACTCTCTTAAAAAAATTTGATCATTCTCTATACTGTCATGAGAATGTATAAATGTTATATGTACAAAAATAGTAACTTGTACTGAGTTTTAATATTGTGATTGAACCTCCATTTGTGGTTGCAATGTGTAATTCTCTACAAAATCGACCATTGAAACAATAGTACCAATAGGAAATGTGTCTTTGCATATCTTGAATTGTTCATCCAACCATCAAGCTCTATGTGTATGCCTAGCATACTCATAAAATATTTCATCCTTAAATTTTCTCATAAATTGAAAAATAAGAATTTGTTCAGTAACTAGCTCACACCGTTTAGAATATTTTCCATCTTTCAATTTGGTATGCAACTGATTTATATTTATCAAACTCCACAAAATTATTTCTTATTGCACCTTCAATTTTCTCATGGATGCAACTTTCCAATTTATGTAATCGCCACATGTACCATAACTTCCATCTAAACAATCCTAACTATAAAAAAGTTTTCCAACTTACTTTTAAAAAAACTCACAGGAATGAAATCCCTAGATGATATTGGTGGAACTTGAACACCACCTTTCGATAACATAGTTTTAGAATGGAAAATAGAACAAATACATAAAAATTTAGCATAATGCATAACAAATTCAACATGTTGCCGACAACAAGTAGTGGTGCGAGCGTGGTTGATTTTCACATAGAATATTTTTAACATTTGAAAAAAATGTTGACTAATTTTAATTTCTAGATGCTCTTATTCAAACTTACGAAAAAATTGAGATTGAGTCATATCTAAGAAATGCTTTGGATGTGGTTCGTGATTAATAGAACCAACTCTCCATTTTACAAAATCTCTTATATTCGGTGAAACTCAAGTGTTATCATGCCAAAATTGAATAAAAACTTCTCTTATAGCATCGTATTATATTTGTCCTTACACGGTGCTCTACAAAAATGCCCAAAAATCAATGTTATTGAGTGATTGAAGGATATTACGTCTTTCAATTTCTTTCATTAGATTTTTTCGATTAACTTTCAACATTTGACTTGTTTGCGTAATCAAATGTTGTTTTTTATTGATTCACATACAACACTAGTAGCAAGTACACGACACACAATATTATTATCCCTAGTGCGTCTCTTGACACCAATAGTGTGATATGCATCATGAAGGTTTTCAAAAATTGTATAGGTTTGACCACATATATTAGATGTTGTCAATCCTAAGATGTTTAATGTAGGTCTCATTTTATTCAATTTCATGAAACTAACCAACAACTGACATCTTTGGGAATCATTTAAAATGTTAAAATGATTATCCTAAATTTTAGTGGCTTTTCTTCTGATTTTTCATTCAGAAAGTTTGTCACACATTGGTTTCAAAATGTTTTCATCAATTTCAATAAAATAATTAGGTTTCTTATGGAAAATTCTAGGAGGTGTTTTTGTCAAATTTTGCTTGTCTATAGTTTCAACCTGAATTTCTTTATTCATATTTTCATTGTCTCCTTCAATTTCAACATTTGCTACATCATGAGTATTTAATTCTTCTTCAACATTGATAGTAAAAACATCTTCATCATGAGTATTTAATTCAAATTCAACATTGATAGTAAAAACATTACCTGGTTCCTCATTGCTTACAATAGTAGGGGTTGAAGATGAACCTCTTCTTGATTCACGAAGATTCCGCATTCACTCAGCATTTTGAAATATGTTTGCCTCTAATTCGTTTGGTGTTTTTTTACTTAATGAATTCCTTTTTTCACTTCGTTTCTTTTCTCCCATGATGTTTTACTTCTGGTGATAAGAAAAACATGTAGAAAATAAAATAATTTTGTAGTAATTCATATGGTAAACTCAAATAGTAAAAATCACATGGTAATTAAAACATTGGGATGCATATAAATATGATTTATGAACCACGATCATGCTTTATAAACTGTTCTCATGGTTTATAAAGCATGATCGTGGTTCTCGCTTAAAACCCGTGATCATGGTTTGTAAACTGCTATCGTGGTTCTATCTGTAATATCAAATACAACCCAAGGCTCGAGAAATATTTGTTTTTTCCTGATTAAAGCTATAGAAGGTCATTATGAAGTGTAAAGGGTAACAAAACTTCAAATTTACTCTTCCACATACTTGAACCATGCTAAAAACTGATTTTTTTACAAAAGTGGTGCCATCATGTAGGGGAGACTGTTAGATTCATATAAATATTAAAATTTAAGTGAATAGAATAAGATAAATATCATTTTATAATTTTTACTAAAAATAGGTCTTTAAGACATTCTTCCCGCCAATGTTCATGTCTACATTTAAGAATGTAACTTTTGTTTCGCTTATCAAAATGTGATAAAACTTATACCATCCCAAGTGTGGAGAAATTATATACATGTTAAAAAAATGATTTCGATATTTTTTGATATAGTTATGGTGGGAAAATGGAAAGTGCTCCATTTTCTAAATCTTTTAGACCACTTTCATAGAAAAAATTATAAAAAAATATTTCTCGAAAAAATACAAAATAAAATCCATCCCAAGATAGAAAACTACATCTAACTTTTCACCAAAGGAAAAAAATAACAATATTTGGTCATCCAAATCATGGGAAAATGGACTACAATCTTATAGGTTTTTTCAAAAACAAAAACCAAGTCATAATTTTAAGTTTTAAATATAGCTAAAATTTTCCATTTTTAAAAAAATTAGTATATTAGAAACTAGATTCTAGATACTACGATTCATATTCATATAATTTTTCTAATTTTGAGTGTGTGTATTGCTAATAATCCCTACAAGTTGATATTTTTCTTTTTTTCCAATATGACATCCACTTATGACCCTTTTTTGTCTACCATCTTGGTGCACTTACCTTGATCGGGAAGAAGGTGAACACGCAGAAGGTGGGTGTGAGGGAAGTGGAAGGAGAAAAGGAAAGGGGCGCGTAGGTAAACTGTAACCAAAGGAATGTGCCAAATGATTTTGAGCACGTAAAATTCTTCAATAGATAACTTAGGGCTAGAATGTCTATACAAGTTATCCAAATCATTAGGGAGCTATTTAGATAACAATTTTGGTGACTTTGGTGCCATCACTGCTAGATGCAAGAGATCGTAGTTTGAAGCATCCATTATGCATAGAGTCTTCTTGTTTAATTATGAAAATGCCCTTTTGATCACTTGAGATTCATTTCTGCACTCTATTCTAAATCTCACAATCGATAAGAGAAGCTCGCACTCTGGAAGTAAAAAGAGTGCATGCAAGAAGCACGCGAGAGGAAAGAACCATGTAAAAACAAACAATGTGTGCAGAGAAAACTTGGAGGAATTGAAACTAATTTAATATATACAACATGATGCACTAAAATTAATGGAAGGGTTTGAGATAGATCCAATTTATTGCGATTTGCAGTGCACTTCCATCAAGATGAGTTAACTCAAAAGAGTTAGCTTCTTTGTAGGACTTGATGATGTATGGGCCACTCCAAAGTGCATAAAAATTTGAATGGTGCCTTGGTTTAGCTTTGTCAGCATCCCATTTTAGAACCAAGTCTCCAAATTTGAAAGCTTGAGGCTTAGCCTTTCTCACAAACCATTTATTTTTTGGTTGTTGATGATGTTCTAGCTTGATCATGTCAAAGTTTCGAGCTCTTCAAGATGAACCAACTCTGCCATCCTGATTTCTCTCTAATCCACACCCTCAAATTCCAGCTGTTGGGTAAGTGCTAATGAATTTAGTTCTAGTGTCAAAGGAAGGGCAGACTCTTTGCCATATACAAGCTTTTAAGGTGAAGTTCCTACTACCTTTTTCACTGTGATTCTATCTTCCCAGAGCATGCGTAAGACCTTTATATGCCATTGTCTTTGGCTGATGTTCATCGTGCATTTCATGATTTTGATTAGGTTCTTGTTTGTTGATTCTACCAGACCGTTGCTCTGAGGGTAATAGTTGGAGGAGGTTTTCAAGTAAATTCCCAGACTTAGAGCCCAATCAGTGATTTTAAAACCAAGAAAGGCCTTTGCATTATTAGAGATAATGGTTTGAGGAAAGCCAAACCTTGTGACTAAACCTTCAAAAACTCAAGGATAACTGCCTCAATTGATTCCTTAAGCGCGATATATTTTTCCCATCTAGTGAAGTAATTTGTAGCTGTTAGAACCCATTTATGTCCAACACTTGAAGGTGGATTGATCATACCTATGAAATAGAGACCCCATTATGTAAAGGGTTTATCCACTTGGATTGTTCGAGGGGAAATGCTACCAATATTTTATTTCCTACAAATAAAGCACATTTGTTACATTTGTGACCCACCTATGTGCATCTCAGTAAACAAGTTAGGCCAAAAGATAGCTACCATTATGATCTTTATTTCTATAGTTTTGGTAGAGAAGTGTCCACCAGAGAATCCATCATGAAATTATGCTAACACTTTTTTAGTTTGCACATCGTTGATACATCTTAACAACATGCCATCAAGATTCCTTTTGAAGAGAAGTCCATCAATCAACACATAAGGGACAAATTGTAACCTTAGATGTCTTCTCTTTGCTTTATTTAAATTGGGAGGGTATGCACCCTCGAGAAAGGAATGTGATCATGTCCTTCATCCAATCATGTGCGCTAGGGTCTATATTCTGTTTAAGTTCTATGCATGGAAGGTCCTCATCTAGAAATAATGAAGCCTTAGGTTCACTCTGTGCATCCTTAGCAATCTACTTACAGAGTGCACTAAGTCTTACCAGCTTTGTGGCCTTAATAGTCACATCATATTCCATAATTTTTGTCACCCATTACATTCTCTTCTCATTGATTTATTCTCCCATGCTGAAGTCTCACGATAGATGAGTGGCAGACTAACACCTTGATGTGATTTACGGTGAGCATGCTCTTGAATTTCTTGAGCACGTGCATGATGGTGAAGACCTAATTCTCTATATGACTATATTTCAATTCGTAATCCTTCAGTGTCTGGATGAAGAAGGCCACTAGCTTTTCCAGCCCTTGTTCATTTTTCTATGTTAGGATAACAACAATGCTTGCATCAACACCATAAGCATAAAGGATGAAATCCTATAAGTAATCTAGATTGATGAGTGTTGGTGCACAAGCAATATCTTTCTTGATCTTGTTGAATCTTTCTATTCCTTCTTCTATCCATTTGAAGGCTATGTAATTTTTGAGCATAAGGGTGATGGGCCGAACCAATCCCACAAAGTTAGGGATAAAATGCCTAACAAAGTTGATTTTGCCAAGGAAGGACTATAAGGTCTTTTTGTATGCCGGCAAGGAAAGGGCTAGGATGGCTGAAATGCATTCAGGATCAATTATGATGACATCCTTCAAAACTACATGGCCCAAGAGCTTTCCCTTTGCTGCTACAAAATTGCACTTCTTGGGGTTAAGAGATACCCCAAATTATTTGCATCTCTCAAAGACCTTTTCCAAGTGCACCATGTGATCTATGCCTTGCTTTGAGAAGACAGTTATATCATCCAGGTAAACCAAGATGAACTCATTGATGTAACCTTTAAAGGCAATATCCATGGCACGCTGAAACATTGTACTTGCATTTGACAGACCAAAGGGAATTTTCTAGTATGTATATGTTCCCCACTTGGTTGTAAATGTTGTTTTGAATTGATCCTCTTTTACCAGGATCTAGTTGAAACCGAATACCCATCTAGCATGGAGAACATCTACTTGCCGGCAACTAGCCACTGGTCTACGAGAATCTACTCCATTAAAGGAAAAGGATAATAATCCTTTAGAGACACCTTATTCAAATCTCTAAAATCAACACATAGTTTGATTCCACCATTTTTCTTATGTACTAGAACAAGATTTGTGACCCATGTGGAATATTTGATGGGAAAGATAATTTTTTCCACAATGAGTTTGGATAACTCCTTTTTCATGAGGGGCTCTATTTTTGGATTGAATGACCGCTACTTATGTCTAATGAGCTTTATACCAGGATCAAGGTAAATGGAGTGTTGAGCAACACTTGGATCAAAACCTTTGAGGTCTTCATACTCCCATGAGAAAATGTCACTGTATCTTTACAGAGAGAGATGAAGGCCTATTTTTCTTCATGCACACAATTCCTACTAAGCAACAACTCTTTTCCACATGTAATAGTAATGGAGGAGTAGTCCTCCTGTGTGACGCACATGTATATTTCTTCACCATTGAACTCATCATTAGGACTGAACAATTCCTCTAAGGTGACCAGCCCTTTAGGCAACCTATTTTTCTTCAGCTATATTACTTGGTCACCATAACTTTCGTGCAAGTCAACTTGCATACTTGATGAAAATTTAGCTTCATTTTGGATAAACTAGACAATCTGTGCATCACTTTTGAACACTTATCAACTGGTGTTATTTTTTGGGATGCATGGTATGATTACCATCGTAATGTGCTAAGTGTTTCCTTTGAAAAATTCCTAAGTAGGAGAAAACTATGAACATAGCACGGCCATTTGGTCAGCTCTTTGTTCATTCATGTGTAGGACTATCGTAGATTAAGGGCATCAAAGCTCTCAAGTAGGTCCCAAACTCTATGTTTATAAGTTGTAAGAAGCTTACTATTTTTCTAGAATTTTTGGTGACACTGGTGGATGATCAATTATGTATCCCCAAATATCGTAGTGCTTTAATTTTTTTATTTGAAGTAATGAGCAAGCCATGCACCAGTGCTTCATAATTTACCATGTTATTAGAGCATGCAAACTACAACCTATTTGTGAAGAATAATTTCTCATCCTTGGGAAATGAGAACCACTCCTGCTCTTGCATCATTTCTACTTGTAGATCCATCAAAGTATAACTTCCATAGACCATTTTTAAATTTATCTCCCATGAGCACGCGTGGAAGGGTAGCGTCTTCTTTTAGAATGTAATAAGTACCAAGCCTAGATTTATAGGCTTCCATTTCTTCATCATAGGGATCAAATTTTTATGCATTTTCACCCATTCATCAAGTACTAGGTCTAGAATAGAGGGTGGAAGAGACTGCTCTTCGAGAATTGATTTGTTTTCTTGGATAAGACAATTGGCTTGAAGAGGGGATGGGACATGTGGCTCTACATGATAAGAAAATATAGGCTCAACTTGTATGGTAAACAGGTACTATACCTTGTCTTGAGTAACATATGAGACCGATCAGAAAATAAGAAACCACCCACCTTGGCAGTAAATTCTCTCGATAAACATAGGGAAAACAAAGGAGGTAGGTCAATGATTAACACATCTTGAGTAATTGTCGAGGCTTGGACATGCGTGGATGGTTAACTCAAGATCCTTTATGACTCTAAGGTGGTTACAATTGAGCCATCAATTTGTAGGACTCCTTTAGACAAATAGCTATATTTCAAACCTAAGACATTAGCTATATTTTTAGGCATAATAGAAGTACTAGTGCCTGAGTTAATCATGTAGTTATGCACTAGGTGTTTTCCTATAATCAAGGACATATAGAAGGGTGGGGTTTTAACAAATTTACTTACTTGTTTCTCCTCTTCTTGGAAAATTCTGACAGAAGTGCGTGGCCTATGCATAACCTGAGTTAGTGTGTGAGAGTTGCACTGAGCTTCATGCAATAGGTCTGTTGAGATGGAATGGTCATGACATCCCAAATTATGATGTTTATGTTTGGTTTCTTCATCTAGTCAAAAATGCTGAATGAAAACCCCCACCTTGTGCATTTGAGGAACAACATCCCTTCTTGACTATTTAGGTGTGAAAGCCTAACTTTTAGCTGGAGTAGAGGCTTGGCCTACTAAAGGATGGGTGTGTGCTGCTTCAAAAGGAGATTTACGGGAACTCATGCATAGGGATTTGAATGCTTTTACTAGAAGAGGTCTTGTTTTTTTATTTTTTCTTCTAAATATTTGTTTGTATTCTTTGGGAGTTTGACATGTGCGCATGACTCTAATATTATTTTCTTATATCTTGTGTTGTTCGTAAGTTGAGCATGCGGTTTGTTTGTATCTTTCGTAGCTTGGTTGATTGTATAGAACTCCTCTACACCAAAGAACATCAAATTGGAATCTAAAGGAACTTCTGGTCCTTCTGGATTATCTACTTCATGGGCACTTGTTGAGGGCTCACATGATGAAACATTATGGATCACAAAGGCTTAGGCGCACACGAAATTAGCACAATGATATTAACTATGAGGCATTTTGCAAGGGAAGCACCATTCTGACTCTTATGCCAAATTGTTCTAAACTAGAACAAGTGCCTAGCTCACACTGGGTGCTAGGAGAGAAAACGTAGGAGGGAAAAATTGCAAGGGCATATGTGCATTAGGTTGTCATCTATCATTTTGTTGGTTGGGCGCGTATCTTTGATTTTTGTATTGATTCCACCAAGGCTGATTCCATTGGCCATGCACCTTATTGGAAATGAATCTATAAGTTTTCACCTATTTCTTTTCTAATGATATGACTTTGTTTGAAAAAATTTTGATCACAACCTTCATTTATTTGTTTTCCTTTTACAGTGATGGAGAATAAGATGTTGAGGTAATTAGTTGCTCACTTTTCTTCGGAGTAGGAATAGAGGCTATAGAAGGTTGGGATACTTGCGAAATTTCTAGGAAAAAGGGCATAGGTGGTCTAGGAGCTAATTTTCCCACCTAAATAAGACTATTTTCTACCCTTACTACAATACTATATGTGGTTGGTAAGTTTCTACCTCCCATAGATTGGATCATAACTAAAATGTCACTGTTGAGCACCTTTAGATAATAAAGGAAATCATGTTGGGTTGTAGGTCTTACCACAAGAGGAATTCTATCCCAAGTCTTCTAAAATCTGATGTTGAAATCAGTCATCCGCTCATTGGGTACCCTCATTTTTATTTTCTCCACCAAAGATAGGTGACCTGAATTGTCTTCAAAATAATTGCATAGAGTTGTTCCTAGCTCATCCTAGGTGCTAATAGATCCAAGTCTCAAGCCTCTATACCAATGAAGTGCTTTACCTTTGAAAGAGGCTACAAACAACTGACATTGCTACATCATTTTGTGTGATCGAGATAGAGGGAACACACATTTGCTACATCTTGTATATGCTCATGAGGGGTGACTTGATTCTCACTAGTAAAGTAAGAAATACTCTTAAGCATGCCATTTTGCATATCACGTTACATAGGAATGAGTAAGGGACTCCCTCCATTAAAGTTTGAAAATATTCTTAACAAAGGAGATTCTTGATGCACCATTGTAGGGCACGTAGGTTGTGTGTCATTAGGAGGAGTTGAATGGGCAGGAGGCGCTAGAGATAGAGATAAGCGCATGGTCTTTTTGGAATGAACTCTTCTCAAGGATAGCTAAAGGTATTCAAAAGAATCTTCAGTTTTTACACTTCTTCTTATGTGCACTCTTCTCATTAAAGGCTCTCAGAATTCTAAAACAAATATTTTTAAAATATTGGGAGTCACCAGTGTGTTTAGAATTAGCCTCCAGAGGTTGAAACACTAAGTTCACACACCAGAAATTAAAGATAGGAAATTTGAGTTTTCAATTCTTGTCCCACTGGGCATGCCGAAGCTGTTGGTAGCTCAAATGTGCACCGTGTCTCGGATATCGAAAAGGGCCAAGGTGTTTGATACCATAATTGAACCATCCCCAAGTTATGGGAGCTTATAAGCTTGGGATGGATCTCTAGAGAAGGCCGGTTCCTCTACCTATTTCTGATACTATCACTACTCCTAGTCTTTGAAAGGAAAACGAAGCTAAGAATGCCAAGGACCAGGGAAAGAAGGATAACATGAAGTAAACTACACTAAAAGGAGATAACACTAGAAAAGAGGGATGGACACTATTTATTCCGAGAAAGAATAACATGGATGTGTCAAAGGAAGCTATGCATGAGTAGCATAGCAAAACACACTTTCACCAAATCACTCTCATGGAACATAACAAAATATGGAACTGCAGGGGACCTGAAGTAGCACAACCAGCGCACAATTCAAAAAAAAAAAAGGCAAGAAGAAGGAATGCAAACACATTAGGACAGAGAATAGTCACAAAACGATGCTTCTATTACTTTCAAAAATGTATAGAATCATTACAATGTTGAAGGAGGCTGATATCCACTGCAAGAGCCATACATAGAGTTCGCAACTCAAAATATAGAAAATATGGTGTCCTTAGCAAAAATGTGTAAGGATCTAGAGTGTCCAACCACAACAATTGAGCCTTGATCTTACATTTATAGATGAATCCATGGAGGAAGAAGGGAAAAGGAGGTAAAACCCAAAGTTGAAACACAACCACCAACAAGAAGCATTCCATGTCTATAAATCCACTTGAAAATCGTGAAATACACTTCCCCACACATGTTTTATGTGTTTAAGATAAAAGAGGGAAGATCATACCAAATTAGGTGGTTGGAGAAATCAGATCCGCTCATTAATGTTCAAAGAGATGTTTTCCCATTTCTCACCTACCAGATTTGCCAAAATTTAAATTTTTAATTTCTAGCATTATAGCATTCACCTAGCCACATGGATGAGTTAGCACAAGTCAGTTTGGTGCCACGACCCACCGTTTGTAAAATATACCATTTGACAAAGCCTTTACGTTGTCTCAAACTACACTATTCAAGTGCATTTGCAAACAATAGGAAACAAGAGCACCAATTGGAGAAGGAAAAAACTAAGATATGATATTGTAGATGGTCCCTATATTGAGGTGTAGGATAAGACAAGATGCTCTAGGTGCCACGGGGTCTGCGTAACAAGCCATCAAAGTTGAACAATTTTTTGGTCTTAGGGCTCTTAAGGGACTACGTCCAAATGAGGTAGCCCAAAAGAAATGATGTTATCACATACTAAAAAGATTCCTCGGCTATCATTCACCTAGCCACCTAGACATGTCAACACAATCAGTTTGGTGCCACGACCCATCGTTTGCAAAATATATCATTTGACAGCCTTACAGTGTCTCAAACTACACTATTCAAAGTGTGTTTTCAAACAATAGGGGGGGAGAGTGCTGATTGGAGAAGGAAAAAATTGAGATAGTCTATTATAGAGGGTCCTTATGCCGAGGTGTAGGATTAGACGAGACATATATAGGTGCCACGAAGTCTGCGTAGTGACCCGTCGAAGTTGAACAATTTTTTGGTCTCAGGGCTCTTAAGGGACTACGTCCAAACGAGGTATCCTAAAAGTAATGATGTTTTTACACACCAAATTGACACCTCCTCTAGCATTCACCTAGCCACATGGATGATTCAACACATGGTCAGTTTGGTGCCATGACCCACCATTTGTAAAATATACCATTTGTGACAAATTTTTACGTTGTCTTAAACTACACTATTCGGTGCATTTGCAAACAATAGGGCAACAAGAGCACCAATTGGAGAAGGAAAAACTAAGATATGATGTTGTAGATGGTCCCTACATTGACATTTACCCGTGAAAGACCAAGATCCTTTGCACAAATTCCAAAAACATCCATCATCATCTCATCCGGAGAAAAAAAATCATGTGATTTAGTAAATGATGTCTCACCTGTAGTGCATATGGCACCACATGATCCACAGTGGTGTGGTGCGCTAGAAATGGCACCTCTACCAACATCACCAGATGTAATCTACTCACTATATTAGGTTAGAGTGTCAGTGAGCTCCCTCAATGCATGTAGTGTGTCAATCTCCATAACCTCCTTCACTATAGGAGGGATAACTGAAGGGAGTGGGGGTTTTGTGTCCTGGGGGATCCTTGGTTGACCTACGCGTGCATCAGGTCTACTCTGTGCAGAGCCACCACCTCGCCCATAAAAATTAGAAAAGTCAAAATAATTTGGGACCTCATTAAGCACGAACTCATAATATAATTTCTTCAAAAAATAGAGGGGAACCTCATTGTTGTTGCATGGTGGATAATCAAAAACCATCCACCATCGGTCCCAAAAAAATTCTTAATTTAGTCATCGTGGCACCAATGGATTGGGAACTGTTTACAAGTAACTACGGGGGTATTGGTTCTTGGGTCAGTAAATAATGCACAAATGCGGTCTTTTCCAATTTTTTTGTCTTTTACGGCCACATGGGATAATTTATTTGCATACCACTACCTACAATCACCTCTAAAGGTATTCCATCTGTCTATTTGGTTAGTTGTGGAGTCAAATTTGCCAATCAATGTTTGTAATGTGTTGGCTAAAGTCATGTGGGATGGATTTGTGGCATGATTTTGTCTTATATTTTGAATAAGGTTCTCAATGGCAATTTTATTTTGTCATATTTTTCCAATGATATCATCTTGTGTTCCTGTTGGTTCCGTGGGGACAGAAGGAGCCATAAGAGGTAGATCTATGTTTAGAGGAGGGTTTTGTTGAATGTTTGGAGGATTTTAAGGATTTTTAGAGGGTTTAGAGGAATATTTTGATGGTTTGCAGGATTACGAGCTTGCTAAGCAACTAATAAAATAAAAAAATTGTATACATAAACAAAAAATTGAAAAAACCATGAAAATCACAAAAAATACCTAAAATGCAAACAAATTGATCAAAATTGAGGGCTTACCTCTTTGTCTTGATGGCATGGTTGAAACTATCATGATCCACAAGTACGAAGAGTAATTTTTAGGGGGTATTAAAAGTGTGAGTACCAAAGGTCTAAGAGAAATCACAGTTGGAAAGGAAAAATAAGGGAAAATGAGGAGTCATGGGTTTGTTTTTTATCTCAGAGGACCACGATCCCAATTTTAAACCGTGCTAGTTGTTTTAAAACCATGATCACAATTTTAGGTTTGGAAATCACCGAGCCTATAAAAATAGTTACACGAGTGTGGTTTATAAACCACACTTGCGGTACCTAAATTTCAAGTTTTTATGTCCACTTAATTGTCCACCATCTTGGTGCACTTACCCATCGTTTTTCTTCCCATCTTGTGTGCCTCGTACTTACTACTAAGTCCTTGGCCCTTCACATGCTGCACCCATTACTTTTTAATAGTCGCACCTTAACCATACGTTCTCTTCTCACCGATTTTCTTCATCTCCTATGCACATCACATGTGCCCCATCCATGCACCCTCCGCACCTTCCTCGCTTTCTCCACACGCCCTTCTCTCATACCCTTCTATGCCGAGATCATCTTTTGACATGCTTAAGTATGTCGTGTCTAACCATTCAAAGCATGCTAATAGGTGCACCTAATCCTTACAACAAATGAATGATTGACACATAGGCAAAAATGAAAAATAGTTATACATTTGGCCTCCATCTCAGCCAATCAACGTGTGCCACGTGTTTTTCATATGTCAATAACTCGAAATCTTCTAACAAGCATATCACCAACTACAAATCTCAAATTAACATGCACCTAGACTTGTCGAGAGAGCTACCGATATCGGCTATAGGGTCAAAATTTAAAATTCAAATTCTAACGGATATGGTTGGTGAGAAATGGGAAAACATCTCTTTGAACATTGATGAGTAGATCTGATTGCTCCAACCACCTAATTTGGTATAATCCACCCTCTTTTTTCTTCAACACATCAAACAGGCATGGGGAAGCGTATTTCATAGATTTCCAAGAAGATTTATAGACATTGAATGCTTCTTGTTGGTGGTTGTGTTTCAAATTTGGGTTTTCCTCCTTTTCCCTTATTCCTCCATGGATTCATCTATAAATGTAAGAGCAAGGCTCAATTTTTGTGGTTAGACAACTGGATCCTTACACATTTTTGCTAAGGAAACCATATTTTTGTATTCTAAGTTGTAGACCGCTTGTTGTTGCAAATCAGCAGCACCCTCGGAAGTTGATCGATTTCTAGTTTGATCACCCTATGCATCCAGTGTGATTGCACAACATTGAATCCTCTTCCCAAGTGTGGGACTTGCAAAATGGAAGAGGAATCTCCAGATTAGAGGTTGGTTCCTCAACTCCTCTGATCAGCTATTTCACTTGCACAATTGCAGAGGTTTAAACTCCTAAATCTACTCTAAATTCCAAGGAGACAGAGATAGAGAATGCAAAAAGAAAGAACTAATGATAATAGGTGATGCACCAAAGGAGTTGTAAACACCTGATGCTGCATGAAATACACAATCCACAAGGAAACATAACACAAAACATGCACAAACGCTCAAAATGTAATGAAAGATCAAGAAAGCAATGATATATATATGAAAGGATTGAGGGATTTTAATCACGTAACATATATCAACATATCGGACCCAATACAGTACATTATAGTGATCCAGAGGCAAGAAAAGGTGCTGCATTACATGGAAACGTAAAATTTCTTCACAAATTCTGCCAAGGAGGAAGAAAAGGGAAGTTGCAGAGCTGAAAAAGTGTCTCTCCTTTGCACAATGAACTCATTATGGATTTTACAGTGTAAACCATGACCCCATGAGAGAGAAACGCGGGAAAACATGCAAGGGGTTCAACCATTGACCAAAATTCCATCAAAACAGCATGGACACCCTAACAGACCCATTCCCTGACATTTTTAGCCATGCTGGGAGAGAATGCGAGCCATTCTTCATTAAAAACGGTGGTTGAAACGTCATTTCTGTCCATGACCACGTGCCAGAAGTGTTTTTGATTTTATCTCTTCAAACTCCACCAAAATGAAAAATTTACCCCATAATCTTGTAGAGAATTTCACCAGCTTTCCATTGATATAAAGAACATGAAAAACCAAGCTCTGGATCGAAAGATATGGCGATTTGAAGTTTTAGGGCAAAACAGGGCCAAATCGGGTCGGCGGGCAAAAATTTGAATTTTTGCACCTTTTTGGTCAATTGGAAAATTTTCCAAAATTTCCCGTGCTCCACCACTCTAGGTGCCATGTGGCAGCATCTCATTAGCCGCGGGCCTTTCAGGGGAAAATTTTCCACAAAAACTCCGCCGAGCCATAACTTGAAAAATACATGGAGTTAGGAGGAAAACTTTACCTTTCTAGAAAGCTGAGAAAGAGCTCTATCCAATGGTGTCATTTCCAGAAGGTTTTGAGTGCCTGAAAAGCAAAATATTATGACTGAGGCACAAGAGAGGAAAAAATGAGAGGAGTTAGCCACAAAAAATGAGCAGGGGCACATTTTGGATAACACCTCTATGTATGGCTCTTTCGGTGGATATCACCTCCATCATTGTAATGATTCGTGTATTTTTGGAAGTAATAGAAGCATTGTTTTATGACTATTCTCTATCCTAACATGTTTTCATTCCTTTTTCTTGCCTTTTATTTTGTGTTGTGTGTTGGTTTGGCTACTTTAGGTCCCCTACAGTTCCATATTTGGTTGTGTTCCATGAGAGTGATTTGGTGAATGCATCTTTTGTTGTGCTACTCGTGCCTAGCCTCCTTTCACAAATTCCCTATCATTCTTTCTCAGAACAGATAGTGTTCATCCCTCTTTTCTGGTGATATCACCTTTTAGTGTAGTTTACTTCATGTTATCCTTCTTTCCCTGGTCCCTTGGCATTCTTAGCTTAGTTTTCCTTTCAACACTAGGAGTAGCAGTAGTAGTAGAAATAGATAGAGGAACTAGCCTTCTCTTAAGATCTGTCCCAAGCTTACAAGGTCCCACAACTTGGGGATGGTTCCATTGTGGTCTCAAACACCTCAGACCTTTTTGAGATCTGAGACATGGGTACATGTTTAAGATACCAATAGTTATGTCCAAGATTTTGCAAATGATGTAGAAGAAGAGGATGGTGTGCTTGACATGATTAGAAGGGTGGAAAGAGGAACTCGAGAGATAATCAATAGATGATATTATAGGTAAAGAGGGAATAGATTTGAATGGGGGAGTGTTAGGAAACCCAATGGATGAGGATGTAGAAAGATGAGTTATACTTGTTTTGGATGGGGAAGTATGTTCCCCCTAATTGAGGAAATCATCTTCCTAAATGAGGTCATGGACGATGGTCCGAAAGGTTCTACATTTCTCAATGTCATGGCCCGAACATGATGTTAAGTGCAAATGTAATTGGTATTAAACTATGGAGGTTTCGCTATAAGGATCCTGATGTCTAATGGGAGGAAGCATGATCTTAGAATTTTGTATTAGATGTAGAAGAATGTCTCGTGTTGGATCCAATCGAGGTGTCAAAAGAAGGTAACTATTATGAGTTTTAAGATGATGTTTTATCTTGGATTTAGATGTGAAAATTTGGGATGTCGATGTATAAACTAGTATAGATGTTGAGGATGGGGATGGATTGTGTTGCGGTTTTAATGTTTTGGTTTTAGTTTTAGTGTTAGTTGATGATTTAGGGTCACGTGAACTGGACTGAGGAGGTACTTGAATAATTGATGGAGAATGAAGGATCCTCTTTAAAATATTCTTCACATAGAGGTGACATAGTTATGGAAGTGTATGAAGAATTAGGGGACATTTGCATTTGAATAGATGATGTCGAGTAGTGTAGATGTTGAAGTGGAGGGAATAGACTGGTTTGGTTTGGGAAGGATGCATCCTTCCTTAATGAAGTCATGAACAATGGCTTGAAATGCTCTGCAATGTCTGATATCATGTCTAGGGGTACGATGATATGTGCAAACAAGGCTGGAATTAAACCACGGTGGCTTCTTACTACTGGGGTCAAAGGCCCTAATAGGTAGAAGTGTGATTGCATAAATTTGTAACAAATGTTGGAAGACCTCCATATATGATTCAAATGAAACATTTAAAGGTGATGTGTCTATGTAGAATCTCTTGGTTTTGGAGAAGGAGTGGATGTTTGAGATAATTTAGATGTTGAAGACAAATTTTGAGTATGTTCATGTCTTGATGGCTGGAATCCAGTTGTGATTTTCATAGTGTTGGATGATTTTAGTTGAAGGGATTTGGGGTTGGATTGTTTAGAAGAAGGAATATTATTTTCTTGTATAAGGGAATTTTGAGGAAATATTTGAGAGGTTCCATCCTTGGGAGGAATGACAATAATTTCTACTAGAGGATCCAAAGGTGGTACTGATAGAGGCATAGGAAGGAATATTTGTTCATTGGAATCTAAGGAAGGTGGAAATTGATTTGGTTGCACTAATGAGGTAGAAATATTATTTGCAATTGAATCCATTTGAATTTCTTTCAAAGGTTCTTCAAATGATGTAGGAGGGGAGGACAATGTGGATGTGGTCTCAATGATTGATGTAGTAAGTCCTAGAAGCTGGGATTGGGTCTATGGTTGGCATTATGGGTAAAGATGAAATAGATGTGGATGATGTAGTGTATGAGGTATATTCAGATGTGGAATCAATGGTGGATGTGGGAAGAGGTGTTGAGGTGAACATAGATAGGACCAAGGTTAGTGTGGGGGTGAGGGTTAATGGATTGAAGAAAGGGGGAGCTTCTAGTGAGGTGGATATGGTGATTGATGAAGAAGGTATATCTGTGGATGGAACTAAATTTATACCCACAATATGTATAGTATTTATGGTGTGGGCATTGGGAACTTGCGATGTAGAAGCAGTGGTGGTTTGACTTATTGATGTGGGTGTATGGTTTGGAAATGGTTGTTTAAAAATATCTAGTGGTTGATTAGGTGAAGCATTTGGATTATCTACTTGAAGATCTCCCTGATTGATGAGTCTTTGGACTGAATCCTTGAAAGTCTAACATCTCTCTATGTCGTGTCCTTGGACTTGATGGTATTTGCAAGTAACGGTCCTCACGATACCACATAGGTCTCGATCTAGATTTGTCAACTGGTTGGATATGTGACAACTTGATCAAATGTGTTTTATTAATTTGTCAAAGATGGTATTTTATGATTCTCATAGAGGATTATAGGTGGGCATTGGTCATGTGAATCATTGTTAGGCTATTACAAGTAGATGTCGGGGTAGGAGATGATTTGAAAATGACAATGTTGGTAGTTGTCTTCAACTTATAATTTGATGTAGATGGTCTGAAAAAATCTATTTTGGGCTTATTTATCTTAAATTTTAAATTCCCTTGTTCTATAGCACATGTCTCAAGCTTGCGGGCCATGGTGAAATCTTCTTAAAAAGTGTGAAATGATTGGATTTGCAAATTCAATGAAATATTCTTAGCACAAAAGCATGCAAAGATCTCCATGAGGTCAGTTTGAGGAAGTGGAAAAGATAATTGGTTTATAATATTGTGCCATCATGTGATGAAATCTGTGATGGATTCATCTTCCAATTGGTAAATTTTTATATATCGTTGATCGTTATTTTGTGCACAATATTAATGGAGGAATACTCGAGAAATAATTTCGCAAGATGAGAGAAGGAAAATATGGAGTATTGGGGAATATTATTATACCAATCTAAAGTAGGGCTTGCCAAATACATGGGGAATGTACAGAGCATCAAATCTTGGTCATGCACGATGAGATAACACACATGTTTAAATGCTCGAGAGATGTTGTTGAGGGTCCTCCTTACTGTTAAATTTGGAAATCTTTGGCAATTCCCAATGTGGAGGATATGGTTTCATGGGCACGTATGGATGAATGGGTTCATTACATATTTATTCGTAAGAAAATGTAACTTTTACCCTAACATAGCAACCTCTAGGTTGGCTAACTAACCTATCAAGATTTTCCAGGATCATTAAGAAGTGCCTATTGATAAATGAGAGGTGATGGTTGAATTTGTTAATGGGTGGGTGTCTAAGGAACTTGGTATGGGTGATTGTAAATTATGGGTTGTGGTTGAGGTGGAGGTTGATCGAATGCATGTTGGTGAGAAATAGGGGCATGGTATGATTGCTAGGATTGTGTAGGTTGTTGTGGTAACTGTTGAGTGGGGATATGGGTATAGATGGGTTGATAGACTGGAAATGACACTACATGATGCAAAAGTATCATTGGAGGAAGTTGAGAATTAAGGGCATAGACCTATGATGTAAAAGTAATTTTCTATTTGGATAAGGGATTTGACACATGGGATGAATGAATGATAGTACCAATGAAAATTGGGGTTGTAGTAGCGATAGGGATGGCAGTCACGATATTCGTGTTGATTTGAGGAAGATTGGGTGGAATGGGCATGACTACTTGGGTGGTCTGGTGTGACGATGAGTTGGTGAAGGATGAAACAAAATCATGTAAGGCCACAGTGAGGAATTTCAAAACTAGTACTATAAGGATAAACTTGTTGGAGTGGTGGGATATCTAGAGGAAGGTGCATGTATCTTCTCAAGAGATAATCTTGAAGGGCCACAGGGTTGGCATCAAGAATTTGTCTAAATTTTGGATCCCCAAGAGGGAAGATAGAATTACCACTAGACTCTGATATGATAGAGGGCAGAGTAGCAGGCCTAGATGGGATGGATTGGTCCAACATCGAAGTGTGACCGATCAGCACTGGTGAGATCTATTGGTAAGAGAATGGGTTTTTTTTAGGACCATGGGGAGAGACATGGATGATGAAGCCACTAGGATGCTTATCAGCTAAGATGAAGCATTATGTGAAATGGGGTTGTGTTCCATTTTCTTCATATTAGATCGAGTGTTTACATGAATGAAAATAAAGTGGTTATTGTATGAACCAAACAAGTGAGGTAAACAAAAAAATTTGTTTTATTTTGTTTCAATTTTGATTAAAAATTAAAAATTAAAAATGGTCGCAAGAGGACCTAAAAGGAGGTGAACTATGTTTGGTTTTGGGTAAGTTATGGCTGGGAAATTTCTGAAATAGTTTTTTTGGGTGATCAAATCCCAATCAGTGAACCAGGTGCAAGGAATGTTAGTGTGTTGATTATTTTGTGAAGTTTCAGGAAGTGTGTGATGATAGGTGTGATGCAAAAAGTTAAACCCCTAGTTACACTATGTGAGTAGGCAGAATGCACAGGGGTTCATTTTACTCCAAATTTGAAAGATGAAATTTGATGCTGACAATCACCCAAAAAATGACAAGTACCATGTAGAAAAGAGGAAATAGGGAAAACTGAAGAATACCTGTATATCAATTTTCCTTTTTATCTGACAACAAGTTGAGGCAAACAAGGAGTATGCTCTAAACAATCAGGTGATGGGTTGCAAAGTGAGAAATGATAACAGATGCTAAAGAAACATTAGAGAATGATTTTCCCCATTAATGGATTGTACTTGATAATGATGGATTTTGGAAATGATTTCAATCAAGTGGCTAATGAACGTCTAGGTACCCTTGAATTACACCATGCACAATTACGATTGAGATCAGCAGATGAGATTTCAGGCGTGTTTACTTAGTGTAGTAATTTTATTTGAGAGTGTTATTATGTACCTACAAAAGCAAAGAAGACAATTAGTGGATATAGTTAAAAATAAAAAAAAAACAATTTCTAAGTCCTGCCGTTTAGATGTTAACAACAAAGTTTACTAATAACAAATAATTATTCTAGTTAACAACCATAACAAAAAAAAAGGATAACAAAATAATTATCCTAATATATTTGTACCACCTAAGAATTTTAACAAAGCTTAATGAAACTAATAAATTATCCTCATCTAATTAGCTTATGAATTCTAATTAACAAGTAAGTAACTAATGAACTCATAATAAAACAATAATCCTAGGAGTTCTAAGTAACAAAGTATAACTAATCAAATTATTAAATAAAATGATTATCCTATGAACTTTAAGGAATAAATTATAATTATTTAACTAACAATAAACCATTATCCTAAATTATCCATCTATATAAAGCCTAGATAAATAACTAATAACAAAATAAATGGATGTGATGCGTTGGAAAGATGGTGTTTGGATGGAAGATGTTTGTGTCAAAAGTCAAATGATGTGTGGTGTGTGGTCGAGCTATGTGGCATTCACGTAGGTCGGTGCACGTCAAAGGGAGATGTGAAAGGAAATGCACTATGGATTGAAACGTGAGAGGCTAGAGATAGTCGGTATGGGAAATCAATGGAAGCTCAGAGTGAAGGAGTTAGATAGGCCATGGAGAGGGAGTTGACTTAGAAGGAAGAAAGGGAACTGTGTAGGATGGTCTGAGGTGTGGGAGAGGAAAGGGGAGTTCTCGGTGAGGAGAGGAAGAAAATGGATCGGTGAAGAGGGAGGAAGTGGTTGGGGAGAGATGGATGGGAGTTCGGCATGGGTGGTGACAATGTTATGAGCACTCGTCTATAAATCAATTGCAAATAACTATAATAATTTGTGGTAAAAAACTTGTCAGTCCCTATCCCAAAAACTTGCATGATTATGTGGTAAAAAAATGTGGCATAGGTAATTATACGCTGACTAATAGAAAGATAGTTACAATGAGTGTTTAAATTGAGGCAAAAACATTAGGAAGTGCAAAGCATCACAATCTTGAATTGTGTGGATACTCACATGATTTATATGGTAAATCGGGGTTAAGCTGGGATGTGGTTGGATATGCGAGACTTTAGCCATCACATGTATGATAACACATTCAACATCGAAAAACTCTAAACGAGATAATAGATGAGATGATATGGCTTGATAACCACTATTCATACATGTGATTAAAATAATTCCTGTCCCCCAAAACTTGTGTGATTTTGAAGCGATTTTGGAAAGCTTGGCATGGGTGGGACGATGGTAACTTGGTGAGTCATGGGTTAGAGAGAGGTGGCAGATGGTTTAAAGGTGACAGGAGTGGGAAGCAAGAAGATGAAGGGG
This sequence comes from Taxus wallichiana var. yunnanensis, assembly GCA_018340775.1. NCBI lineage: Eukaryota > Viridiplantae > Streptophyta > Pinopsida > Cupressales > Taxaceae > Taxus > Taxus wallichiana. The sequence continues at coordinate 236,716,548 of CM031242.1, forward strand.
TCTACATGAGTGATGTGGTGAGGATGGGTTATTGGGAGATGGGGAGATGTGTGGATCTTTGGATGGGGAGATGGATGGAGAGCCGAGTTAGCTTATGTGGGGACAAATTGGAGTGAGGTGGATGGTGGGTTAAGTCGGTGGGAGTGGGTGAGTGGAGGGTATTGAGTATTAGGTGCCTAAGGAGTAGTTGGAGGATAGGTATGTGTGGGAAGAGAGGAGTGGAGGGAATGAGTTGGCTCTGTGAGGAGGAGAAGATTAGGTTGGTTAGGGGGTATGGGGAGTGAGGTGGAGATGGGGTAGCGTAGGGTAGGGTTAAGATGATCTAGTATTTATTATTATTATTATTGTTATTTATATTTTATTATTATTATTGTTGTTTTTAATTAAGAGAAATAAAAATAAAATTTTATGCTTCTTATAAACAAATCAATAACAAATATTTTCAAACGAAAAATCAACGTACCTTAATGATGACATAAACGACTACATGTACACATCACAACACATAGAAGAAGATATTACAAAAGATCCTGTAAGTGGGTGATTCTACAAACAAAAACTATAGAAAATATATCTATATTGACGCGATGTCATACTTACGATAATATAAAACACAATAATTGTTATACATACGACACCTATACTAGGTGAGAGAAATGAAATATGACCAAAACATGGATTGGGTCCCACTGGGCATGCCAAATGTTGATCAGAGTTTCTTGCTTCTGTCTAAATTAGTGTACATGAAATCAACAAACACAAAACAATGTCGAGTATGCAAGGGCTTAGTACCTTAAAGATGGTGATGGATGATACGAGCACAAATTCAATGTTGAACTCCTTACTGTGATCCTAACAAACCTATAGCTCACAGACACTAGGGAAAGATTGATTAGAGATTTTATACAGGAGTTTCCTAACAAAGAAAATATGGGAAGTGTTAACTCCTTGGTGGCTGTCAACCCCCATGTGATAAAGAATAATGATAAAATATAAGATAAACAAATAACATGCAAGTTGATAAACAAAGAAACCTGACACTGTGGGTATGTAGATGGTGCTATTGATCTTATTCGAACACAATGTGCAACAAGAACCATGCTATGTGAATTTACAAATCATGGGAAGAGTATTATGGGGATTATAGTGTTGTTACAAGGACGTCATGAGGATATAAACGATAAAAAATAAGCTTAGAATTCAAAACAACATTTTCTCAAATTTTCTCACTTAACGTTCCAAAGGGGGAAAGCCCATATTTATAGCCTAATGGTGAGGTTAGACTACAGGTTAAAAGATACTCAGGGTTAAGTAAAATAAACATGATTAAAAGAGGTGATGTGATTGAGACGGCTCACAATTTGATTAATGAGATGGATGTGATATGAGGTGGGGGTATTAGGTGAAATAATGTATTCTCTTTTTGAATTTTAAGAGTGGGATGTTGGATGGGAGCTTTATTGCCCATGTTTTTCATTATTTTTGAGATATGACGATATTTGGATTATTAAAAAGGTTATGTAGAACCCATTAATTAATTAAAACCATGAATTAATTAAAATGTAGACGGATGGGATTTAGAACAAAAGAAAAGTGGGAGGAGATGTAAATGTGGGATGATGGAGAGGGGTTACACCCAAAAATAGGTGTCTATAATGAGAATCACTTCCAGATCCTTGGGATAAGGTTTCGAGTAATTGAGGAGGTACTTCACACTTTAGTAACACTAAAAAGTAGTCTATAGACCTCATATTTTTCTTTTTTGCATCTTCAACATGATTGGAAGGTAAAATTTGTGAATTTTCTGTTTCAATTACTTGAGAAGTCCCTTAAAATGGATATAGAAGATGATGGTCCTTTCCTATACCAAGGCCTTTTGTATTTTCTCTTTAAAATGGAAGCTTCCCAAAAATAAATCTTGTACTTCCCCTCTAATACTAGGAAGAGTAGCATCATGTCCCCCCTCCTCTTCCGCAACCATCTCCCTATATCCATCACCATCTCTACCTCTTTGGTCTCCCTTCTAACTCTGATTCGGACATCATGATCATTATCCTCTATTCTTTCGCTCATAGGTCTCCCTCATCTTCTCTGGCATCTTGTAACCCTCCGAACACCTCAGAGAAATATCCTAAGGTCTTTGAACCACTTTTCAGACCCACATCTACTTACTCTCCACCTCTTTCTAATGCTTATATGGCTTCTCCTCTCATCTCCACTGACATTGTAATGGCTACAACTATCTCAACTCACCTGATCATGGAAGCATGTGCGACTACCCTCCCACATTTTTACATGGAAGTTAGCATGGACTCAAAAATTCTATATATGTTTTAAGATCTCTCCTCGGTTTACCCTGATTCTCCTCTATTAAAGAAAATGGGCTCCCCCACTACAACTTTGGAACACAAGGAGCATTTAAAGAAGATCTCTCCTAATATGCACATGGCCATCAAAGATTATGTTTCACTCAGTATCTGTTATCAAGGAATGGAAAAGTCACATGGTCATGACCTGGATGAAAATAAACAAAGTCTTCCTAGAACACATTAAGTTAGTGGATGTGTTGGTTTAAGGAAGGCCTACTACCGATGTTAAGGATGAAGTAACTACTCTCATGAATATCCATAAAATGTAATTTTTCTTTGTCTAGTTTGGGATTTTTGGTTTTTTTTGTTGCATACAGGATTTTCTCTTCTTATTTCACTACTGTAATACCTGGCCATGAGGGATTTTTGTGTAATTATGTGGGTCATTTGGGAAAACCCCCTTTTACTATAATTCCAAATAGTTTTATGTTTTGGCATATCATAGTCATGGCTAAGCTCCTAATATGTTAATGAGTTTTCTTACATCCTTAAGATCACTATGCTCCAAATTTTATGTCTTGGTATAACCTAATGAATTCTTAGATGAGAGTATCCTACTTTATTTTGATAAAACCTAGCAACCACCAAGCTCCAAAAATTTATGGTGTGGCATAATGTACCGTTGTCTAATATCAAAATATAATTTTCTTACTAGTTAGGTGGTAGCGAAAACTAAACTGGAATATTATATTATGGGTTTAGCACCAGAAAAGTTATTAATATCTACCTCTAATTTGCTAGATGTTGTAAAATATCTTAATTATGAATTATTAAACCCTAGTGATGAAATCACCAAATAACATGTTGTGGAAAAACCTAGCGGACGTAAAGATCAAAATAATATATTGTTTAAGTACCTAATGACCGCTAAGCTCAAACTATGTTGATTCAAATTTGCTAAATCCTAGTCACCATTAAGATCCAAATATTATGTTTTGGTGTAACCCATCGAAACCAAGCTAATAATATCTTATTTCTTTTGTTTAAACCTAGTGAGCACTAAGCACCAAATATTATGTTGTGTCATAATCTAGCAAGACACTAAGCTCAAAATATCATTCAGTAACATGTTAAATGATAACAACCACTATGATGAAATAATATATTGTGGAAGTACCTAGTCTCCGCTTAGTTCAAAATATGTTAATTTAATTTGTTCAATCCTATTGACCGTAACCTCCATATATTATGTCATTGTTTGTTTAAACTAGCGTCAGCTAAGTTATAAATATCTTCTGTAATTTGTTAACTCTTTGTAAAATATTGTAACTATGAATTATTGAACCCTAGTGAGTTCAATCTCCAAATAATATGTTGTGGAAAAGGCTACCGGCTGCTAAGCTCAAAGTATCTAAAACCACTAGTAGTATCCAAATATTATGTGGTAGCATAACCTAGTGGGCGCTAAGCTCAAAATATCTTAATTCCAAATCTTAAATGCATACAAAAATTCAACTAATTTATACTTGGTCTTGATTTGCTATAAGGATCTCCAAAGTCAATGTCTTTCTTTTGTTTGTTAAATACTATTGATTTTTAGCTCAAAATATTTATATTCTTAAGTTCTCTCTTTCTTTTGTTGAAACCTAGAGACTGCTAAGATCCTAATATTATGTTGTGGCATAACCTAGTGGCCACTATGTTGAAAATATCTTAATTTAATTTATCAAATCCTAACCACCAATAGGCTAAAAGATTGTGTGATGGCATAAACTAGTGGGTGCTATGCTCGAAATATCTTAATTTGAAATCTTAAAATCATATAATAAAGTCTTACTAATTTATATAGATCTTGATTGCTATACATTTCTCCAAAGTTAACGTGGTTGATTAACTTAGAGGTTGATAAGCTCAAAACAACTTACTTTAATTTGTCAAAACGTAGTGACTTACAAGAGGATATGGCATCTATGTAGATTTAATGGTCATTTATGACATTGATAGTTTGCATTCATGTGATAGATGGAATGATTAAGGGTTATACACACGTGACATGTAAGATGATGGCATTGAAATTTAAGAGTCTTAATGGGAAGCATGATATTTATGATAAGGATATCTAATCGATGATCTTTGTATTATCACACTTACCTCCTTTTGTGTGTTGTGTGCTTGTGGCTTTATATCTCAGCTGGCTAGACATTTCACTACCCCTTTCCACTTTTCATCTTTGGTCATTGTGCTTCTTGTCTCTCTCATGATGGTGATAGGGGTGTTGGTGGTTTCTTGGGTAGCATGGAGTGTGGTCCTAACGAGGAAGAGGTGAAGAGATATGATAGGAAATGACATCGGGGAATCATTTACTTCTTGGATGGATGGGAAAATTCAAATGTAACTATGTGGAATTGGCTCAAGAAGGTCTAGTTGGTTCATGGAGTGATTTGAAGAAGAAGATGATGGTGATATTTGTGAGAGCATGCACAAGCTAATGCTTGACCTGAACTAGTCAAAGGGTGAAGGAATTTTTGACATGGCTCAAGGGTTGAGCATGAAAAACATATTGTCCAACTCTTTGGGGTAGTTTATCTTGCATAAGGAGAATGAGAAGTTGGAAGAGCATCTAGTCATCTTTAGTATCATGTCCATGCCTGATGTTGGGGATGCAGGTGATTATACGTGGTCTAGAGGAAGTTGTAGAAAATTAGGGTATAAAACTCCCTTCTTGTGCTAAAGTGAAAATGTTGGAATGTTGTGTCGATTTTCCTCCTCCTCTGATAGAGTAAAGGGGACGTGGATGTTTCAAGATCATCGATGAGGTGGATCCGAGAGGCCGAATGACCTAATATTTCCTGGATGAATTTGTCTTTAGTTTTTTATTAAGGTTGGAATGGCCATCTGTATAGCAAAGTGTATAGATATAGGAAGTATTTGTGGGTGAAGTGAAGCTGATTACATCTCTTCCCCATATTTTGGCATATATTTAGTAAGATAAGTTACTTGTAATCATCATGGGAGTCCCACTTTGGAAGACTTATCATGGATAGTTCCTCATGTACTTTTTTCAAGACTTATCATCGAAATATCCTAGTTTAAAATCTTAAAATCATAGAATGAATTCATATATATAATATATATATATATATATATATATATATATATATATATATATACATGTGATACATAAGCTATAAATTATATATACCAAATACTATATTGTGGCATAACCTAGTGGCCGCTAAGCTCTTAATACCTCAATTTAGTTTTGAAATCCTAACTAATGCTAGGTTCCAATGATTATGTGGTAGCATAACCTAGTGGGCGCTAAGCTGAAATATCTTAATTTAAAATAATATGTTGTGGAATAACCTAGCATTGAATTAAGCTCTTAATATGTTGTGGTATTCACTAAATATATTATTCACTAAGATCGTATTATTATGTTGCATAACCTACCCCCTATCGCTATGCTTATAATATCTTACTTTCTTTTACTAAAACCTAGAGACTTCTAAGATCCAAATATTATGTTGTGTCATAAGCTAGTGGATGCTAAGCTCAAAATATAATTGGGTTATATTGTGGCATAACCTAGTGGCCACGCTAAGGTCTTAATACCTCAATTTAGTTTTTAAATCCTTACTACCACTAGGTTCCAATGATTATATGGTAGCATAACCTAGCGGGTGCTAAGCTCGAAATATCTTAATTTAAAATAACATATCATGTTTGTGATACATAACCTAGTGAATTGAATACCCAAATAATATGTTGTGGAATAACCTAGCGGCCATTAAGCTCTTAATACCAGTATTCACTAAGATCGTATTATTATGTTGCATAACCTACCTACATTACTATGCTTATAATATCTTACTTTATTTTACTGAAACCTAGAGACTTCTAAGATCCAAATGTTATGTTGTGTCATAAGCTAGTGGACGCTAAGCTCAAAATATAATTGGGTAACTGGATAGATTATAATGCCCACTAAGCTTGAAATATTATAGTGTGGAAGTACCTAGCACCCGCTTAGCTGAAACTATTTTAATTTAATTTGTTTAATCCAACCACCATAAGGTCTTAATGTTATACAATGTGATATACTCGATGAATCCTATGACCACTAAGCTATTCTTAGTCATAAAGAAAATGATCGCTTGACCCAAAAAAGTGTGTTGCCTAAAAATAACAAAGTGTATTTAACACGAGAGAAATAAAAATCGATCACTTGACCCAAAAAGTGTGTTGCCTATAACAAAATCCACCTATCCTTGAGTCCGCAAAGGTAAATGAAGACTTCATCCAAATAAGAATTATAGCCTAGTGGTTCACTAGAGTAGGAAACATTTTTCATTTAGATCATATTCAAAAAGGAGTTTATATAAACGATAAAAAATAAATCTAGAATTTATATAATAGTATATACGTATAGACTTGGACTCGTTGTACCCTAGCGGCTCGCTAAGCTATACTTAAAGGCAGAATATTTTTACATTTAGGACAAGAAAATAAACCTGGACTAGTGACCAAGAAGTTATACTACAAGTTTTTAAATAGAACGTGATCTACTCGTTCCACCCTAAGCGGACCACTAAGCTATTCCTAAAGGTAAATATATCATGTTCATAAATGTTATACATCTAAATTCTTAATGTTTTCTAGAAATCATATTGAAAAGCTATAAAAGATAACAAATAAATATGGTGTTTATATAATGGATACATAAATATACGTGTAAAATCGTATCTTTAATATGTTATATAGGTAAATGTATAGTTTTATCTAGTTCTTACAAGATTAAAAGAATTATTTTATAGTTATGAAATCATATGGAAACTTAGAATTGTGTCTGAGAATCTATAAAACAAGTTTTTACATATGACACCATCTACTCATTGCATCCTAGTGGTCACTAATCTATTCTTAAAGGTAAATATATCATGTTCATAATGAAGTTGTTTTATAAATCTAAATTGTTAATCTTTGCGAATATAACAACTGATGAAGAACAAAAGTGATCGCTAGGACCAAAAAAATGTTGTGTTGCCTATATAAAAAAAACTGATCCACAAGGGGCCAAGGAATACGAATGCTTTTTCCAAATTAGAATTATAGCCTAGCGGATGCTAGGGTAGACAAATTTTCCTATGGTAGAGTTTATTCATAGAAAAAAATCATATTGAAAAGATACAAATGATAACAAATAAATCCAGAATTTATATAATGTATATATAAATATATGTGTAGAATCATGTATGTAATTCAAAATAGAATTGGGGTTTCATAAATAGGTTGTCAAAACAACCAATTATATCATGGAAGCCTCAAAGCTATGTTAATTTTTGGCATAGATTAGCGGGCTCAAAAGGAAGAATATATTAATTATAAAATGCATATTGATTAAAATTATATTTAATAATATTATTGCATATATAATGTGTTTAACTTCCAATGTACATACCATAAAAATGATGAAGACATTACATTTGGTTAATTCTACATGGAAACACGTATATAATTGGAAATAATTATCATACAATTGAATTCTTAATATAGTTTTATAGTTTTGAATTAATTTTTTAACCTCATATATTTTCCTAAAATATCTAAGTGGAAACCATGTAAAAATGTAATATGCATTAATTAGTGAGGTTTCTTTGCATCATCTTGATGAACAACATTAAACTATTTTTGGTTCTCCTGACCAAAATAAAATTAAAAATAAGGTGACTATGCTAGAAGCTATCATTATCCTAAAAAAAACAATCATGAGGAACGAGAATGAAAAATTCAAAATGAAAATAGCCAAAGAGAGACATAGAATGGCAGAAATGGGAAAGCATTAAACAAAGATAAATACTAGAGTAGAAAAGTGATTAAAATTTCTTTCGTTAATAACACAAAAAAGTGATTTTTCATGAAGAACAAGGAAGTTTGGCAATGGAGATCAAAAGCAACTGGAAAGCAAGGCTTGACTGTGAGGAGCATGATTTAGTAGGAAAAAGCAGGGCTTGTGTGGATGACGATTGGACTACCATGCAAAAAAACACAAGAACCAACTACTAAAAGAAACTAATAGATCCCACAATAAAAAAGGTACACCTTTACTATAAATACCTGGTTTAGTAATATCTAGGATTATTTCATGCTTTATGTTGTCTGTGAAACCTCCATCTGTTATCTCATTCAAACAATCATCATGATTATTTTCACAACCTCTATTTTTTATCCTCCTTCGTGTGTGCATCATTTGTGTGCATCCTTTTTGTGCTTATTTTTGTGTGCCTTTCTCTGTGAACAAGATTATAATCACATGAAAAAAAAAAAATAGGATTCAAACACTCAGCCCTGCAATCTATGGTCCACACATATTTTTTATTTTGAAGACATGCTTTTCTGATTGACCGAAAAAAATATGAAACCCTACTCAATATTTCTCGAGGTATTTAATAATTTTTTTAGCACATTCCATGAAAGAAATTTCAAAAATAGAAAAGAGCGGGATATGAAAATTTGAAATTTTCACTTTCCCCCTCTAAAAGAAAAAGGGTGGGCTATTGAAATTTCAAATATCCGAAAACTTACCCCATCTAAAAGAAAAAGGGTGGGCTATTGAAATTTCAAATATCCAAAAACTTTCCCCCTCTAAAAGAAAAAGGGTGGCTATTGAAATTTCAAATATCCAAAAACTTTCCCCCTCTAAAAGCAAAAGAGTGGGATATTGAAATTTCAAATATCCAAAAAGATGGGGGAATTCAAATTTCCCTATTTTTATTTTTCTATGGTTTAAAAATTAAAAACTAAACATTTTTCATTGTCTATAGCCTATAATAATATAAACATAATAAAAAATATATTTTACAACATATAATTGAACCAAGCATAGAAAAAAAAATATTTTAAAAAAATAGAAGAAATAAATCCTAAACATAGTTTTGAAGATTATTAGAATAATATACAGACATTTACATTCCATTCTTTATCAAAATTGATTTCTACATTGTTAGATATAGTGTGCTAATGTAAATTAATTATCCAATGAAAATGTGCCATGTGGAAAGTTTGAACAAGATATTTGGATACATAATAAGGCTAGTAGCGATCCAAGACTTATAGTTAGTGTTACTTGTATGACTATTTTCAAAATAAGAAACGTTTGAGCCTAGGGTTTGATATGCCATTTTTGTCAATAAGTAAAGGACCTTAGTGGGTACTAAGCATTTTCTTTGTTAAGAAATGATGTGAAATATGTCTTGAAAAACCATGTATAAGCATTTTCTTATGGAAACTACATACTAAGCCTAGCGATCCACAACTTTACAAGATAGTGTTTAAAATGAGAAGAGGTAAAGGTAGGAGCCTAGCGGCCGCTAAGCTAAACCATGATTTATTATTTTATGTCTACTTTCAAAATAAGAAACTTTTGAGCCTAGGGTCTGATATGTCATTTTATATCAATAAGTAAAGCTTAGTAGCGCACTACACATTTTCTTTGATAGGAAATGAAGTGAAGTATGAGTTGAAAACCATGTATCTCATTGGAACTACATACCAAGGCAGGGATCCAAAACTGTAATGATAGTGTTTAAAATGAGAAGAGGTAAAGGTAGGAGCCTAGTGCCACTAAGCTAAACCATGATTTATTATTTTATGTCTACTTTCAAAATAAGAAACTTTTGAGCCTAGGGTCTGATATGTCATTTTTGTCAATAAGTAAAGGAGCTTAGCGGGTGCTACACATTTTATTTGATAGGAAATGAAGTGAAGTATGAGTTGAAAACCATGTATCTCATTGGAACTACATACCAAGGCTAGGGATCCAAAACTGTAATGATAGTGTTTAAAATGAGAAGAGGTAAAGGTAGAGCCTAGTGTGCTAAGCTAAACCGTGATTTATTATTTTATGTCTACTTTCAAAATAAGAAATTTTGAGCCTAGGGTCAATATGTATGATAAATCATTTTCAATAAGTAAAGGATCTTATTTGGGTGCTTACACATTTTATTTGATAGGAAATGATGTGAAGTATGAGTTGAAAACCATGTATCTCATTAGAACTACATACCAAGGCTAGGGATCCAAAATTGTAATGATAGTGTTTAAAATGAGAAGAGGTTTTATAAAAGTAAATGAAATTAGAGGAGACTGCTAAAATTTTTTTATAAGTAAATGAGATAAAATATGAGTTGAAAACTATGTATCTTATGGGAACTACATATTAATTAAATATTAAGGCCAAGGATCCAAAATATAAAGATAGTATTTATATTGATAAGAGGTAAAGGTAGGATCTAGTGACCACTAAGCTATACCATTCAATTCAATAGGTTATGGTCATTCCACTCAATACATATAAAATCTTAGTGGTCAGTTATGCATTTTCTCTCATAAAAATAGATGTGAATTATATTTTACAAGAAATAAGTCTTTGTGAGTACTACATAATAGATGAAAAAATAATATAGAACCCAAAAAGATATATACATATGGTATTTATAATGATATAGTAATTAATGGGAGCCTAAGACGCTAAACTAGAGCATGATCTTTTATTTTATGTTTTTTAAACTTATTAAACTATTGAACCTAGCGATCCACTATGCCCTTACTTTTGATAAGGAAAAAATGCTTAGTGATTCACTAAGCATTTTCTCCCACAAGATCTGATGTGAATTATGTGTTTTAAACAATATACCTTATGGGAACTACATAAGTCTTGATCCCTCATGTACCTTAATCACTCTAAGAAATAACAACATAGGAAAAAAATAGGAAAAAAAAATTACCTACCTTTAATAATGTAGGACCCAAACAATAGGAATTTTTTTACCTACCTTTAATATTGTACCTTAATCACTCTAAGAAATAACAACATATATTACTTAAAAAAAAAAAAAAAAATAACAACCCTAAGTCCAAGTACATATAAAGATGTAGGGTTTTTCCTAGTCTTCCCTTTTAGTAAAAGAGGTTGTGGAGTTGTAGAGGATTTGTGGAAGAGGCATGGTTTAAAGGGTTGAGGAAAAATTCCTGCCAAAGTTGAACCCATCTGAAAAGTGTTTGGAGGTGTTCTTCTATGTGATAAGAGGAGAAGTTGGAGTGGCCTCTTCATTGGCCCTTAAAATTGGTCCTTTTGGGTCTTTCTTGAAAAAGAAAATTGGAAAGACATTACAAAGGAGACTATAAGAGATTGGAAGGGTTTGAGGGTTACCATGAAGCTCATTATAAAAAATCATAAGGTAAATTTGGACTATTTACAATTTTTCCCAGCATTTTTTCCTTTGGTGATTAAATCCCTAAAGGAACCTGAACATGACAAGAAAAAGACTAAAAAACATTAAACATATTAAAGGAACATCTCATTGGATGATGTTATTGAAATTTTGAAGGTTGAAAAGTGCCTGAAGGATCCATGAAAAACATCTTGTGGGAACTATGAAGGATATTTTGGGTACGTATGTTTTTATCGATCCTGCAACTTTTGATGATGGAAGGATCCCCATAGGATTTTAAATAGAGATCGATGAAGAGAGGTCAAGATTCTAGAGATTGATCAAATAAATGAATGATTTTTTTTGGGTATGTTTTATTATTTTATTTTTAGTGTATTGGGTATTTGTTTTTTTTTTTTTTTAAGGTTTGATTGGGGAACAATGGCTTAAAAATTTATGGGTCTTTCATTAAAAAAAAGGAGCACTCAAAATTTGGTTATAGTGGGTTTTAATTTCTTATTTAATGTTTGTGTATTTCTTGTTTAATGTCTATTTTGTATTTTAGGCCTAATTTCCTTAATAAAAAACTTGAGTTATTTTGGTAATGTTAAATGTAAATATCAGCTAAAGCATTAAAAAAATAAGAAGTAACATGTAGTAAGATATTTTTTGATTAAGGTTTGTAATAATTTATTTTCACTTTACAAGACAAATATCATTTTTCCTATGAATTTGGGGCATGAGGCTTAACTCATTGAAAAAATTCTCATAAGTGGTGGTAAAAAGGATACAACAAGGTTGGGGTTTGGAAAGTTGGACAAATGACTTGAATCATTGATGGCTATGTTGAGGAAAGGGGGTTTATTAGAATTTGATTGATACTAGAGAATCACATTGGACTTGGATTACATAATTTTGAGGTTTAAGGCTGATGTAATACCATCTACAATTCCATTCCAATGAGATTTCAATACAATCATATGAAATATAAACACAATATCGATGACGGGGTTTCAATTTCAGAGAAAATATGATGGTATCCTAGTGACCCCTAAAATAGAGCATGATATTTTATTTTATAGTTGTTTCAAAATTATTAAACCTATTGAACCTAATTCTCCACTATGCCCTTACTTTTGATAAGGAAAAAAAATTATTAGCATTTTCTAAAATTTTCTCCCACAAGATCTGATGTGAATTATGTGTTTCAAATAATATACCTTATGGGAACTACGTAAGGCTTGATCCCTCATGTACCTTAATCACTCTAAGAAATAAAACATATATTACTTAAAAAAAGAAAAAAAAAGAGAAAAACCCTAAGTCTAAGTAAATATAAAGATGTAGGGTTTTTCCTAGTCTTCAATTTTTTAAAGAGGCCATGAAGTTTTTGTAGAGAATTTGCAGAAGAGGCATGGAAGAAAGGGTTCAAAGGGTTGAGGAAAAATGCCACCAAATTTGGACCCATCATTTCAAGTTGTGGAGGTGTTCATCCATGTGACAGAGAGAAGAATTTGAGAGTGCCTCTTCATTGGCCCCTAAAATTAGTCCTTTGGGTCTTTCACCAAAGAAAATAAGAGAAGACATTATAAAGGAGACTGCAAGATATTGGAAGGGTTTGAGGGTTACCGTGAAGCTCACTGTAAAAAATCATCAGGAAAAGTTACAATTGTTCCCAATGCAACTACCTTGGTGATTAAAGCCTTAAAGGAACCTAAATGTGACAGAAAAAAATGAAAAACATTAAACATATCATGGGAACATCTCATTGGATGATGTTATTGAAATTTGAAGGTCATGATGCATTGATCCATGGAAAAACATCTTGTGGGAACTGTGAAGGATATTTTGGGTACGTGTGTTTTTCGGGAACATTGTTGATGGTGAAAGGATCCCAAGGATTTACAATATGAGATCGATGAAGGAGAGGTCAGGTCGAGATTCAGAGGATTGATGGAAGGAAGTGATTTTGTTTTGGGTATGTTTTATTGAGTTTTAGTGTATTTTTTTTTTTTTTATTTTTAAGGTTTGATTGGGGAACAATGGCTTAAATATTTATGGGTATTTCATTGAATAAAAAGGAGCACTCCAAATTTGGTTATAGTGGGTTTGTTCTTATTTAATGTTTGTGTATTTTCTTGTTTAATGTACTCTATATTTGTAGGCCTAATTTCCTTAATAAAACTGAGTTATTTTGGTAATGTTAGACTATAAATATCAACTAGAAGCATTAAACCAAAATAAGAAGTAACGTCTAGTAAGATATTTACTAGCTAAGGTTTGTAATAATTTATTTTCACTTTACAAGACAAATCTCATTTCCTATGAATTTGGGGCATGAGGCTTAACTCATTGAAAAAAATTCTCATAAGTGGTGGTGTAAAGGCTACAACAAGGTTGGGGTTTGAAAAGTTGGAGAATGGCCCAAATTTGTGATGGCTATGTTGAGGGAAAGGGGTTTCTACTAGAATTTGATGTAGAGGAGTCAACTTGGATTACATAGTTTTGAGGTTTAAGGAGTCTGATGTAAGACAATCTACAATTCCATTCAGTGAGATTTCACTATACAATCATATGAACTATAAACACAATATAGATGATGGGTTTTAGTTCTAGAAAATATGATGGGAGCCTAACGATGCTAAACTAGAGCATGATCTTTTATTTTATTGTTTTTTAAATTATTAAACTATTGAACCTAGCATCCACTATGCCCTTACTTTTCGATAAGGAAAAATTCTTATCATTCACTAAGTATTTTCCCACAATAAGATGATGTGAATTATGTGTTTCAAACAATATACCTTATGGGAACTATGTAAGGCTTGATCCCTCATGTACCTTAATCACTCTAAGAAATAACAACATATATTACTTAAAAAAAAAAACAAAAGAGAACAACCCTAAGTCCAAGTACAGATAAAGACATAAAGATTTTCCTAGTCTTCCCTTTTAGTAAGAGGTCGTGGAGTTGTAGAGGATTTGTGGAAGAGCACATGGTTTCAAAGGGTTGAGGAAAAATGCCACCAAATTTGGACCCATCTCAAGTTGTGGAGGTGTTCATTCCATGTGATAGGAGGAGAATTTGGAGTGGCCTCTTCATTGGCCCCTAAAATTGGTCCTTTGGGTCTTTCACCAAAAAAATAGAGAAGACATTACAAAGGAGACTACAAGAGATTGGAAGGGTTTGAGGGTTACCGTGAAGCTCACTGTACAAAATCATTAGGCCAAAGTTACATTTTTCCCAAGTAAGCTGCCTTGGTGATTAAAGCCTAAAGGAACTTAAACATGATAGGAAAAATATGAAAAACATTAAACATATATGGGAACATCTCATTGGATGATGTTATTGAAATTGTGAAGGTCATGATGCACCGATCCATGGAAAAACATCTTGCGAGGAACTGTGAAGGAGATTTTGGGTACGTGTGTTTTATTTTCAGGTGCACTGTCGATGGAAAGGATCCCAAGGATTTACAATCAGAGATCGATGAAGGAGAGGTTGAGATTCCAGAGGATTGATTGGAAGGAAGTGATTTTTTTTTGGGTATGTTTTATTGAGTTTTAGTGTATTGGGTATTTTTTTTTTAAGGTTTGATTGGGAACAATGGCTTAAATATTTATGGGTCTTTCATTGAATAAAAAAGAGCATGCCAAATTTGGTTATAGTGGGTTTCATTGCTTATTTAATGTTTGTGTATTTTCTTGTTTAATGTACTTTGTATTTGTAGGCCTAATTTCCTTAATAAAACTAAGTTATTTTGGTAATGTTAGACTATAAATATCAGTTGGAAGCATTAAACCAAAATAATAAGTAACGTCTAGTAAGATATATTTATTAGCTAAGGTTTGTAATAATTTATTTTCACTTTACAAGACAAAGCTCATTTCCTATGAATTTGGGGCATGAGGCTTAACTCATTGAAAAAACATTCTCATAAGTGGTGGTGTAAAGGCTACAACAAGGTTGGGGTTTGGAAAGTTGGAGAATGGCCCAAATCTATGATGGCTATGTTGAGGGAAAGGGGGTTTGTTGGAATTTGATGCAGAGGAGTCAACTTGGATTACGTAGTTTTGAGGTTTAAGGATGATGTAAGACCATCTACAATTCCATTCCAGTGAGATTTCACTACAATCAGATGAACTATAAACACAATATCGATGATGGGTTTTCATTTCAGAGAGAAAATATGATGGGAGCCTAGTGCGACTACTAAACTAGAGCATGATATTTTATTTTATCATTGTTTTAAAATTATTAAACTATTAAACCTAGCAGTCCACTATGCCCTTACTTTTGATAAGGAAAAAAATTTAGCATTCACTAAGCATTTTCTCCCATAAGATCCAATGTGAATTATGTGTTTCAAATAATATACCTTATGGGAACTATGTAAGGCTTGATCCCTCATGTACCTTAATCACTCTAAGAAATAACAACATATATTACTTTAAAAAAGAAAAAAAAAGAACAACCTAAGTCCAAGTATAGATAAAGATGTAGGGTTTTTCCTAGTCTTCCCTTTTAAAAGAGGTCGTGGAGTTGTAGAGGATTTTTGTGGAAGAGGCATGGTTGAAGGGTTGAGGAAAAATTCCACCAAATTTGGACCCATCTCAGGTTGTGGAGGTGTTCATCCATGTGATAGGAGGAGAAGTTGGAGTGGCCTCTTCATTGGCCCCTAAAATTGGTCCTTTGGGTCTTTCACCAAAGAAAATTAGAGAAGACATTACAAAGGAGACTACAAGAGATTGGAAGGGTTTGAGGGTTACCGTGAAGCTCATTATACAAAATCATTAGGAACCAAAGTTATAATTGTTCCCAATATAGCTTCCTTGGTGATTAAAGCCCTAAAGGAACTTGAATGTGATAGAAAAAGATGAAAAACATTAAACATATCGGGAACATCTCATTGGATGATGTTATTGAAATTGTGAAGGTCATGAAGCCTCGATCCATGGAAAAACATCTTGTGGGAATGTGAAGGAGATTTTGGGTATGTGTGTTTTTATGTGCACATTATTGATGGAAAGGATCCCAAGGATTTACAATCAGAGATCGATGAAGGAGAGGTCGAGATTCCAGAGGATTGATTAGAAGGAAGTGATTTTGTTTTGGGTATGTTTTATTGAGTTTTAGTGTATTGGGTATTTGTTTGTTTTTAAGGTTTGATTGGGAACAATGGATTAAAGATTTATGGGTCTTTCATTGAATAAAAAGGAGCATGCCAAATTTGGTTATAGTGGGTTTTGTTGCTTATTTAATGTTTGTGTATTTTCTTGTTTAATGTACTTTGTATTTGTAGGCCTAATTTCCTTAATAAAACTAAGTTATTTTGGTAATGTTAGACTGTAAATATCAGTTGGAAGCATTAAACCAAAATAATAAGTAACGTCTAGTAAGATATTTACTGGCTAAGGTTTGTAATAATTTATTTTCACTTTACAAGACAAAGCTGTTTCCTATGAATTTGGGGCATGAGGCTTAACTCATTGACAAAAATTCTCATAAGTGGTGGTGCAAAGGCTGCAACAAGGTTGGGGTTTGGCAAGTTGGAGAATGGCCCAAATCTATGATGGCTATGTTGAGGGAAAGGGGGTTCTGTTGGAAGTTGATGTAAAGGAGTCAACTTGGATTATGTAGTTTTGAGGTTTAAGGCTGATGTAAGACCATCTACAATTCCATTCAGTGAGATTTCACTACAATCAGATGAACTATAAACACAATATCGATGATGGGTTTTTTTAGAGAGAAATATGATGGGATCCTAGTGACCACTAAACTAGAGCATGATCTTTTATTTTATCATTTTTCAAATTATTAAACTATTGAACCTAGCATCCACTATGCCCTTACTTTTGATAAGGAAAAATGTTTAGCATTCGCTAAGCATTTTCTCCCATAAGATCTGATGTGAATTATGTGTTTCAAACAATATACCTTATGGGAACTATGTAAGGCTTGATCCCTTAATCATAAAAATACAACTTAATTACTCTTTATATAGGACCAAAAAAATAAAAACTTTAATATACCTTAATACTTAAAAATAAAAATATATTAAAAAATAAAAACAAAAGAGAACCCTAAGTCAAGTACAGATAAAGACGTAGGGTTTTTCCTAGTCTTCCTTTTAACAAGAGAGGCGTGAGTTGTAGAGGATTTGTGGAAGAGGCATGGTTCGAAGGGTTGAGGAAAAATTATGTTTCCAAATTTGGACCCATCTTAGGTTGTGGAGGTGTTCATTTGTGTGACAAGAGGAGAAGTTGGAGCGACCTCTTCATTGGCCCCTAAAATTGGTCCTTTGGGTCTTTCATTCAAAGAAAATCAGAGAAGACATTGTAAAGGAGATTGCAAGATATTGGAAGGGTTTGAGGGTTACCATGAAGCTCATTATACAAAAATAATTAGGCCAAAGTTACAATTGTTCCCAGAGTAACTTCCTTGGTGATTAAAGCCTTGAAGGATTTTGAACGGTGACAAGAAAAAAGATGAAAAACATTAAACATATACGGGAACATCTCGTTGGATGATGTTATTGAAATTGTGAAGGTCATGAAGCACCGATCCATGGAAAAAATCTTGCCAGAAATGTGAAGGGTATTTTAGGTACGTGTTTTTTATGTGACACTATTGATGGCAAGGATCCCAAGGATTTACAATCAGAGATCGATGAAGGAGAGGTGAGATTCCAGAGGATTGATCGGAAGGAAGTGATTTTTTTTTGGGTATGTTTTATTGAGTTTTAGTGTATTGGGTATTTTTTTTTTAAGGTTTGATTGGGAACAATGGCTTAAAGATTTATGGGTCTTTCATTGAATAAAAAGGAGCACACAAATTTGGTTATAGTGGGTTTTGTTGCTTATTTAATGTTTGTGTATTTTCTTGTTTAATGTACTTTGTATTTGTAGGCCTAATTTCCTTAATAAAATTGAGTTATTTTGGTAATGTTAGACTATAAATATCAGCTGGAAGCATTAAACTAAAATAATAAGTAATGTCTAGTAAGATATTTATTGGATAAGGTTTGTAATAATTTATTTTCACTTTACAAGACAAAGCTCATTTCCTATGAATTTGGGGCATGAGGCTTAACTCATTGACAAACATTCTCATAAGTGGTGGTGTAAAAGGCTGCAACAAGTTTGGGTTTGGAAAGTTGGAAAATGGCCGAATCTGTGATGGCTATGTTGAGGAAAGGGGTTCTGTTGGAAGTTGATGTAGAGGAGTCAACTTGGATTATGTAGTTTTGAGGTTTAAGGCTGATGTAAGACCATCTACAATTCCATTCCAGTGAGATTTCACTATAATCAGATGAACTATAAACACAATATCGATGATGGGTTTTCAAGATCGAGAGAAAGCATGATGAGATCCTAGTGACTACTAAACTAGAGCATGATCTTTTATTTTATTTTGTTTTCAAATTATTAAACTGTTGAACCTAGCATCCACTATGCCCTTACTTTGATAAGGAAAAAATGCTTAGCATTCGCTAAGCATTTTCTCCCATAAGATCTAAATGTGAATTATGTGTTTCAAACAATATACCTTATGGGAACTACGTAAGGCTTGATCCCTCTATATGGTATGTAATGTAGCTATTATCTCCACTAGGTACATTCCAGCCAACATGATATAATTATAATCAATGAAAAACACTAGCAATCCAAAGTTGTACAGATAGTGTTTACAATGACCGTAATGGTAGGAGCCTCGTGATCACTCAACTAGGTCATGATTTATTATTTTATCACAATATTCAATAAAAGAAACTTGTTGAAAGTAATGTCTGATGTGTCGTTACTTTGATAAGTAATGAAACTAAGTGTTAGGTAAACAATTTTTCCGATATGAAACATTGTGAAGATGACCATACTTACATTTAGGAAAAGTGTAATCCTTCCCATTTGTTTTTGATAGCTTGTTGTGGAATTTCCCACCAAGCGCTATGCTTAAAATATCGTACTTAGAGTAGTTATAGACATTTAGACATAATGAATAAAGTATGTTCGATATACATATATTTCACATTGTCTTATATAAAAAAAATGATGAGCTATCACTAACTCCATTAATGTGATTTGTTTCTCAAATACTCTCCTCAAAATACCAAACATTAGATCTTTGACCATTGTTATCCTTTAAACATGTTCATTAGTCTTCTTATAGGCATCTAATCCTCACTACTACAATATGACCGATATACACATAAATCACATAGTCTTGTAAAAAAAAAATCCCAAGCTACCACAAACTCTCTTGAAATACCAAATATTACATCTTAATGTCCTCTACGGTTTATCATTAAAAAGGTGTAAATGGCTTAAAATTGTTTTAGGTTGTTCTTTTATATGTTGACTAGAAGTCTATCTGCCACTAAAGTGTGTATTTTTTAATGTTCCTATCATGCCATCTATATAATGTTATGGCTTGTCTAACTCATATGTAATACTTTCAAAAGGTGCAAATGGTTTCGTATCTTTCAATGCATCATAATTAGATTTTAGACTTTTAGAAAAATTTTGTTATTATTGATTTGATCCACAAAATATGAATTATTTAACTAGTTGAATGATACATAAGATGTCCTATCGAAGCCTAGCGGTTGTTAACCATTAAGTTAATTACTTTGTTATGATACATAGTAAATAACTCTAGAAGTTGGTGTCCACTAGGGTACTATTTAAATTCCTTAACAAAAATGAGAAAAACACTTTAAAGTTCAGAAATGACCTAATTATTAATGTATTTTACTCTAAATATAGGTAAAATGTCTTCCATTGTTTGTGCTCCATTCAAAACAATTCCATTCATCACAGGTGGTATTTTTGGAAGAAAAGAGATGAGGAATGGTTTGTGGAACTTAATTCCCCTAAAAACTACCACGTCGACATGTGGTTTTTTTTTTATAGATGAAAATCATGAGGAAGTTGGTATTGTTCTATCATCAGAAGTTATTGATTTGGGGACACTGCTATGTGTCAGGTGGAACACTTTGACTTTGAAAACAATAAGTGTCTTATTCTAGATATGGATTTGGATGTTTCTTTGTTCAGGAAATGGGAAATGCATGCCTCCATAAACAATAGACCATATTCTATTCAAAATATGGTTGGAATTTGGGGATTCTAATAGATTCTGACAAAACTAGTTGTTCAAATGTAGAAGTCATTCAAAATGGTATATTTACAGTATTCTAGAAAATTGTATAGAAATAAGAAAACATCTTTTGTTTGTCATTTTTTCATAGAAAAGGTTTTCTTTCACCTCCAAAACATGCCAAGTTGTTTACTATGTTGAGGAAAACATATTTGACTAAATTAGAGATAAACCATCTAAATAAAAATTACATGGGTTGAAAAGGAATACTAAATCAACTGGGGCTTTTGAGGCTAGTGTAATAGCAAAGACATTTGATTCTTACTACCAGAGAATAAAGGAGAGATAAAAAATGAGAGAAAAAGTTCTACATTATTTGAGAAATAAGCATCCAAATAATATTGTATTGACATCCTGTAGTGAATCTAATGTAATCAAAAAATTTAAATTACATGAATCACACTACCACCAATTTTTCTATACGTTGGGTGAAGAGAGAAATGGAAAAAGAAAATTTGATTCCCATATTGGGGAAAAATGGAAAAAAAAAAAGATCATGAGGTGGAAGAAGTTCTTCCTGTCATAGCTCAGACAATATTAGACAACTATGTGATGTCATTGGAAGGAAATATACTAGCAAGGGTGAAATTCACATAATTTTTCTTGTAAATGTGCATATCCATTCCATCTTCCATCAACTTTATCAGTTATTCCTTTGACTAATCCTTTCAATGTTGAATGTGTGATCACTGATTTTTGCAATTTGGCAGTGATATTTCTTCCGATGTCATAATGGAGCTTCTAACAGTTATCGGAACCAGTGTGCTGGATTTTATTATTATTCTAATACCAACTAGTTATTCAAAAATGTTAAGTGACATAGTATAAAGATACATGGAAAAGGTTAAAGACATTGGAGTATCAATTTATGAATGGATGTTACAGACTCTATGATAGCAATAGGATATTCAAAAGTTTGTGTCTTATGTACACAATATCTTATGTGCACAACCACAACAATAACAATGATTATAGAGAAGAGGTCACTATGGATTGGATGGAGAAACTGCCACAAAAATTGGTAACTGCAAGCAAAATTGGCCTACAAGGAAACATCCATCCTTTTCTTTTGAAAGATTGTATGAGTTCTAGGATGAGATGTTCACTGATGTTGTTCCATAAATTCTCTAGTACTAGTGCTTTACAGTGGAGTGTCACACTTGTGCATTGGTGGATTCCAAACTATCTTCCATTTTTATTATTGAGACACATAGTCAAGTGATGTTTCTAAAACATTACTATTCTCATATGAAGAAAGGTTCATCTCTGAAAAAATTTCAACAAGTGATTTTGTTTAATGGATTTTAACCTAAATATGTTACTTATACAATTATTGTTTATGCAGAAAACCACAAAGCTATAAAAGTTGATGTACAACCATTTCACCGTGACACTACACAACCAATTCAACATGGTGATTTACTTTCAATCATTTTATAAATATGTTTAATGAGCTCTATCTTCAATTGCCATGGTTTTCAATTTTTTTAACAAAGTTATGTTTTTTACAGTTTAGATGACAATATGTGGAGGATGTGGGCATAATGGCCATGAATACGCCATCAAATCTAAGTATGTTAATCATGTGAATTTACAAAAAAAACCACTAATAAGCCCCACAAATTTATAAGACAATAAATGATTATGTAGACAACCAATAAGGCCCACAAATTTATAGGAAACAATATGATATCCATGTGTATTTTACAACAAAATTATTTATAAGGCCCACAAATTTATAGGAAATGATAACTAACAGACATTAGTTTATATGCTTGGCTTAGGGTCGAAGAAATTTTTTAAGGAAATCCATTTGTAAGCTACGATAACAATTTAAAATGAACTATATAGAGCTTAGCGGAATCTATGCATCCACATTCAATACAAAAATGGTTTGACTAAAAAACATTACATTCATCAATATCTCGATTTACAACTGCATATTGTCTATAATGTTTCACTAATTCACTATTGCATACTGACTACTTACATTGAATTAACATTGTTTTGGATTCAAAATCATCATAAATAGAACTACATATGCCTTGATCCATCTTGTTTTTATGTAAAGTGGTACTTACTTGCTAGTCTCATTAAAGGTTTTATAGCTAAGTGTAGTTGATAATGATGGCATAGCCTAGCGGTCACAAATCCTCATCAATAGCTAAGGACTATTCTCCACGTGAAAGGGTGGTTCAATGAATATAAGTGTATTTAATGGATGCTAAATTTGAATTATAATACAAGAATAATTGATATTGTACTTACCATATCACCACATAAACCACTATGTTTATCCATTTAAGTTTTCCATAACATGAAATCGATTATGAATTGATTAATGTTTATTTCAAATACATTATGCTCACATTTTCAATAGGAATAAATAGATTATGAATTGATGATTGTTTATTTGAAATAGATCTTGCATCAATGGATCTAACAACATGTAAAATTTGTGTAATCCAAGCCACAATCTCAATTATAACTATTAGCCATAAGCTAAAATGTTTTTATTTCAATTGGTTGTAATTGATATGCGATGAAAATAAAATTTATTTACTTCCCTGCATGTAGCGATAAGAGTTATTTACTCATTTTGGATATGGAGGACCTGTTATATGGGATAAACAAAACATACAATAGGAAGATGTCATTCAAGTTGGTATGAAAGTTATCAACCTGTGAGGTGGCCTATTAGAATTTATAAAATTACTATCACCATACTATGAATTGGGATTCTTGTTCGACACTCTCATTTATTTTGATGTTAAAAATATATCAATATAATTTAATAAAAAAATATCGACCGTATTGAATCCAAGACTCACTTGGGGAAAGGAACATTGCAATATAGTCGAGGGAATAGAAATAAGAGACCTAGAAAAGGTTTGGAGTAGAAATGATTTTTCATACAGTTGAAAAACACTTTGTGTATTACATTAGGTGCAAAAGGAAACCCTCCTGAAAATTTTTATGGTGGGTATGAAAAGAAAACACAAATATTTTACAAAAGATAAATGGTTGATGGTTGATTTGTACAAAAAATATCACAAATAGTGTCTCAAGAATTGAATGTGGTAGAGGGCATCAAATACTTGGAGCAAGAAAAATCTAAATAACTATTTATCTTTTCATAATGTTGTTATGATTATACTGCTTAACATTGCCAATAATATATACATTCATATGTTATAATGAAATGTATTGCGTAACTCTATTCTATTATGTTGAGATTGTCAAAATATAAGTTGGGAGGATTTATATTTTCATTGATTATAAGATGACAATATGATTGAATAACTTCTATGGTGAATTATCAAAAACTTTCCCTTGAAAATTTGTAAAATAGTATTTTTACACATTGTTCATAAAATAAATATAAAATTATACTATATATACTTAATTGTTTTTTAATATATTTTTAATATAATTATATATATATAATCTATAAAAATTGATGGTCATATCTAAAATATGCAAGTCATATGTGACGGTTATTTCAAATATTTTAAACTATTTTATGGATAAAAAGGATAAAAATGTCTAAATGGGCGTTAAATTTAACACCACATTATGGCCTTTATTGTAACAATTTAAGGACAAGAGAAAATGTTCAAGATGATATTTGATCAAAAATTGAATTCAAGGGAATTTATTTTTGGAGCTTCACTAAGACAAATCATAAATAATGCTTAGCAATCACTAGCCCATTTAAAACATAACAATTTTTTATATATAACATAGCATAAATAATGGCTAGTGGCCACTAGCCCTTATAAAATAGAAACATGTTTGTACATAACATAGCATAAATAATGGCCAATGACTACTAGCCCATATAATGGATTCCAATATTTGATTTTCTAGATTCCAATATATGGGACTTTGGAGTACATATAATTCCAATATAGCTGATTTTGGATTCCAATATATGTGATTTTGGATTCCAATATATGTGATATTGGAATCCAATATGTGTAATTTTGGAATCAATATGTGTGATTTTAGAGTGCTAGATAATTCCAATATTTGACATTTTGGAATCTAAAAATAACAATATTAGATTCTAATATTGGGTATATTTTTTAGTTGTTGGGACTAGAATAAGTCCCAATTTAGTGAAAAAAGTGATTTAAGGTTTAGGTTTTAAGGTTTAGGGCTCAAGGTTTAGGGTTTATGGTTTAGGATTTAGGGTTTACTATTTAGGGTTTAGGGTTTAGGTTTTGTGACTCAAGGTTTATGGTTTGGGGTTCGGGGTTCATGGTTTAGGGTTTATATTTTCGGTTTTAGGGTTTAAGGTTTAGGGCTAGGGGTTTAGGGCATAGGGTTTAAGGATCATACTTTAGGGTATGGGGTTTAGGGATAAGGTTTTAGATTTTAGGGTTTAGGGATCAAGGTATAGGATTTAGTGTTTAGGGATAAGGCTTTACGGTTTAGGGTTTATAGTTAAAGGTTTAGGGTTTAAAGGGTTCACAATTTAGGGTTTAGTGTTTACGGTTTAGGGCTCAAGGTTTAGGGTTTATAATTTAGGGTTTAGTGTTTAGAGTTCAAGGTTTAGGGTTTATGGTTTAGGATTGATGGTTTATGTTTTAGGGTTTATAGTTTAGGGTTTAGGTGTTGGGGTTTGGGGTTTATGGAAAATGGTTTAGGGTTTACTATTTAGGTTTTATGGATTAGGTTTTAGGGTTTAAGTTTTAAGGCTAGGGATTTAGGGTTTACGGCTCGGGGTTTATCAATTAGGGTTTAGGGTTTAGTTTTTAGGGTTTATAGTTTAGGGTTTAGGGTTTAAGGCTCGGGGTTGAGAGTTTAGGGTATAGGGATCCGGGTATAGGTTGGGGTTTAGGGTTTATCGTTTATGGTTTAGGATTTAGGGTTTAGTGTTTAGGGTTTAGGTTTTAGGTTTTATGTTAGGATTATGTCATTGTTAACATTATTTGTAATTAGTTTATTATTATATTATGAGTTGTTTAGAAATAACTCATAATTATAATAATTGTTATATGGTTTGTTAGTGAAGTTGTTAAAACAACTTCACGTATATAGTGAGTTGTTATAGGAGGTTTCCTATTTTATAGGAAACTCTCCCTCTATATATTTTCTTTGTATCAACCAGAATAATATATGGAGATAACAGATCAATAAAAATATTATTATATTGTGTGTGTAAAATGCTTTGATTCGATTCAAATAAATATTTGGTATAAGAGAAAATCTAATCCTTTGCATAATGTAGTTCTAAATTTAGTCGCGGAGAGTGGTCATGAAATCCTAAGATATTATCCGAGCAGATCCATCATTATTTTTGGTTTCCCTATTGCATGAGAGAAGAAATTAATTGTTTTGTTGTGTAAATCTGCTACTGTACCATCACAACTGTAAAAAGGATTTTTCATGATTTAACAAGAGTCTTATTTTTTCCTGTCTCAAAAATAGGTCGTAACTTTTTTTTCATGATCTCGGGTCTACGATATTTTTAATGTATTTTAAGGGTTTTTCTATGGAAAATATTTTCAAAATGTCGAGATAAACCCACATCCAGGTTCTAGAGAAATTTGAAAAATATGACATGGAATTTTTTTTTGAATTTTTCCTTACGGCCTGCCATGAAATTCAATGCAGGTCGATCTAGTTTGATCTTGAGTTTACATATATAATTACTCAGTATTCATTGTGTGAGTATTTTACTATTCTCCATTCAACCTAGAGACATATAAGGATTGGTTTTTCTTGGAGAGAAATCTCATAAAATTATCTGTCACATCAGCGTGATAGAATTTGGTTCCTTCATCACATTTACAATGAACAAAATTGATGCGGCTATATTTTTCATTGGATTCCAACATTGATTTTTGGTTTGCATGAGTTTTTAACTATTGGACCTTCAACAAAGTGTTATCCTCTGAAATAGTGATTCTCCAACTACCGAAGTGTTATGCATAAACAACATTAAAACCAACATATTTATTTTAGTGTCTGGACCACAATCCCCAAGTGCACTCCAATTTGTAGTTGGATTGGATTAGATAAAGGCATTGAGTGGTGATTATTTGCATCATAGACCAGCTAAATTATGAGCTCAATTTCTTATATGTGAAAATCAATTTATGGTTTTAGTATCTACCTAAGTCAAAGTAGTTCATTTTATTGATACGTGTCAAAGATTATAGTCATGGTCATTTTTAAATACATATTTTCATGATTTTATGTTTGGTTAAAAGGTCTTATATAAATTCATTCCTTTTCTAAAGTGTAGATCACTTAGTCTAGGAAGTAATTAAATATCACTTTCTATGTGATATGTTTTTGTTGGGTTTTTTGATGCTTGATTTCTTTTTCTTGGAGGAACTACTACGAAATGAAAACAAGACCACCAAATAAAAGTTAAATAGTATATGTAGTGGACTGCCTAGCGTATGCTAGATCCGGGAAGTGTGATACTCCCTAGATAGTTGTCAATCCATTATTTAAAACAACTTAATGCTAACAATAAAGGAAATCCTACTATAGTTAAAATGATTTAGGTATCTCATTCATCTACAATAAGAAAATTCATTCACAACAGGCTAAGCTATGATTGAATCTGAAGGTCAAGGGTCTGTCGAGTATGTGGTACTTGGTGTTGGTAGGGTCAGGTTTGGGCTGTTTTGGGTATTTGGTGGAGGTTTTAAGCTATGTTCTTGGTTTGAGGGTAAAAAACAGAGAGACGTCGATGTTGGTATAGTATGATGTGATGTGGTTTAGTGTTAACCGGTGACGGTTGTGGGTTAGCGGCATGGTATGGTCGAGTATAGGAAACTCAATAAAAACTTGAGGTGAGGGTAGATCTAAGGCTAAATGGAAATGGAAAGGAAATGACAAGGTTTGTGTGGGTCTTAGGTATACTCAGGGGTGATTAAAATCTAGGTATGGGTAGTTCAATGGTGTGGGTGAAGGAATGGTCAAGTTTGCATGGAGGTAAATGGTGGGGAATGGAATGGGAGTAGAAACTAATAACAAAAGTAAAAGAGTCTACTAAAATGACAATGGACAAGTGTTGGTTAACAAAACACTTATTATTGTATGAGCTTGATGTCTAGTTGGCAATGGTGGGTGATCAAATGGAAGGAACTTGGTGTGGTGTTGGTGCTTCCCGGATGCTCCCGTGAAGGAAAATGGCTCTGTGATTGCTTTTAGTGTTGGTTGTGGATGCTCTGATGTGTGTATGAATGTTGGTTCTACTTGCATGCAGCTCTAGTTTCATCTCTCTCTCCAACCTCTCAAAATGTGCCAACCTCAAAATAAGGTTGTTTTGGGGATTAAATGGTAAGCAAGCACGGTGGTTCCGGGTTGATCGTGGTGGTTTAGGGTAACCGGTGTCGGTTAGGGTGGGATTTCCTAGGTTTACTAAAATGGGTAGATCCCCTTGATTTTTTGGGATCTCGTTTTTTCTCGCATGGATTAGAATGGAAGCTTCCTTTCTAACATGTGGGAATGTGGTTAGAGGGAATGTAGGCTTTGATTTTTAGGGTTTAGGTAGGTCTTAGTTAGTTATGGAAACATACTAAGAATAGGTCTTAGGGTGAGGTGGCTAGATGAGGTGTATAGGTGAGGTGGATGTGTGGGCATTATCTCAATTAGGATATTTAAATAATAAATATTGTGAGATAATGAATTAATTTAATTTAATTAAATTAATATTAGAGTGGGGTGAAAGGGGCCATGGTTAGGTGAGTGTGTTTGAGGTGGTTATTTGTTGAGGGACCAAGGGAGTGTGACCCAATTTTGGTGTCTACATTTTCCCCTTTTTGTTGCGTAGCTTGTATTGGTAAGCGACACGTTGACAAAAATAAGATGTGGTTGCCCCATGTGTGGGTGAAGGTGATCCCCCTCAAACCTAGGAACTGATGAGGCAAAAAGGAAGAATCGGTGAGTGGTTTGATAAAAGGTGAATGTGATGAAGAGGAAGGTGGGAAATGGGGGTAAAAAAAGGGAAAAAAGGTCTACTCGGGTAATCTAGGTAATGGGTCAGGGTCAAAGGTAGTAATAGTCAAAACACACACACATGTATAAACTACAACATGGTACTAGGTTGAAGAGTAGGAAAACTCTACATTGTCTAAGGTTGATAGGTTTATCAAACAAGGTTGAGGTGATTTGGTATCAAGGTATAGGATATGGTCGGGAAACATGACATAGGTAGAGTGTAGGAAATGTTTAGGTATGTTCGGTACACCAAAGGTTGGGTCAGGATAAATGGTCATGGAAAGAGGCAAGGTAAGGTAGTATGTCCATCAACACAGGTAACAATGCCGCAAGGTATAGCAAACACATGAGGTCACAGGTCACTAGTGATGTTCCAGGTCAAGTATCTAGGTCACGACATGGGTAGGGCGAGGTATGGGTAAAATAATGAGTCCCCGAATGAGGATGAGGTGAGGGGGTAAATGATAAGGTCAAGAAGATAAAGTGAAGTGTCCAAGTGAGGTGTGGGTGAGGTAAAAAAGGATTTAGGTCAAAAATTGGGGGTAGGGGGTAGGAAAAAGACTAAGTAGGTAAACTGATGATGGTTTGAAGGAACCGATGCTAGTCAAGATGGACCGACCATGGTAAGCTAGGGCACAGGACCGATGTCGGTCAAGGTAAAACCATCATGGTCAAGTCGGGTAGGTTATAAAAAAAAAAAATTTGCCGTATTTTTCAAATCATTTGTCTTTTATCGAATTGGGGAAAATGAAAGAGAGAGAGAGAAAAGGTGGAAAGTGACAGAGTGAGATGGAGGACTGAGTTGGTGAGCCACGTGGCTGGTGATAGTTGGTCGATAGGTGGATCCATGAGCTGGGTTGGATTGATTTGATTGATTGATTGGTTGGAGAGTGAGAGGTCATTTGGTGATGGCAGAGGTAGGAGAGGGATTGGGGGGACCACCGGTGTAGTGGCCGAGGTGCCACCACCATGTGGCAAAGTGTGATGAGGTAAGATTCAATCCTACTCTTTGTTTTGTTTATTAGATTGAATTAGAGGTTGGGTGGGTAAAAAATGGGTTTTTGGGGGAAATGAATTTTGAATTTGTGGGAGGAAAATTAGTTAAAATAGGAATGGGGAGAGAGGTGATTGGGTGAAGGAGGGGTGGGGAAGGGTGGAGGGGGATTTGGGTAGGATTGGGTGGGTAGAAGGGAAAAAAGAGAGTTTGTAGGAAGAAGGGGGTTTGGGCATGTCACGGTTTTTTGTTGATAGTGAGTGCGTGTCAGTTGAAGGTTAGTATCGGTGGTGTGGTGAAGTAGAGAACCGGTATCGGTCATGAAACAATAGGTGACCGATGCTCGGTTTATGGGGGGACAGGGTTGGTTAGGGTAACTGGTACCAGTCATGGTTTGGGGAAAAAGGGGCCAAAAGGTGTCCTAGGTTGGGTGGGTGAGGTAGGTAGGGGTAAGAGAAGTGGTTTTGGTGAAAATCATAACATAGGTAAGGGGTAAAAATAGGTAAGGGTGAATTATTAGAAAAAAAATTAGGGTGTGGGGTGGGTAGGTAGGTAAGATGTGATGGGTCAAAGGTGGAAGGAGGGGGGGTAGGGAAAAGAGGTAGGTAGGTAGGTAGGTAGGTGTAGGTAGGTAGGTAGGTTAGGGTTGGTTAGAGGGTAGGTGGGTTAAATAGTAATATGGGGTAGGTAAGTATGGGTAATATATGGGTATGGTGAATGTAGATATGGTTGTGTTTTAATAATGTGATTTTTTTGTTGGATGTAGGTGAGAGAGTTGAGGATGTGAGAGCAGGTGCCACCCCCTGCTCTTGTGATAGTTCATGTGAGGATGATGAAGGAGAGGAGTGGAGGCATGTCATAGATGTTGGCTTGTGGGAGTGGGGTCAACACCGGCATGTAGTAGTCGTAGCTGAGTTTGATGGTCACTCTCATCGATAGATGGGATTTCGCGACCAACATGTTCCACCTACCGATGGGGGAGATGACCAGTCACCCTAGAGGATGTGTATAGGATCTTGTGATTACCTATATTGGGGACGTAGGTATATTGATCTCCTCAGAGGCATCTGAGGAGTTGATGTTGATGGTATTTGGTGAGGGACTGGTGGAGATGACATTCCAGTGCCAGCTTGAGTTATGGAGAGATGTACCTAGCCCATCCAGAGGAGATGAGGCTAGTAGTATTATTGATGGAGGTAGTCTATTGTTTTGCACTTTACGGATGCAGAGGGTGGGAGATTCCCATGATCCTTGATGGGTGTATTACATGACATGATGATGGATAGGACATTACTTTTGCATGGGTGCAACATTCTAGTGTAGCTATATATAGAGAGCTATGGGCATATGGGTGGCTCCATAGAGTTTATGCCTATGTTGTACATTTATTCTTCACATTGTTGGGCCTATGAGCACATTTGTTTGTTCATCCGATTGGTATGCCCAGGAAGATGCATTTGAGCCTAGTTTTATTCGGGTGGGGTATAGGTGATGGGTGCTGTGATAGGAGAGAGCCACTGAGTAGGTAGGGTTAGACATGATGTGGCCTATTATAGGAATTACTGGAGGGATTGTCTAGTGTGGACATTATTTGGAGACCGTATGTGGGCTATCCCCCTCATATGAGATAGATGGATGATGATAGATGGATGGCTGTAGATACTAGATGGATTGAGGGGGCATCATGGGGAGCATGAGATGATCCCTAGTAGATAGGGTCAGATGGTAGTTTGGATTACATAGGATATACCACCACCCTTCCCATAGTATAGGAGAGATGATGTGGAGAGGCCATTTCCTCTACCCAGCCAAGCGATAGTACCTAGGGGGGAGGGAGTAGGTTATAGACCGGTGGATTGATGATGCCGAGTGTGATAGAGTATAGAAGTGGTGGGGGGCTCATTTATGAGTAGTACCACCCAGGTCGGGGCAGCAGATTTAGCCACCATCACCATGTAGAGAGATGCCCTACAGGGGTAGGTGGTGACCTTGATTACATAGTTGGGGATGGTAGGTAGGGGGTAGTTAGTAGCTTTAGAGTAGAGGTGGCCGCATTGCATGCATGTGTAGGTGGCTATCTATCTGCC
The DNA here is from genome assembly GCA_018340775.1 of Taxus wallichiana var. yunnanensis. Taxonomy (NCBI): domain Eukaryota; kingdom Viridiplantae; phylum Streptophyta; class Pinopsida; order Cupressales; family Taxaceae; genus Taxus; species Taxus wallichiana. Next base: position 236,748,275 of record CM031242.1, read on the forward strand.
TAGCCGAGATGGCCTAGGGTGGAGATGGAGATGGTGATGATGAGTAGGTGGCCCCCTACTGCAGTGCAGGTTATAGGTTTGAGGGGTTAGTTGGCCACTACACATGAGTGTAGATTGAGGCATTATAGGCTAGGTAGCATATATGAGGCACGAGGGTGTGAGGCGATGGCACCTCCACAGAGCGGGATAGGGTCCCGATTCATAGGAAGGGGGGATAGGGTCCCACAGGATAGGTAGGGCAGAGGCGATGGGGCCACCACAGACAGTACCCATATCTAGGTTATGGGATGCCTTAGGTGAGGCCAGATATTACCAGGATCAGTTGATGGTGGCGGGGATAGATTTTCTATCTATGGAGAGTACTGAGGGCACAAATGAGGCCTGAGTGAGAGGACCAGATCCCATACCACACGTGGAGAGCACGAGGGGCCATCGAGCCCGAGATAGGATCGAGGGTGAGGCCACCGGTTCACATGAGGCCTAGCTCAGGTGATGTACCCTAGCGGGGACCCCAGCCATGACCCATGGAGGTGGTGAGATGTTATCGAGGTAGGCCTGGAGAGAGAGAGGAGAGGAGAGAGAGGAGAGAGAGAGAGATCGGGATATGGAGGATATCATCCCTCCAGCGAGATGATGATGTCATTGATGATACATCCCTCCATTTTGATGTATTTATTCATTTTTATATATATAGCCTATGTGCTGCGTGAAGAAGAGTGAGGATGTATGAGATTTTTGTATATTTTGATCATATACCGGCCTACGTACGTGCCGAAGATGGTGAGGATGTATATGAGAGTTTTGAGAGATTTGGTTATATATACTTTGCTGCGTGTGAAGATATTTTAGAGATATGTATATGGAGACACATGTTTGGATATTTTTTTATTTATAGAGATGATGATGATTATGGTCATTATGTGTATACATGTGTTATGGTTATCTTATTATTTTGATGATGTATATGTGATGGACCAAGTAGTGTAGGCATGATGGAGTCATAGGCATGTGATCATAGGCATGGCATGGTAGGCATGTATAGGCATGGGCATGGAGTTAGTTAGGTGTGGTCATAGGCATGGTGGATTGAGTTAGGTTTAGGCATGGATGAGTTAGGTTTAGGTTTAGGCATGGATTGAGTGAGGTAGGCAGGCATGGATGGTTTAGGCATGGTTAGGCATGGATTGAGTTTGAGTCAAAATTGGTTGAGTTTGTAATTCATTAATTTGTGTAATTAATGATGATATGGGTCATGTTTGAGATGTTTTATAGTAACATGCATGATAATGGTAAAGAAATGGTAGACATAATGAATGTATGTTTGATGATGATAAAGGTGGAAAGTAATTTGTTGTTTGTTTGGTTTAATTTCCAATTATTGATATAAAAAGAAACTAACTAGGGTAGATTGTGATTTAGGAAAATGAAAGGTGAATTGGTTAGGGTAGAGAGTGGCCGAGCTAACCTCCAAGGGCCCCATGCCCTCGGAGTGTTGCCTACATAGTCCCGGTGAAAAGGGACCTCAGGCCGATGTAGTTCTCCCATAAGCTAGGGAAGAATGTGAGGAGGTATGAGAATGAGTTGGTAGGTTATAGGCATGATTGAGTTTAGGTTTTTTAGGTATGGGTGAATTGTGGGCACATTGGTATAGGTGATTTTGAGTTGATTGTGGTGAAAGAGGAAAATTACCCAAAGATAAGCGTCGAGGATCTAGTCTGTATAAGGTAATCAATACGTAATGAAGAAGGTTAAAAAGATAAGAGGAGGAAAGAAAGCCACCTGATTGGTAAGGATCATAATGGGTGGGTCATACCTTAGATAGGTGATGAACGTAAGACCCTAAAGACATTGCATGATTGATTATTCTAAAGGTGAAAAGTAGTCACATGATCACCAAATGTCATGGTTCCATGAGGTCCCTTGAGGTGGTAGGAAATGAAAGTGTGAATGGTGAGAGGGTGAAAAGTGGTTAGTTTATATGGTATTAGGTAGCATGCCTTTTGGCAAGAGATCCAAGTCACAATGGGCAAGTCCATGATGAAAAATTTTTTTTTTTTTGACTTGATATTTGAGATAGATTGATCGATGTGGGAAGTCTATATGGGATGAGAGAAATTAACTCCTTGAGGTCTTCGTGAAGTTGATCGATGCGGGAAGCTTCAGATTCTCTCTCTCTTTTTTTTTTTGAAAGAGCTTTACATAGTTGTCCTTGAGGGAGAAGTCTATTTATAGCAGTGATGTAGAGAGAAAGATGTCCTTTTGAGGGAGTCATCTTTTATTGGAAGTTTGACTCAAGGAGTTGGATCCCATGTGAGGATTTTAAGTCATGGACAAGACTAAGGTGAAGAATTGGATTCTTGTTTAGAAAGCAAGGTGAAATGACCATGGGATCTCATCTAAAAAGTAGATGAAAAGTATCCATGAGAATCATGCCATGTGCAGTGCCATGGTACACATATTTAAGAGAAGATAAAAGAGTGATGGGTACACACATGATTCTTATTTAATCATTGGTGATGGTAGTAGGAAGTGGATAGTGCTCAAGGGATGAGCATGGAAAGAGGCAGAAGGTGAGGTAGGACTAAAAGTCAATAGTAGAATGGTCGAAGATGCAAGGCATTAAGGGGCTCTAGGTTTGGGTTTACCATCTAGTGAAGATAAATGATAAGCACTTGATCCATAAGTATGAGTCACGATGTATGGTCAAGCCAATTAGGAGAAAATTTTCCCCGTTTACTTTTTTTTGCTTTGGTTACATGTTGATTTTCTTTTAGGACAAGGTCACCGACTTGGAAGGTTCGTTCATGGACACATTTTTCATAGGCACGTTTGATACATTTTTGGTAAACTTGAAGATGGTCAAGAGCATTAAGATGATGTTTGTCTAATAACTCAAGTTGTGCTAAATGGTCTGATGAAAGTCATCATCATTGAGCATGTCATGGAGAGAAATGTGAGTGAGGGAATCTGGACTTGAGAGGTAGAACAACCTCTATACCATAGACCAGAGAAAAAGGTGTGGCAGTAGTGGAAGTGTGAATACTAGTGCGGTATGCCCATAGGGTGAAAGGAATGTGTGTATGCCAGTCCTTCCAGTATCGTTAACCACTTTCATGAGAATTTTGTTTAAGGTTTTATTAGTGGATTGGCTTGGCCATTGGTTTGTGGGTAATAAGGTGATGAGAAACTTAGTTGAATGCTGAAGGCGTCATAAAGTTTTCACAAGGTTTTATTTTTGAATTGTTTTCCATTATCAGTGATGAGGTGATGGAACACCAAAGTGAAAAATGATGTGATGATTGATGAACTCACATATTTTCTCAGCTTTTGTGGAGATGAGAGGTATGGCTTCAACCCATTTTTGTGTAGTATTTGGTAGTGGTGATGATCCATTGATGTCTTTGGGAAGAATGGGGATTGATTTCTCAACAAGATCAAACCCCATTGAGAGAAAGGCCAAAGGTCACGGGTGACCTATAAGGCATGATTGGGTGTATGATGAAGGTTGGCATGTTGTTGGCATTTTACACAATGCTTAACGTAGTCACAACAATCATGGTTAAGGGTCGGCCAGTAATAGCCTAGGTGAAGAATACGCTTAGCAACAAGCAAGGCCATTGAAGTGACCTCCACATATGCCATCATGAACTTCCTTAATGGTATAAGGAATTTTAGAACTCGTAAGGCATCGTAAGAGAATACCATCAAAGCCACGCTTATAGAGGCCACCCATGATGATGTAATGAGAGACCTTTTTAAGAAAGGCACGTTGTCCATTATGAGTGAGGTCGGGAGGCAAGATGGAGAGGGAAAGGTAGTCTGAGTATTGTTTATACCAAAGGTCACTCGGGTCTGGGGGTAGTGGTTCGATAGAGTAAACTTCATGAGGTAAATAAGAGGGTGATTGGAGTCTTTTTGTACGGTGACAAATATTTTAGAAGTCGGTGGGTGAAGCGGGTATTTGAGAAGCCAAGTAGGCCATGGTATCTGTAAATTTGTTGGTTGAATGGGGATGGTTTGAAGGTCATAATGGTCAAAGGTGGTCAAAAGTATGTCCACATGATGTTTATACTTTTGAAGTGTCTCATTATGACATTGGTATATACCATTGACTTGGTTTATGACCAATTGAGAATCACCAAAGATGTTGATTGACTTGACATCTAAGGCATAGGTAGCTTGGAGACCTAATATGAGTGCTTCGTATTCGACAATATTGTTTGTACAATCAAAATCAAGTTTGAAAGACAAAGGCATGGGTTCACCATCAAGTGGAATGAGGATAACACCAGCCCCACCCCCACATTGACACTTGGAACCATCGAAGAAGAGTGTCATTTGGTAAGCGGGTTCATCTAGGGAAAGGGTAGCAATTGACTCATCTGGAAAGTCAAAGTTAGAGGTTGATCCCCGAGAAATAGGTGCATCGGCCAATTGGTCGGTGATAGCTTGGCCCTTGATGGACTTTTGATGGATGAATTTGAGGTGAGGTCAGCCAAAAGCATAAGCCAAGCATGTGGCACGTTGATTTTGGTAAGGTTTGGCATACATGAAGTGTAAGGGGTTGGTGTTGGTCACAACATAGGTTTTTTGTGGTTGAGTAGGTAATGGCGAGTTTTGTGGCAATGAAAACTAAGGCTAAAAATTTTTTTGGCATGGGTGTATCGGGTTTCATAGTCCAAAAGAGTATGGCTTATGTAATAAACCACCTACTCCCTGTGTTGTTCATCATGATGAGTGAGCATGGCCCCTAAGGAGTGATCGGTAGTTGAGATGTATAGGTAGAAGGGTTGATCATCTTTAGGTGGAATGAGTATGGGTGGTTGGAGAAGGTATTGTTTTAAGGCCTCAAAAGCTTTGTGGTAGTCATCATCCCATTTAAAGGAGACATCCTTCTTGAGAAGATGATGAAATGGTTGACACCGATCAGACAATTGTGAAATGAAATGGTGAATAGACTGCAACTTACCTTGTAGGCTATGGAGTTGCCTAAGGTTAGTGGGTGGAGGCATTTCAAGAATGGCCTTGACTTTAGTAGGGTCAACCTCTATACACATAAGGAGATGATAAATCCTAGAGCTTTTTTTCTGAGAGAGAACGCGAAGACACATCTTGAGGGTGAAGGTGAACACAATATTTAATGAGGTGGTCAAAGATGGTTTTAGGATGGTGAGGTGCTTGGAGTGGTGTTTGGATTTGGCAAGGAGGTCATCCACGTAATCTTCAATATATGATGCATGATGTCATGGAAGATGTAAGTCATAGCCCGTTGATATGTGGCAGCATTTTTAAGGCCAAAAGGCATGACTCGATAGTAGAAGGTCCCCCAAGGGGTGATGAATGTGGTTTTGTGTTGATCCTCTGGGGAAAGCAAGATTTGGTTATAACCGAGAAACCATCCATGAGTGATAGCATCTCGTGACCAGTGGTAAGGTCAACAGTTGGTCAATACCGGGTAGAGGAAAGTCATCTTTTGGGAAAGCTAGGTTGAGGTCATGAAATCCATGCAAATGTGAAGTCCCCTATTGCCTTAGTGATAGGGACAATGTTAGAAATCCATGAGGATAATCAATGGGTAAGATGAAGGAAAGCGAAAAAGAAGGCGTTGAAGTTCTTCTTTGACCAGAAGAGCAATGCGAGGGTGCATTTTCCTCAGCTTTTTTTTTATGGGTTTGGCATCGGGAATGGTTATGATATTGTGGACCACTATGGTGGGGTCAATACCGGGCATGTCTGCGTAAGACCAAGTGAAAGCGTGGTTATGGTTTTTGAGAAAAGAAGTGATGGCTTCTATTCAACGTAATATCTAAAGATTGACCGATCTTTAGAATGTGTGGGTCATCCTGAGTATGAATGTTGATTTTGATAGTTGATTCATTCAACATGGTTTGTCTCAGATGGTAATGACCGATGAATATATGAGTCTTTACACCAAGGTAGGTGAGTATAGATTCATCATCCTGACATTGAATGATGTTAATCGAAGGTGTATCATCATCGATCATTTTAGGATATAGGAAGGGAAGAGAGAGAGGAGCCTCGCCCTCACGTTGATAAGTCAGAGGCCCCAAGGAAATGGTGTTTATGAAAAAAAAAAAAGTTAGGAGGAATGGATTCTGGATCCATCGACTCTGTCGGTGAAGGTGGTGAAGAAGGTGGAGTGGGTGAAGAAGGTGGAGAAGGGTTGATGTCCTCAATGAGTTCAATGTGGGCCTTCTTGGTAGGTGGTTCAGCAAAGCCGATACCACTACGGTCGTTATGTTTGTGGGTAGTACATGGAATAATAGTGTATGGTGGCCTTGCTCGTAAAATCCAAAACCAAAACCCTTCCATGCACATCGGTGTAGGAAGGTGTGGGTGAAATGGTGATTGGTGAGTGGATTGGAGTCGAAAAGAAAATGGGTGGGTTTGTGATGGTGGTTCAGGTGTGTAAGTGGTAGTATCAAGTCCCCCATAGGTGAGATTGGTATGAAGGTGGGGAGGACCATAAAGGAGGTGCTCTCCTATATGGTGATCATAGTGAGGGTGTTGGTGAAGACTTCCATACTCTTGTGGAGTAAGGAATGTGTTGACACTATATAGGTGATACTCCCCTAGAGTGAGGCATTGAAAAATTCCTTCAAGGGATCGGTGGTTGGTATGTGGGTAGATGGATAGATGATGTGTAGAGGTTGGATCGGAGGTGGAGCTAATGATTGGGAGGTTGATGGTTTGGCCGTGGAGGTTGTGGTAGTGGTAGGAATGGAGGATGTAGGTGTGGTTGAGGTAGTGGTGCACTGGTGAGTGGAGGTGTAGGTGAAGAGGTAGTGGTCATGGAGGTAGATGCTTTAATGGGTATAAGCATGTCATTGGGTCGGTAAAGCATGTTGTAAGTTTTGAAAGGTGATGGGTCAGCTGGAATGGTATAGGTGTGTCCTTCATGCTCAAACTTTACACAATGATGCAAAGTGGAAGGAACACAACCCATGACATGAATCCAAGGTCTACCAAGCAACAAGTTATATTGAAATTCCCCTCAAGATGTAAAATAACTCTGGAATAGTGTGGGGGCCCACATGAACATGGAGGATGATGGTGCCAAGTGTAGAGGTGATAGCATCATTGAATGAATGCAACATGATGGGATGTTTATGCATGTAATTGTCAGGTATGTGCATTTGGTGAATGCATGGGAGGAGATGATATTAATGCTAGCACCCCCATCGATCATAACACATGTCGTACATGTATATCATCGATGTGGACAGAGATGAAAGAGAGCTGGATCTAGGTCATCGGTTTGGTGTGGTGTGATCTCTTCATCTGAGAAGCTGAGGGTGGCTACTTGGTGAGTAGGTGGAGGTGTAGATGAAGGTGGTAATTTGGTGAGAGAGGCTACATGATGGGTGTAATAATGGAGGCCACGGGTGTAGGGTCATTGGGTAAGACCTCAATAGATTGAAGAACCTCCATGAGAGCTTGATGATGGGATTGAGGTTTGGATGAGGTCATATAGGGACATTTTGAGGGGGATTGGTGTAGTTGTTTGAGCATCGCATGATGTGTAACCCCATTAGAAATAGGATATGTGGGGCCATGGATAGTGATTTTAGGTGTGGGTGTAGATGGTATGTTGGGTATAGGATTGGTTGGTGGGTTGGTTTCCTTTTCCTTTCCTTTATCCTTCTGAGCATGGGTAGCAACGTGGATCATGTTGATTTAGAGGCAGGGAGGTAGGTGAAGTAGGTGAGCCATGAAAGGTATATGACAAGAAAGGGAAAAAGCCAAGTGGTGGGAAGGAACCTTGTGAGATGAGTTGAGCACACGACATTTGGGTGGAGGTTTGGTGAGTTCTCTTGATGTGAACCATGTTAATTTCAAATCTTGGGGGTGGCTCTAAGAGTTGTGGGGGTGGAGGTCTTGGTTGTTGAGTAGGAAATGAGGGAAGAACTATGGGAATGGGTCGTTGGTGAAATGGGGTCCTCATCGAGAAGGTCATCATCGTCAAAGTTTTCTTTAGGAGGACACAACTGGATAAGAATGGTTTTCAAAGCCTTGTAGTTCTCTACATCGTGCCCTAGCACATGATGGTAGGCACAAATTTTGGTGTCGTCAAACCCCTTTGGTTTGGGTTTGAGAGGGTCATAAGGAGAGGTGGTAATGTGATGACAAAAGTTTCAAGGAGGTTGGTTAAGATTTTGGCATAGGATCCCGCTAGTGGATCACAATGGGAAGTGAAAGTGGGTTTGGGTGTAGGTGTGGCTGATTGTAGAGGAAGGGTCTTTGCATGAGGGGGAGTAGGTGAGCTATGGTTTTAGGTGTTGGTGTGGTCTTAGGTGTTGGTCGTGTTTTCTTGGGTAGGGGTATGGTAGATGAACTGGCAAGAGAGTGTGTGGTTGGTTTGACTACCTTATTGGAGGGTAGCAGATTTTTGTCTTTAGGTTGCACCTTCTTGGGTAAAGGTGATATGGGCACATGAGATCTAGAGGAAAAGTGGATGGTGGAGAGAGGTGAGTTACCCATGGGGATAACCGAGGTGTTGTGAAGGTAGATGGTGTGGGTGTGTAGGAGGTGTGAGGGAAAGAGACTGAAGTGTCATGGGTAGTGAAGAAGTTATCGATGGTATTGGAGGTATGGGTGGTAAAGATGTTGCAGGTGTGGGTGGAAGTTGTGTCGGGTGCTTGGGTATGTTAGAGGTTTGCGAGGGAGGAATGGGCTGTTGTGTTTTTAGTTTTACCGGTGGGTGGAGGTTTCTTAACCATGCTGGAAGGGTGAGGTCCTAAGATGGATGGAAGAAGGGTGAAGGTGATGAAGGTGTGATCGGTGAGGTTGGAGTATGAGATCTATGGGATTGGTTCTTCTGTTTGGGTGTCGGATTAGGTTTGGTGTTGGCTTTGGAGGATGTAGCTAAATCTAATTTGATGGGTGGATGAGTAAGGTTGGTGGTTGGGATGACCCCTAAGGTAGTAATAGGTTTAGAAAGGAAGATGATGTAGGTGTGGGTTTGGATGTAGATGCATGTTGGGTTATGGGTAGGGGTGTGAGTTGAGCCATGAGTGGTATCGTGGGAAGAATTTTTGATAGTTGTGGTTGTGTTTGGTTTGATTGGCTGAAATATTTTTGGATAGATAGTGGAAGTGTCAGCAAGTGACATCTGCATTTGTGTTGAGATAGGAAGTAGAAGATGCCCCCAAAGTAAGGCTCTATCCACATAATCTAGGTGATCGGCTAAGCATGAGAAGGAAATTTTGTAGGTGAGGTTGATGAGGATCCAATGGTGATTCCCATAAAATGTGTCTTAGAAATGGGGAATTTTCTAGCTTCTAGCTTAGACACATGTAGGTAAGTAAGAGAGCTGAAAGTAAGTCCGTAGGATCTTGGGTAGCTGATGGAGAATGGTCACCTAGAGGTAAAGGCATTTCTATTGGATCTTTGATAGGTGGAGGAGATGATGGGTGCTCCTCTATGGGTGGAGGAGATAAACAAGGGTCTCTTTGTGGGGAGGAGATAAAAAGAAGCATCTTCATGGGTGGAGAGACTACTGGGTGATAGATCTCTAGGTGGAGAAGCCAAAGGTGAAATGGTCTCGATGTTAAGGGAGGCTCCTTCATGGTGTGAGGAGGATGAAGGGTGTTCCTCTGTGGGTGGAGGAATAGGTGAAAGTGGGTTCAAGTGTAGGTGGAGGACTTGGGCTAGGATTTCCTCTATGGAAGGAATATGAGGTAATGGGGGAAAGGTGCATCGTCATTGAAAATAGCATGGACCTCGTGGGTATGGCTATCATGAGTTGAGGTCTCTCGGTTTGATCAGAAGAAGGGGCATGATTAGGAAATGGTTTCTTGAAGATGTGTAGGTTTTGATTGGTAGGTGCGTTAGGATTATCCAAGGTTAACTCACCTTTCTCGAGCATTTCTTGGACAATGTTTTTGAAAGTGATGTAATTTCCATCACTATGACCCTTTACTCGATGATAGTTGCAGAAGTCATGCTCTTTATACCATGCGGGTGTGGGGTGAGTAGGATCAAAACTAGTGTGTGGTTTTATGGGAGGAAGGGTGATGGCCCCAACTTTAATGAGATTTTCTAAGATAGAAGAATAAGGTTCCCCAATTGGGGTGTATTTCCATTGTTCCATCTGAATTGAAAAGTCTGAATGGGAGAGAGATTAGATGAGGGGTTAGCCTGATTTGATGGATGAGTTGGGCTGGCCTTGAGTACCACTGCGTTAGTGGTTCCCTTGGATTTTGAATAATTATTCTGTGGTTTTGAAGAAGAAGAGGTATCATTTGACTTAAATGTTGAGTTCTTATTGCGTAGTTGGATTTTCTTTTCTTTGATGGCCCGAATCTCTAGCTTTTGTGCCATGGTGAATGCCTCATCGAAGGTTTGGAAAGTCTGGACTACTGAGGGTTGGTGAGATATGTCTAGCACAAGCCCACGTGAAGAGCTCTATGAGTTTGGTTTGTGGTAGTTGGAATGTGAGTTGATTGATCAGGCTATGCCAATGAGTGAAAAAAATATGTGATAGATTCATCATCATATTGACGCGTAGAGTAGAGTCAATCATGGTAACCTTCTTAACAACATTGATGGAGAAGTGATCAAGAAGGCTTGGGCTACCTGATTAAATGAGAAGATAGAATGTCTAGGTAACCCACTATACCAGTCTAATGTGGGCCTAGTCAGAGACATGGGAAAGGTCCTCAGGAGAAAAGCATCATCATGGGTGATCAGATAACACCCATGTTTGAAAGACCACAAATGTTGTTGTGGGTCTTCTTTGTTATTGAAAGTGGTTAAATTTAGGCATTTCCCAATGCATGGGATATGGATGGATAGGAATGGATGGGTGGATAGGCTCATTACAAATCTCATCATAGGTGAGAGTGTTGTGTGAGCAAAGAAACCGATGCCTCCAATGTCTGCATCTTGTCCATCATTAACTTGATTAGGTCATTGGTAGGTTGTGATGGATGGGTACCTCCTGTAGTGTAAGGAGGTTGGTGTTGGGCATATGATGGAGGTGGCATTCTAGTATATGGTGCTTTATCGTATAGGTAGATTGAGAAGGAGGGAGTGAAATAGGGGTATGTACCCAGAATGAATGATAGATGAAATGGGAGGCTGTTGATAGTATGTATATGGAGGTGGAAGGGTCGTGGTGACCCTAGTAGCAATGGGGGCTAAGGATTGTGGAATAGAAAGGAAAATGTTTTGAAAAGGGGTAGGGGTCACCAACACTGGGGGTGGTTGTGTAGCTATGGGTATATGTGAGACAATAGGCATGGATGAGGTTATGTTTAGGTGGTTGGTGAAGGTATAGTGGATGTGGTGGGTGTCAATAGATGTGGTAGACATGGTGGTCATAGTAGGTATAGGGCCTAGCTATGAAAAATGATAGGGTAAGCAAGGTAGAGTGTGAGGGAGAGCGGAGCTAGAGGGGGATGACATGAGAAGTAGGAATGAGTGTGGGGGGATAGATATGGGCATGTCATATATCAACTGACCGAGGCATCTCGAGTGGATGAGTGGGAAAGATAAAACTGCAAGGTGAGAAGGGTTTTGGTCAAGGAGTCGTGTGAACTCCTCATCTCTGTGTAGTGATAGAGATAGGTTGGATAGGCTCCATGGGGGTGATAAAATGGAAGGTGGTGAAGGACTAGGTGTGGGAGTGGTTGAAAGCTGTGCATGGAATATGAGGGCATTTTTTGGCTTGGCGATGCATGTCAGCACCATGTGAACAAGTACTGATGTGGTAGGACTATTTTCTGTAAATGACACAAAAATACAACAAGAGATAGGAGAAAAATAGGTGGTGGTAGGTGAATTGGGGTTAAAATGTTAGCTAGAAAATTACAGGCTAGCTAATCGATGTCGGTTAGGGTAAAAATGCGACGTCATGAGTCAGGTAACCATGGTCGGTCATTGTGGAAAATGGATAGTTTGTCAAAACAAGGTAAAAGGCCAATAATTTGCCAAGTATATAAGATGTTGATGGAATTACCTAGGAAAGTGAATATGATGAGAGTGAGAGACTCGAACAAAAAAAAGAAGGTGAAATAGGTGTCCTTTTGGGTAGGTTAACCAAAAGAATAGTAAAAAATGACATGCCGGTTAGGTAAAACCGATGATGGTGGAGAGGGTAGCGGATGATGGTGATCACTGGACCGACACGATTCTGTGAAATTGAAAAAACGATGAAGAAAATGTGGTTGTGAGTTAAAATTAGATGTGGAATCAAACCTAGAATTCTGAGAATGATGAAAATATGGTCTAGGCACACTCAGATGAAGCTTGGAATACACCAACTATGATGAGGAGTGTGCAAGGGAAATAAGAAAATGAAGAATGTCCTCCTCACCTCAAAATGCAAGCCAAAAGAAACACTAAGAAAAATATGATCCTAAGAGTGCTTTTTCTATTATGTTTGTTCAACTTATGCTATTTAAGGACTGACTCATGAACTTTAGAATAGAATTTTTGGTGAGGATGGCTTCCTATGAAGAAGGAGATCTGAGGAGAGGTTTAGGTATGTTATGGTGGGGCGGGCTTTCTCTCGAAGTATGACTCGATAGAAATAATAGAGTGGGGTGCCCCCATATGTCGTGATCATGTGATCACCTACAGCTTCTTCCAGGAGAGATGTTGTTTAAGAATGTGTATATTTTCAATTTTGTGATGTTTGGTAAGACTCAGAGAGAGAGAAAGAGAAAGGAAGTGCTTTTCTATGATTTGTTTGTCAACCATCAGCTGGGAATGACTTCCAGCGTATAGGTTGCCCTCAATTAATGTGAGCTAATGTAGAAAAAAGTAGAATGAAATGAAATGATTTTAAACCCAAATGAAATGTTGAATTCGATGACACAAAAAGATGAATAGGAGAAGGGATGCTCTTTCACTAATGTGATACTAATGAAAGGGAAGAAATGTTTCTTTTTAAAGCACCAAAATATGATTGCTTTTAGACAATAGAAGAAGAGAAGATTCCAGGGGAGAAATTTTAATGTGAGAACCTTTTAGAAAGGAAACAAACATGCAAATTTTCACCTAGAAATGAAAAATGCAAAGAACCGAATGGGTCCCACCGGGTGTGCCAAAATGTTTCACTGATTCTAGATCATTTCTTTGAATGTTGATGAAACAGATAAGGGTAAAGGGCTAGGAGGAATACCTGTTGAAATGTTGGTTGTAGGTTGTTGTGCGCGTATGACTTCTTGATCCATCAGCTGATCGTGAGAGCTTCCTTTTTGCTTGGAGGAACTACCTGAAATGGAAAACAAGACCACCAAATAAAAGTTAAACAATATATGTAGTGGACTACCTAGCGTATGCTAGATCAGGAAGTGTGATACTCCCTAGATGGTTGTCAATCCATTATTTAAAACAACTTAATGCTAATAATAAAGGAAATCCTACTGTAGTTAAAATGATTTAGGTATCTCATTCATTATCTACAATAAGAAAATTCATTCACAACAGGCTAAGCTATGATTGAATCTGAAGGTCAAGGTCTCTGTCAGAGTATTGGTATTGGTCAGGGTCTAAGGTTCTGGGCTGTTTTGGGTATTTGGTGGAGGTTTTAAGCTTTGTTCTTGGTTTGAGGGTAAAAAACACAGAGACCGACGTCGGTCTAGTATGACCGATGTCGGTTTAGGTTAACGGCGTGAGGTTGTGGGTGGGTAACCGGCGTCGGTATGGTGGGGTATAGGAAACTCAATAAAAACTTGATGTGAGGGTAGATCTAAGGCTAAATGGAAATGGAAAGGGAAATGGACAAGGTCATGTGGGTCTTAGGTATACTCGGGGATTGATTAAAAAATCTGGGTATGGGAAGTTAATGGTGTGGGTGAAGGAATGGTCAAGTTTGCATGGAGGTAAATGGTGGGGGAATGGGAATGGGAGTAGAAACTAATAACAGAAGTAAAAGAGTCTACTAAAATGACAATGGACAAGTGTTGGTTAACAAAACACTTACTATTATATGAGCTTGATGTCTAGTTGGAAATGGTGGGTGATCAAATGGAAGGAACTTGGTGTGGTCTTTGGCACTTCCCGGATGCTCCGTGAAGGAAAATGGCTCTGTGATTGCTTTTGGTGTTGGTTATGGATGCTCTGATGCATGTATGAATGTTGGTTCTACTTGCATGTAGCTCTGGTTTCATCTCTTGCTCTCAAAAGATGTGCCAACCTCTCAAAAATGTGCCCAACCTCGAAATAAGGTTGTTTTGGGGATTAAATGGTAACCGATGGTGGTTCGGGTTGACTGGTGGTGGTTTAGGGTAACCGGCGTCGGTTAGGGTGGGATTTCCTAGGTTTACTAAACTGGGTAGATCCCTTGATTTTCTTGGATCTCGTTCATTTTTTCTCCATGGATTAGAATGGAAGCTTCCTTTCTAACATGTGGGAATGTGGTTAGAGGGAATGTAGGCTTTGATTTTTAGGGTTTAGGTAGGTCTTAGTTAGTTATGGCAACATACTAAGAATAGGTCTTAGGGTGAGGTGGCTAGATGAGGTGTATAGGTGAGGTGGATGTTTTTGTCAAATTTATATCTCAACACCTATGGAAAAGTGGTCCTTTCGATTAGAAATATTCAAGTGTGAAATGGTGATTTTTGCATTTACGGTTTGATCACATTTTGGCCTTATATTATTTCCAAATTATTTATCCTTAAAGAAAGATTCATTTAAGGCGTAAATGGTGATTTTCTTGCATTTACGATTTGTGGTGTGTTTTCCCCATTAAATCTATATCTCGACATCTATGGAAACATGACCCTTTTAGGTTGGATGCGGCTCGGTGGGGCACTTTGAAACTCTAAAGCCCACTTAACATCAAAACTTATCCATGTGGAGGGCCGATGCTCATCTAAAATTTTTCCTTTTGGTTTGACCCATGATTTGTGCTAGGAGACACACGGAGGTATCGCATTTGCCTTGCCCAGACTTAGACATTTTTTTATGCTGCTTGGTGTAGCTCTTTGAGACCATGTACACATGGAGGGTTGGCACTCATTTGAGGATCCACCTCGGGGTTCCACCTAACGATTTCCCCAAGGGGACATGTGGTGAGCCCACACTTGTTCGAGTGAGTCCCGCTTTGGGGACCATCTTAATGTTGTGTTGAGCAAGAGACATGTGGATAATTCTATCAGCTCCTCTTTATACTTAAAATTTTCAAGAAACTTTCTAAAGGCCTAGGACACGTGGAGGGACTGTGCCTATTTGGGACCGGCCCCTAAATTTTATTTTGAAGAAGCACTAGGAGGACACTTTGAGGCTTCGCTCACTCTTCCCTTGCTTGGACTTTTCAACGACCAAGGAAAACTATGTCAGACCCTAAACACATGGCACCTTCCACTGATCCTTCAAAATTTTCAATAACTCTACCGAAATGAGACACGTGGTGAGCCTACGCTTGTTTGGGATCTCCTCTTTTGAGGACCATCCCAAAGGTGTGCCAAGGTGAAATGTGGAGGCTTTGCTGGTCCCTTTTCTTGAGATTTTTCAAAAGACAAAAGGCATTTTCTTAGGCCCGGGGCACGTGGAAGGCTGTGCTTGTTTGGAAACTTTCCTCTGTACCTCACCTTTATAGTTGTGCAAGAAAACATGTGGAGGGATCTAATCTAAAGTTGAGAAGGGGCACAATCATCGGTTGTTGTGCATTGCATATGTTTTTCTGCCATTTTGATCCAAGACTCCTGGAGATGTGAAATTCCTTGTCTTTTTTTATGCGTAAAGTTCCATTGAATTGATTTATAACTTAATTTAATGAGTCCATGGATTGTTAAGGTTGATATTTTAAAGTTGGAAATGCTTGGGCACTTGTAAAAATGTGCATTACTAGAGAAGTTTGATGCGGGACAAAGTTATAGAGGAAAGAAAGGGAAAAGGATGAAATGATAGAGGTTGCGGGAACAAAGGATGGAAAATGTGTTTCTTCGAGGGAGAAAAGGATTACATCGGATCTGACTATACAGAGCCTCCGGAAAATGATTAAAATAGGGATATATCACATGAAAGAATAAAGAGAATAATTAGAAGGACTATCAAAAATTTGTGGCATGGCATCCTAGTCATTAGTCCAGGGTCTAGGAAATGTGATCAATTCATGATTTGTCCAACTCGGCAACCTTTTTTTGAAAATTTCTTAAACGTCAATTTTGAGACAAATTGGTAACAAGCAAAGGTCCCTTGAATATTATTCTTTTTTGGGGGGGAAATTTGGGATGAGTGAGAAATTAAAATATATAAATGCAATCAGAATACCCTTTCAAATGGTCGGGGTTGAATTCTTAAGATAAAATTTGAGAGAGCTCATCTTCCTAAGAGACTAATCGAGAAACCTATTAATTTCTGTGTTTTAGATTTCAATCACGTCAAGTTGGTTACAAGTGTACATCTATTGACAAGCTTTGAGTCTGTCAAAGAAAATTTCTCCTATTTGATGAATCTAATCAATTCCGAGCTAATCTATGTCAATCTTGGAGTAATTTGTGTCTACTTTATTTTAGAATGTCTACGAGTAGTTTTTCTTATTTCTATTGAAAACATGTGTTAAAGTCCCTCTAAATCACATAGGATCTTGTCCCTATGATCTAAGTGCAATGAGATAAATAATTTAAAATCACTTCAATGTCATTTATTGATAAATATTATCTATAAGCCTTTGAGTGTATCTTAGGCATGAGGAACTAGGGGTCTTTGATGTTTAATTGAGTCTTTATCTCGAGCCTTCATGTTAGATTCTTAGAGATTGTATGAAACCATGAAAATCGGGCCTCCATTGATGCACACCTTCGGTTGAAGGAATATTTTAGCTATTTCAAATCTTTTTGTCATTTAGCTTTTCAATTGTTGTGAAGTCCCTCAAAGATCTGGTATAATAAACTTTATCTGCTTAATCTCCCACAAAAATTATTCAAAAACAATAATCCATCTTGAACTAACCTTTTTCCCCATGTGTCCAAAAATATATAAATTCTCTTTGCCAAAATATGCGAAGCAATCAGGATTCCATAATGTCTTTAGTAACCTTTAACCATGTTTAGGAAATATCACCATTCTTTAGAAATGACAACTTGTGAGAGTTAAATTATGGTGCATTGATCATATTTTCCCAAGGCCCCCTTTTAATTTTGTGTAAAGAAGGATATCTTCATTCTCCTTCACCGTGAGAGGTTACAAAATGGTTCCTCTCATTTGGTCAAAAAGTACGACCTAAAGCAATGAGGATAAATTAAATTATTAATGAAGGTGTTGTCCATTTCTCTAATTCTGAGTGAAAAAGAGACAAAAATCCTATCCTGGCTACAAAATGACTCATAATAATATCTGTGTGTTTCTGAGTGTCCTACTAAATCTGTGATGCTTCTCGGTTTCTAAGGGAGAATCAATTTGGATACCAACACTAGAATGACACCATTTTCGGGGACTATTTGAACAAAGGTGTACACATACCAACCCTGGTAATGTTTCTTACATGATCTAAGTGTAAATACATTGTTGAAACATCATCTTGTGTCTAGATTTGTAAGAATCAAGCAAAGTTACAAGTTCTACGTGTAATATTTCTAGTTTGTGTTGTTTTTACACTAAGTTTACATCATCAAAGTTAAATATGGGTAAAGGAAGGTTAGATCTATGAATATTTGCATGAATTTAGTGTTGTGCAGGACATTTGTGAGACTAATTTTAGTACATTTACACAAATAAGGTGAAAATCCTTAGTGGTGACTTTGTATTGAATGAATTTTTGATAAATGTCCAGTGTCTTAACCTCTATGAATTGCAATTTATCACTAATCTTTGCAAAGATGGAAGGAAGAAGATATTTCTTTGCTAGAGACCCTACCAGAAAGTTGTTTCTAGAGCTAGGAAAGATGAATTCAGAAGGAAGAAGAATTTAGAAAGTCATTAGAGATCGAGAACTCAAGAAAGGAATTATCAATTATCGAAGGCCCGATCATCTTGTCATTGAATATTGTCATACTTCCTCAAGTGCTTTTGAATCAGGTAGTCTCTTTGTAAATCCAAATTCTCCAACTAGAGAGGGCCCTTCTTTTGTATTTGAAAAATTTGCATCTCATTCTGTCCCTGTGTTCTCCAAAGCTGATAGGATCTTCCAAGAAACAAAGTTTCTAGAGAACATTCATTTTGAGAATTTTATTCATGTTCCCCACAGACCCCCTCACTCCTCATAATTTTTTTTCTCCTATAAGATCACCTCCCCAAAACAATATGGCCTAACCCCCACCAAGAACTCCATTTTTGTGAATGCTTTTGGTCCTATAGATTTTGAGAGGTATAGATAGGTATCTAAATTATGTGCCCCAAGATGTTAGAAATATATTGCCTAAATTTCAAGGAAATAATGTCATTCGGGGATCAACACTTAAAGCTTTTTGTCAACATGATGCAATAATTTGAGATTGAATTTGAGGATGTGTACATAAATTTGTTTATTCATACTCTAGAGGAGGATGCATAGGACTGATATAAATCTTTTCTAGACAATTCCATTGATTTATGGATAGAGATGAAGAATGCTTTTATATTGTAGTATGGAGATAAAACAGACCCTAGGTTTCTTTTATCGAGAATTTAAAAATATAAAAAAAGAATCCAAATGAGTATATTCATGACTTCAATACAAGGTTCAATAAGACCCTAAATAGGCTACATGTGATCTTGAGGCCAAGTGATGTTTCTTGTTTAATAAAATACTATGATGCTTTTGATAAGAAAGATACCTATTATTTAAGAGACAAGAACCCAACAACATTGAGGCAAACCTTCACCATGTATTTTTAGATTAAAAATAATATCAAAGTAGTCAATAAGCCTCCTAAGAGGGAATTTATTAAGTTGATTAGTCCATAAAAGCCTCAATCAAGTAAATAGGTGGATCACGGAGGAGGTTGTGAAAACTTTGGTCAGAGTTGTTAAGGAAATATCCTATAAACTGGCCAAAGTAGAGAAGGGGATTGGACAAGGTTCCTAGGGTCAGCATAGGCCACAAGGTCAAGAAATATTTTCCAATCATCCTAGAGGTGATTAGAGATCTGATGATAGAGGAAAAGGACTCATGGGATTAGGAAATAGATAGCCCCAAGCCCGTGAGAATAGAATTGTTCTGATCCTTTGAATTGCCAGAGTTGTTGTTGTGGAAGAAGCTAATGAAATTAAGTGGTGTGATCAATGTTTCTTACCACATACCCCATGTGATGAAGACAAATAAGTTGAGGAAGTTGATGATAACACTGATGATGATGTGTGTATGGTGGGGTGTTCTACAATATCACAGTAAGGAGTAACTTCGATTTGAATTAATCAGTTAGAACTGCTACAGATTTTCGGGATTACATCCATCAAGTATCACCCCTTCCTCCCTCTCATACTTTTGAAATATATATGGTACAAAATTTTGAATTACCTAGTAATAATTTTGAATACTTAAGGGCACTAATAATTAAAAAGTATGATGGAGGAATCCCTTCTGAGGAGGATAGGAAGTTTTTAATGAATGTTTTATTTGGCCATGAAAAGGAATATAACACTAGGAGTAAATTTGTCAAAGGGGAAAGACCTCGAGCTAAACCAAAAATCCAGTTCTCACCAATATCTCAAAAGAAACTCCTAATAAAGATACATATGGAAAAATCTTTGTCCCCAAGAAGAACTGGTATCCCTACCCATGCTCAGACCATGAAAAATCCTTTTCTGTTAGATGAATTTCTTAGTCTTCCTCAAAATGCTACTTTCCCAACTATGTTCCTTATGACATTGCCAAATCTGAGTTAGATCAAGATTTTTGTTCCAATTGTTGAGCTGCTTAGGATTCTTGAGCACAAGAAAAGGATCTTTGAGTATTTTGGATTGAATGAAGAAAAGATTACCCAAGGAAGAAATGTAAACAATGTTAAGACTCCACCTACCATTTCAGATTTGAAAAAACACCAAGTGCTAGAATAAATAGATGAGCCACTTGAAGTATATTTGGGAACATCTTAGTTAAGTCCTAGTTGAATGTAGATCCATTTTTCACCACTCGATTATTAAGGACATTTGTTACATAATTGTATGTTTGATTATGGAGCATCATGCAATGTTATATCAAAGTGACATCCACTTATGGGAAGTGCATTTCCATGGATTCTAGAGAGGTGCCGGTGGTTAGATGTGTCAAGGGTCTAATAGTGCAACTTGGAGCTTACCCAGGCAAGAACTTAAAACTAGATGTTGTTATTGTTGATTGCCTTGCCAAATGGGGAATGATGTTATCAAGAAAGTGGGTTGTTAGTGTTGGTGGTAGTGTGTAAATGGATATTTCTTTTTCCACTATACCTATTGAGGGCATCCTTGTAAAGTTTTATGGTGAAAATAAGATGCTACATCTCATTGAGGATCCCAATAAGGCTTCCTATGAAGTGTTATACACGACACAGCGATGCAAATAGGTTTGTTGGATTTTTGATGGTAAAGAGAACAAAATGGATCAATGCAGGTATCTTAATCAAGTAGGTTATCCTTGGACTTTTTTTTTTTATTAGATTAGGAAAAAAACAAGGATCGGCTCAGGGGCTAGAAAAAAAGAGAGGAACGCAACTAGAAACAAAATAGGAAAAAAAAAAACCAGAAAGGGGTCCTAGAAAGATGAGTTAAATAGGATTAACTCTTACATTGTAGGATCTGGACCCCAGAGAGGACAAAAAGACCTAAAATAGGACACCATAGTTTGCTAGTAGTCCACACATAGTTCAGAGAACAAAAAACCTCCGCAATAAGCAAAAAACCACCAGAGGCCCCAAGCTAGCAGCAACCATCCTAGATTCTAGTACCACCTACTCCTCCTCCGAGATACTTATGTGAAGGTTGAATCTCCTCCTTTTATTTTCCCCTTCAATCCCCTCCACTCTGTCAAGTAGAACTTTAACCTAAATCTCCAGCTCCTTCATTCTATGTTTTATCTGGACCTGATCCATGACCATCTTCTTTGAAATGTTGATGATGTTCAGAATGGACTCCCTTTGCCCCTCGTTCATGTCCTCCATGGCTTTTAGGACCCCTTCTAAATACAACATCTTCCTGCTCCATTCTTCAAATATAATGGGATCTCCCACACATTCATTCTTCCTCGAAGCACTGGCTTCCCCAACACCACCCTCATTTGTGTCTTTATCTTTCTCATTCCCCCAGAGGATACCCTTACCCACTTTCATTTTAGTTAGAAACTCCACAAGAGTAATATCATCTTCCTCATCTTTCTCCTCCAAGGCCATTGTCAAAGGATAATCCAGAACTGGTTTGCCATTCTTAACCAGAAGAAGAATTAGGCCCTCACGGAGGGGCAACTCAGATTTCTCATTCTGGAAAGCCATCAATGAATTCAAAAGAGAGTGACAAGAAAAAAGGGAATACTAACCATAAAATTATGATGGAACATGTTGAGGAAGGTCATGTGATTGGTATATAATTTTCTATACTTACCCTCTAGCGTAATATATTTCATAACTTGAAGGAAAACATCCTTCCAAACCATAGGAATGCACGAACGCGTAATGCCATCTCGTGAAGAAGTAACAAGTCTCCTTGCCAATGAAAAATTGATCAATCTTTATGTCTCTATAGGTCATTTCCTTGTAGATATTTAACCCTTCCATCTTCATATCAGTCACCCTAGCAATATTGGACTCCGAGACCTCAACCTCTATGCCACGGATAGTAAAAACCCCCTCTTTCTAGGAATTTCTGAAGTCCTTTGATAGAGCTAGGTCATGACCATGTAATTTAGCAATATAATTTCCAAATCCTCCAAATTTAAGCTTGTTCCAAAGATCCTAGTTACTCTCCTCCATGTTCTAAGCTGGTGGGTTCCACTCAAATCCTATCTACACATCTCAAAAGTTATCGTCCTAGCAAAATCTTTCCATAACCAACAAGTTGTTCACCCTATCAAAGGTCTAATAGAAAAAATGCTTTTCTTAAAAGCTAGAATGGTACTTGGAATAATTTTCCCCCACTTTTGTTGGCATCATTTATCCTAGCGCCTTCTATCCTTAATGATTTCATGATTAATATTAGGGGTAATATCTCTACTTTGCACCAAAATTTGTATTCATTACTAAGGACTCCCACATTGGGCATCTTGTCCACACATTTATTTCCCTACCTCAAGGTATGATTGATAGATATATTATCAAAATACTTTAACAATTCCTTGATATCTTGAATGATGTTTTTTAACAACCAATTGATCTTACTCCTATTGAGGAGAGCATTTATAAAAATTAAGGAGTCACCTTCAATATGGATGTCCTTAAGGCCTTTTTCCTTAGTAACCAAAATACCCCATAGGAGGGCTCTAGCTTTAGCCATGTTATTAGTCTGCTTTTCCAAGGGACCTATATAAATGAACAACCAATCACCCTCACTATTCCTTAAGATACCCCCTCCCTAGCTTGAGCAAGATTCCCCTTTGAATCCCCATCAAAATTGATCTTGATCATATTTCCCATAGGTCTAATCCAGTAAACATTCTTACCAGGGCTTTTAATCTTGACCAAACTATAGGTGAACTTATCCAACACTTCCTGCTCCCCTTTTAGGCAAGGATTTTTTGTTTTACCTTTAAACAATTTGAGATTTTCCTTTATGACAGCTAGGATTTTCCTTTTATCCACCACAATCAGAGGTTTCTGATCTCTAAAAACACTATCATTCCTTATTTTCCACAGACCCCATAAGAGATGAGGTAGAGTAATCTTCTAGGCCCAGGCCAGATAAGGAAACCTAAAAGGGCTCTCCCATTGAGTACAACAATCCTCCATATTCGAAGGCATAATCCATTGCATGTTGAAAAGTTCCGAAATTAGCGAGAAGACACCTTTAGAGAAAGGGAAATGTAAAAAAATGATTCACATTCTCTTCCGCTCTCTAACAAAGAGTGCACCTATTAGGGATCTGCATTCCTCTTTTTATAAGATTTCAACTAGCAGGATTCTATTTTGAAGCTGCGCCACTAATAAAAAATATTGATCTTAGGGATCAAGTCCTTGATCCATAACTTACCCCAATACTCTTTTTGAAAATATTTCTTGAAGTGTAAGCTATAGGAAGTTTTAATAGAATATTTTCTAGAGTCTTCCTCTTTCCAAATAATGGAATCCTCCTTAGTTTGGAAGATGGGGATGTGGAATTCCACGAGCTTCTTATTGAATCCTCAAAATTCCCAATAGGATAATCAATACTATTATCTGGCCCCCCGGATTCCGAAGGCCATGTGATGGTGTGAGGTTGGAAGGTGTTGATGACCCATTGGAAGGTTGATTTGAAGCTCCCTGGTTGAGCCCTAACCAGTGTAGCCAAGTCGACATACATAGGGCAAGGAGGAAGATTGAATGAAGGGAGATGTACAATAACAAGTTGCTAGATGTCGGAAGTAAAATTGTTTAAGGTATGAGCATTGGAAGTGTGGTCCAGCGATCGATAATCCCTTTTAGTGTGTGGCAGAGTGATAACCAAAAGAACACAATGTTAGATTTATGAGATTAAAAAAGAAGGGAGTGTAATAGATCATTTTATGGTGTAAAATGAGGGCTATAAGAGAATCCTCCTTAGTTTGGAAGATGGGGATGTGGAATTCCCTGAGTTTCTTATTAAGATCTTGAAAAGGTTTGATAGCACCATCATAATTAGGAGGGACAATGGTTTCCCATTGGACCTTATCATCGAGAATCCATAAATATTTTATCCATATTTTACCATTCTTCTCATAGAATTGAGCCACCTCCTTCCATATATCACGATCGGCTAAAGGGAATATTCAATCCAACTATCCCACAAAAATTGGATCATGTTCCCTTGTTCAATGATGGATAAGTATCCCTTTGAGAGGATATATTTCGATTCCAATAGAGAATTCGGAAGAAGGATCCTTTAGGGAGATTTTCATGAAAGAAGAATGAATCAAATATGCCTAAATTCCACAGATATTTCTTTTTTATTATATCAATCCATAGTCTTTCCTCTCTAGCAATTCTCCAGCTAGCTTTAGCAACCAAATATTATTTCATGATAGGTATACTTTTCAAACCTAGGCTGCCACACATCTTTTTCCTAGTGACCTTCTCCGAGGCCACTAGAGGGAATTTAAACTTTTACGAGGCCCTAGCATAGAGAAATATCTTCGAATTTTTTCCGAGCATCAATAATTTTGGCGGGAGTTTAAAGAGAGACATAAAGTAAATGGGGACACCTTGAAGAGATCTCATAAGGAGTTAAATCTTTCCAACTTGTGAGAAGGAGACCTTTCCGGGAGGAAAGTTTCTTTTTAACTCTTTCCAATAGGGCATTCCAAATAAAGATGTCGGGCCTTTTGTTTATAAGAGGCATTCCTAAGTAAGAGTCTGGAAAACACTTGATTTTGCAACCCGAGAATGTGAGATAGCCTTAATTGGACTTGTTTATCCACATTAATAAAGTAAATAACACTTTTGATAAAATTAATCATATGCCCTAAGACCAACTCATAGTCCTTGAGAGTAAGTTTGAATTTGGTTGCTTCTTGGGCAAAGGCTTTCCCATCAGGAAGTTATCATCAAAAAATTGGTTGAGGCATATTGGAGGGAGACCATTAGAAATCTCAATTCCCTGAATGCTCTTAGAAAGAAAATCCTACTTACAAATTCTACTTAAATATTCAGCCATTATAACATAGAGGAAAGGAGATAGGGGGTCACCTTGTCTCAAGCCTCTACCAGCTTTGAAGAATCCCTCTGAGCTGCCATTAACCAAAACCGAATAACTAGCAGTAGATATGTAGGTCATAATCATTCTAACCAGAGTATTATCAAATCCCACTTTATTTAGAATGGCACCAAGCAAAGACCAAGTAATCTTGTCATAGTCCTTGTGCATATCTAAGTTAAGGAACATAGCTGATCTATCAGAATTAACAATGGAGTGGATGGATTCCTTGATCACCATAATACTATCAGTAATCTACCTACCCAGGACAAAAGCACCTTGATTTTTAGAGATAAAATGGCAGAGAACCAATCTGATTCTACCAGCTAAGATTTTAGTTAAGACTTTATAACTCGTGTTACAAAGACTCGATCGTCTAAAATGTTTGAATTCATTGGACCCAAATTTTTGGAATAAGGACCAAGAAAATATTATTAAGCTGGCTGAGAAGCTTCCCATTATTGAAGAAATATTTGACCATTTCAATGACTTCTTTCTTAATCAGCTCCCAAAATTTACGGTAAAATAAAGCCTCAAAACTATCAAGCCTAGGAGACTTGTCGGGTTCCATAACAAAGACCACAAATCTAATTTCCTCCTTAAAAGGGATCCTTAAGAGCTCATGATTTTCTTCAGGGGAGATGAATTTCTGGAATAGGTTCAGGATATTGTTTTGATTCTACTCCTCAATCCCCTAACCTTGCTGAAAAAGATCCTTGAAATAGTTTATGATGACTTGATTTAATTCCTTGCTCTCCAAAATTATCTCACCATTCTCATTCCTAATTTCATTTACCTTGAGGAGGTTTGTGCGGGAGGTGGCTGAAAAGTGGAAGAAATTGGTTTTCCTATCCCCTTCCCTAAAGCATTTCACCCTCGACTTCTACTTCCAAGAGTAGAATTCTTCCTTAGCCAAGATGACATGATACTCAACAAAAGATTTTGTTCCTGCTCCTTTAGAACCGGATTAAGACCATCAAGAGTGATAAGCTCCTCAATATTCCTTAAATATTCAACCACTCTACTTTTTTCCTAGAAAATATTACCAAAGACCTCTTTGTTCCAATTTTTGAGACAACCTTTGAGATGATTTAATTTGTAACTGAGTCGGTAATTGGCCACCCCAAAGACCTTGATATTCCACCACTCTTGTATTCTATTAAAGAGGTCATGGTGGTCTAACCAAATATTTTCAAATATGAAGGGTCTAGCTTTCTTGACTAGATTTAGACCTAGATTAAGGAGGATAGGATTATGATCAGAGCCAATTCTTGGGAGAGTCTTCAGATAGTAAATTTTATTGATCATATAGAGATGACTTACAATAAACCTATCAAGTCTAATTTGGATAAGCTCCATCCCAACTCTCCTATTAGCCCGGAAAACTTAGAACCTTCCAAATCCTAATCCACCATACCATTATTGTTAAGGAACTCAAAGCAAAGTTCTCCATACTCTCAAGTAAAGGAAGTGATGCCCCCATTTTTCCCCCAAAGAAAGGGGGGTGTTGAAATCTCCTCCAATAATCCAGTCTTTATCTTTGAATAAATTCCTAAAATTAGAGAAATCTTGCCACAATTTTCTTCTCTCACTTACTAGATTAGGAGCATAAATGTTGGAGACATACCAGGATTTCTTTAAGGTCATATTCTTAAAGCACATTGCCACATGCCCCGAGAATAACAAGTATAGGAATACCTAGCACAATGATGGGATCCCAAAGTGTGACTACTCCTCCAAATGATCCCAATGAATTGCACCCTTCCCAACAGTTATCTTTCCAAATAGACCTTCCCACTTCTTTAAATATTTCCATACTCATTTTAGTTTCTTGAACCATGAAAATATCTAGTTTTATTTTTCAATCTAAGATCCTTCGCTATTCTATGTTTGTTATATGGTTATTAAACCCCTAATGTTCCAGGAGAGAAGAATCATTTAAAATTTCTTATTATGGGGAACAATTCCCCATATTTTTACGAATACATGCATCCACTTCCTTTCTTGAACTTGTCTCCCTTACTTCCTTATTACTTTTTTCCGCCCTTTTGGCTAGAATCTTTCTTGAAGTTCGCTCTTGAGCTACTACAGTGTGACAGGTTTGCATTTACACATAGGTGTTTTTGGTGATCCTATCACCTCATAGGTGCCGACTAGAAAATCTATTAGGATCCCAAACCCATTTGACATTGTTAAATATTCTTCTTTTCTTTGTCTAAATGATCTCTGTCCTATAGACGATGCTTCATCCAATGATAATCCATCAGTAACTTGTAGAGAAAATTTGTTGCCTTCCATATCTTTTCTTTCCCTATCCTCAAAATCTTGGATTTCTTCTTCCAACACCTGATGAATAGGCTCATCATCATTTTCTTTAGTTTCTTTATTGGTACTTCTTTATTGTTGAGTACTAGTCACCACTCCTTCCTCTCTAGTTTTGATAAGTAGATTCAAGGGCTCTACTTCAGGGTTTGTCTAGAGAACCTCATGTTCCTTGATTTCAACAACCCTTCCATTCTTCCCAATCCTTTTCCATTCCTTCACCTCTTTTTCAGTCACCATATTTTGAGGCATGACTTTTACTTCAAACTTCTTCTTTTTGAGATCTGGACAAGAGTGTTGTTCATGACCCACCAACTTGCAATTTTTACAAGCAAATGGGGTAGGAACATAATCAAAATGCTACACACAATCACCCTCGGGGTCATAAGATTAATATTACTTTCCAAACATGACTCTTGACACATATTCACATAGAATCTGGTATGATTGAGTCTAGTTTTTGCTTTAGTTCTTGGATCTAGACCAATAGGTTTTCCCATAATTTTCACAATACCAAAAAGGACCTCCGGTTCCCAAAATTCCAATGGTAAGCTCGGCGGGTTGACCCATATCGAAACTCCGTAATAGGATTCCCATAAGGATTGAAATCCAACTCTCATTTCGAATAGTTATATGAGATTTTCCTATGAACCATGCTCCTTCTACCAAATTTTTGCCACATGATCCTTATTAAGAAGAATATCGAGAAGTATTCATTAGCATAAGCTAAGACATCAATGGTTCCATTAGCCACCCAACATCTCTTTGCCAAACCTCTAAAATAATCTATATTTGGTCTAAAGCCCATACATTTTACAAAGAGTGCCCCTTCCATGGAAACTTTAGTTTTAGCCAGAAAAGAGGTAGGAATTTGAGGGATAGATTACCTTTTTCTTTTTACGGTTCCAGACTCTTTGTGACACTTTGATCCTAATTCCCCCAAAAAAGTTCCACCCATGTGCTTGGTCTCCCATCCTTTTCCCTATTTCCAATGGGCTCCATGATCACATGATCCTTTGGCGGAGTTACGCTTCCATTCCCCCTACAGATTCAGCTCTGGACATTCCCACTTGCTTTCAAAATTTGAAAAATCCTGCTCTGCTTCCACTCTCGCTCCTACTCCTTGAACATTGTTGTTTGATGGGGCTTTCTCTAAATTTGGAAATGGTGCTAGTATTGTTTTGATATCTCCAAGATAGGAAGAGTTTGTTTTCTCTTTTAAACTCAAATTTGAGTGCACTAACAATATTTTTGAATATGAAGCACTACTCTTGGGTCTAAGGATTGCTTGGAAGTATGGTATTAGAGATATGATTGTTAAAGGATATTCGAGAGATAATTGTCAAGCGAGGTTAGAAAAATGTATGTAATAAAAAATCAGATAATGAAGCGGTATAAGCATGCGGTATGGGATTTCACTCGAGATCTTTGAATCCTTCAACATAATACATCATGATAGGAAGAAAAATAATCTAGCAAACAGTTGGCTAAATTAGGGTCCAGATTTGAAAATTATATTATATCCCCCTATTGTGAGTATAATGTTGAGGTATTGACTAGGCCATTTATTCGGACAATGTTAAACAACGACAAGTGTCTCGAAAATGTCACCAAGGTGCAAAAGTTTTTGTAAAACCAAGGATAATTTGTTGATCAACGTATAGATTGGGAGCCAATGGTTTATGAGATGATTGAAAGGAGACTCTGTTTGGAAAAAACATCATTCGATTGAAGACTAATACTATTCCCAAAGGTTTAGTAGCACTTGAATCAAACTTTGATAATGCTAATTACATTGTCAACAAACACATATCAACCTCGAGGGATGTGGAAGACCACAACCTCGGCACAAAGGATAAACCATGTAAGATCTGGTTGGGTAAAAATCGAGCTTGGATGAAAAGCAGCCATATGTCTAATTGTTGAAGAAATACCAGGACTGCTTAGCATGGTCTTATTTTGAATTGAAAGCATACAAAGAGGATATTTTCCAGCACAAAATTCCCTTGGAATTTTCTACCAAGCCATTTAGGTAGAAATAGAGGCCAATCAATCCACTCCTTTCCCTGAAGATGCAAGAAGAATTGAAAAATTGAGGGATGGAGGAATCATACAACCCATAAGGTACACATCATGGGTTACAAACTTAGTACTGTCGAGAAAGAAGAATGGAGACATAAGGCTATGTGTGGACTTTAGAAACCTAAAATAGAGCATCAATGAAGGATAAATAACCTCTACCAAATATGTTAGGAATATCTTGATTAGTGCTTCACATTATAATATAGTTTGTGTATTATTAATTACGGAAATGTAAAAGAAATTACTATTGTAATTAGTTGTTTTATAAACAACTAATATTTGTTGGCTTGTGTAGTGGTTAAGTAGGTTGTACTCACCCACGTAAATAGGTTTGATGGAGTTAGTGGTTATACTTGTTTCCTAAATTATAGGAACAAGCTATTCTATATATTCATGTAATACAAACCTGAATGAATATAGAAGGTGAATTATTATTCCGTGAATAATATTTTCTGTGCAAACCTGGTGTGTGGTTATTATTTGGTATCAGAGCAAGATACAATCCTAAGATGGAGAAATAGAATGCAATAGGGGCAATGTCTGATTTTATTACTACCCCAATTCATGAGATCCTGATATATTCCTTTTGAGTGTAGGTTTGTTTGTTTGTTATTGTGAGTACAAAAATTGTTATCAAATTTTGTAGAAGTGCAGTTGTGCCAGGAGCATCCAGTGAAGAGGAGACATCTATTATCTATAGTGCAGTCCAGAAAAATGGTGACTTCATTACATAATCCAGGTCTTACTTGCATGTATAGTTAAAGACACCATTCATGTTTTTCAAGCATTAGTTATAGATCTGAAGGACGTCAAAACATTTCCAGTTCATCATCATACAGTGCATTCTCTAGCTAACAAATCAATTGTAGATCCCTCTACATTGGTAGTCGTATCACATTCTTTGCACTCGAGATATCAATGCTACATTAAAATAACACCTGATAGCTTGCATTCTACCATGTAGGGAGACAAATCAGTCAAAGGTTTCATAAGCTCCCTTGATTTGGTATTTGCTGCCATCACTTTCAAATATTAGTGTTCAGGAAGATCCAAATACACATCGAGCTATGAGTTTGCCAATATATGATGAGTGTCGGCTGCAGAATTCAACACCGAATTGCATCCATCGAGTTTGATCAAATTTGGTATGAGTGTCCATTCCACTGGAGATATTCTCTCCGTCTTTAGTTACGTTTAGTATAGTATTGTCAGAAATGTCATGCAAAATCATAGTGAAGTTCTCTTTCAGTATTGTGTCTCAGTTAAATAGTGTTTCGTATAAAAATATTATCATTATATAGTCATGTTGAATAATTGTTGTATTATTTTTATTGTCAAGTGTCATTGCAGTGTCATTTTCAAATATAAATTGTCAATTTATATCATCAAATTATAGTCATCGAAACAAAACTGTCAAATGTTGAGTCATTTTGTCAAGAGTTAAATTACAATTTGTTTATCTATTAAAATCCAATCTTTAATTGGATTTTATGTTAGTCATCAAAATTTGTGTTTGTCATGTTGTCAAAATAGCATTATCGAGTCCTGTCAATAGTGTCTTTGTGTCTTCTTGTCAGTTTCATCATATCTTAAGAGTCAAAAGTTGTCATTGTCAAAGTCATGTTATTGTCAAAAGAGTGTCATCAAAAGTCATCAAAAGAGTCATTGTCAAAGTTTGTAAAAATTAGAATTTTTTTTTTTATCACAAACGCATTTTCAAGTGTTATCTGACGTCCAAAAATAATTACTTTCACATTGTGGGGGAGAGATAAAATAAATTACAATGTGAAACTTGATGAGCTTCAAATACATATTCAGCTGAGTTAGTAGTAGACTGATGGAGGAAGGAGGCAATGGAGGAAGGAGGTCAAACAATGACCTCTCATCAATCACCAACGATGGGGCCAAGTATAAGTTGTGGTGGTATATGTACGGTGTGGGTATATGATTTCCAATGTGGTTTCCATTTTCTTAGTGTGCTTGAGTTTACCTTTGTTCTTGTTGCTTTGAGTGGTGTGCTTTATTGTTAATCCGGAAAAGAATTGTATAAGAGAGAAAAAAATATGGAGATCCTCGACTTCTATACTTCATTAGAAGATGATCGATCGGTGAATACATGCATTGGAAATGGTGATCATGTGCAGTAAGATCAAGATAACAAGATCCGAGTTAGTATGATATAACACAATACATTTTTCCCTTTCTGATTTCTTATTTGGAATTTCACATTATGGGGGGGAATACATACCAATGTTCCATTCCCATTCTGCACCCAAAATGACTTAGTCAAGGAAAGCTTCCAGTGGTAGTGGCAGTTTTCTATGTTGTTTGAGATCGAGTGGCAACGATCAATGACAGAGACTATGATTAAGAACATTATGATTCTTATAGGAAGTAATGTGAAATATTTTCAGTATATCTTCTATTGTGTGGTTTTGTGATATGTAAGTTGTGTTTCCTACATAATTCCCTGATGTATAAGAATTGTGGTGAACAGTAACACCGAGTAAGTTAGTTCATGGATCTTAAAAGGGTTTATGGAAGGATCCATAAAACCACACGAGGTGGACAATTGATGAGGTTCTGTCATGTCAAGGTTTGTGGTAAGCTTTGTTTAAAACCATGGAAGGAGCGAGCCTTTCTTTTAGATCAAGATCACGAGTTATAGAGTTGGACATGCCACGGGGTTTAGTGTTTAGGGTTTAGGGTTTATATTTTATGGTTTAGGGTTTATGGATGAGGAATTAGGGTTTATGGTTTAGTGTTTAGGGTTTAGGTTTTATCATTTATAGCTTAGGGAAAAGGGATTAGGGTTTACGGTTTAGGTTTTATTTTTAGGGATAAGGGTTTAATGTTTAAGGTTTAGGGTTTAGGGTTTAGGGTTTAGGGTTTAGGGATCATAGTTGTGGTTTTAGGTTTTAGAGTTTAGGGATCATGGTATATAGTTTTTGGTTTAGCTTCGAGGGATAACTATTTTGGTTTAATGGGGTTAAGGGTTTAGGGTTTAGGGTTTTAATTTTCTTGATTAGGTTTAAATTTTTAGGGTTTAGTGTTTTAGGTTTAGGGCTAAGGGTTTATGGTTTATGGTCTAGGGATTAGGGTTTAGAGTATAGGGAAAGGGTTTGACCATTTAGGGTTTAGGTCTTAGGGTTTCGGGTTTAGAGTTTAGGTTTTAGGGTTTAGGGTTTAGGGTTTAGGGATCACTTTGTATAGGTTTTAGGGTTTAGTGTTTAGGGATCATGGTTTTTGGTTTTGGGTTTAGGGTTTAGGGATCATTGTATAGGGTTTAGTGATTAGGGACCAGGGTTTTAGGTTTTGGGTTTAGGGCTAAGGGTTTAATGTTTAAGGTTTATTTTTTTATAGTTTAGGGTTTATGGTTTAGGTTTTAGGGTTGATGATTTAGGATTCAGATTTTAGGGTTTAGGATTTATCATTTATTTTTAGAATTGTTGGCGATAAGACGTTAGAAGAGATTTACTATTAAAATCTTTTGTGTTGGGAGAAGAATCAGATAACTTACTTGGCAGAATAGTGTGATCATTGACAATTGGTGAATCTAATTTCTCTCTAGTTGATTCCATGGAAGGTGGCAATGGTGATCCCCTATTAATGATCTCGTTTAGTGGAGGCTTTGAAGAGCTATCTTCTTTTTCTTCCTATTCTCAATTGCAATTGTTGAGATTGAAACACCATTCTTGAATTGTGCACAAGTTAAAAAAGCACATGAAAAACTTGGACCTTCTTCATCACCTTCATCCTCATCATCAACGTATTCAATCGGCCATTGTGTATGCCACCTCTTCAATTTCAAGATAGTTTTCATAGTCATCCATGTTTTCTTCTTCAATTGACTCAATGTCTATCCATTCTTCTAATTCTCTAGTGTCACGAGATGGAATTGACTTATGGTGCTTGAAGAGCAAGCCTATAAGAAGGTGGAGCAATTTTTGGTCTATCGGAAGGATTTGGTTTCCTTGGAGCATTCCTTATTGTGATTTGTGATAACTACTTCTTCTAAGCAACTAGGTCATTTGCCGAGTTTTGGAACATTGGATCGGTGGTGACTGAATTTGAACTCTAAACATGTTGCTTTCCATTTGGTTCTTTCACTTTCCCGAGAAAGTATTAGATCATCATCAGTCTCAATTGTAAAGTCTTTAGCTTCCCTCAATGTTCTTGGTTGGGCTCTTCTGAGGAAGAAACCAAATTTTGATGGCAAAGCAGTGATGAAGAAACTTTTCAAGTTGTTTTTAGAGAGGAACACATCATCTAGGATCCTTCTTTCCAAACTATCATACCTTGCTACAAAATCTCTCTTTGATTACGAGGTCTCCTTCTTCATCTCGAACCAATTGGACCAAAAGATCCTTACAATCTTTTGTGCTCTTGAACCTATGTTCAAATGCACTTCTTATATCTTCCCAGCATGTGACAAATCTTATGGGCAACATGTATAACCATTTAGCAACTTTTTCTTGGAGTGAATCCATACTGAGAACCTAATTGAAACATCTTCATCTTCAACTCCCAACACTCCATAAGTAGTGATGAATGTTGCAACATGTTCTTCGAGGAGGTGAGAACCTTCCCCTTTGAATTTTGGGAAATTATTTCTTGAACCTCTTGGGAGGTCATGAAATGGCTGTGGAAGAGAAAGTGGACCAATATTTCCTCCCCATGGTATGTTAGGCCTATGGGCCTCGTAATCACAATCACACTCAAAATCCCCCATTCTATTTTGGTTTCTAGCTTCCCACCTTGCTAAAGCTATAGATTTTGTTGCTACTCTCTCGTCTGCCTTGGCTTAAAGTCTTTCAATTTCTTCAAGTTGAGTCCTTATTTCCTCTTCCACTCTTTCTTCTCTTTCTCTAACTTCTTCTTCAATTTCTATGTCAATGAAATCATCAAGGTTCTCGTTGATGTATGGAAATTCACCATCCAAAGGATTAGAAACATTCAGGTTCTCAATGTGCCCAGTTACTTGACGAAGAGGAGGCCCCTGAGTTTTGAGAAGCTCTTGTCTTCTTTGAAGTTCTTCAAAAATGGGGTTGGTTTTCCTCCTTGTCTCTGTTGTTAGGTGTATCTTCTATCAGCCAGCTTGAAAGTTTACACTCTTCTCTAGGGTGCTGGAATTTGTCTCTACCTTTCTAGTTCGACAACATGTTCCTCTTCCAAGTCTAGAATCCTTATGGAAATGAAGTATTGATTGACACTTTGTCTCTTATGCCAAATAGCTTCTCTTAGATCAGAAGCAATGTCTTCTTGGATGTGAAAGAGTAAAAGCTGGTGTCTCAATAGGAGGATTTCCCAGAATAGCCATGATTTACATCCATGTAGTCTGTGTGATTATTCAATCTCCAGAAACTTTTCTTCTAGAATCATTTTTGTATTTTATGACCTTGAGGTCATTTTTAGGTGTAGATGTTGCAAAATCTACCCCACGATGGGTGCCAAAAATGTTGGTGAGAATTTTTCTTTTCAAAAATTTGTGGATTTGATTTTCTTGACTGGAAGCATCTTCTTCATTTCTCCTTTCACTAGGATAGTTGCAGATGAATAATCCATTTTTATTTCTCCACCTATATCTCTAAAAAAATTATACTCAATAGTGTGCCAAAATATGTTGGGATATCTACCACCAAAATGGTCAAGAGTATCCTCTTGTTAGGGTAATCAGCTAAATATATGTTGAAACAAGACCAAGAATTAGTATCAAACAAAATTCAGTCTTCTATGTCCCTTAAACTACTGAATGTCAATTTTACCATTTAGTCTATGAAGAAGACTTGAAACATTCCTTGGATCACTGAAATTGATCCAAGGATTAGTCGAAAAAGAAATACGTCTGCAACTCTTAAAACCAGATTCTAGCTCATCTTTCCAAAGTGAAAATGAATTTTTGACAACCATTTAATTTTAGTCTAATGATTTTAAGAATAGAAAAGATTTATCCTTATCAAACATGATCTTCAACAGTCAAAATAACACATCTTTATCCATAAAATCACATGTCAACACTTGAATGCAAAAGAGAAATATATCGGTTGTCAAGGGTGTTACATGCTTCCTCTACGAAAAAGAATCATCGTCTCACGATGATTATCTCATTTTTAACAGATTACATCAAGGAAAAATCATTCTATTCACTTTTCTTACCATATGTCAAAAACATATTAGCATTAATTAAGTTCGAGAAATGAGCATTATATAGTTGTTTATTTGAAATAAATAAATATCTTCCAAAAAATGGCATACTTATTGTATTACAAAGATGAAATCACACATTTTTATCATTCAAATGAAATTAATCCTTTTCAAATAGATATGGAAAAGCATTTTTCATATCCTCAAGGTTTTCTAGGTTGTACTTTCTTCATTAAAGCTGGTCCCATTGGACCTTGTATTGACTTATCTCATGATTTCTCAAATACATTTGGTGATTTTCAAGAAATCGTATGGGTTTAACCATGATTATTCCTAGGTCTTGGACCTACAAGGAATTCTAATTTAACACATGTGATAAATCTAAAACATATTTCTTAAGAAAATAAATATGGAAAACATCATGCATTCATGACAAAGGAAAATAAAGTAGGAGATAATTCTAAATGATAAGGTAAAGGGTTGATTACTTCAACTATCTCAAAAGGTCTCACATAACAAGTTGATAACTTGGCAGCCTTTCCAAAATTTATAGAACTCTTTTTTGGTTTAACCCGAAGAAAAACTTTCTCACTAAGTTCAAATTTCCTATCAACCCTATTTAAGTCAGCATAACTCTTTTGCCTATCTGTTGCTTCTTTTTACCATTCATGAATCAATTTAACTTGTTATTCCATTTCAATAAGAATTTCAGGTCCAATTACCTCTCTATCCTCTATGTTATCCCAACTAATGGGGTTTCTGCATTTTCTTCAATATAATGCTTCAAAATGTGCCATCTTAGGAGAAGCATGATATGTATTATTTTATGTAAATTCAACTAATGGAAGGTACTCTTCCCACTTATATTGTTGATCCATAGAATACATCTCGTAACATATCTTCTAAAACTTGATTTACTATTTCGGTCTGTCCACCCATTTTCGGATGATACGTAGAAATAAAATCCATCTTAGTTCTTAGAGCTACATTAAGCATTTACCAAAATCTTGATGTCATTCTAGGATCTCTATCTGAAATGATTAATTCGGGTACTCCATGTAATCTAAAAATTTTGTGTACAAATCTTCTTTCTAAAATAGGAGAATCATCCTTTAGATTCCGTATAGTAAAATGTGCTACTTTTTTAGTTTATCCACAACTACTAAAATAACATCATTTTTATTTCTTGACATAGGCAACCCTTGTAAAAATCCATGCTTATTACTTGTGACTTTCATCTGCGGTATGCTATGAGGATACAACAAACCAGCTAAGTGCATATGTTTCACCTTAACACGTTGACATTCAAGGCAATGTGTCACAAAGTCTATAACATCCTTTTTCATTCCTTTCCAGAAATATTGTTGTTTTATATCAGCAAGCATTTTTGTAATGCCAGGGTGTCCAAAAAAATGTGAATTATGAAATTTTGCTAACAATTTCTTTCTCAAATCATTTAGCGAAGGTACATAGACTCTATTTTCAAATCATAAGATTCCTTCTTTTTCAAAGCAAAAACCTTTATACCTCAAATCATTTGAATATGTAGCAAGTGCTATTTTTAGTTGTTGAAAGTAAGAGTCGATTCCATAAAACTTTTACTTCATCCTTAAACCGAGTTCTTAACGTTATAAGAGTAGAAATGTGCTTTCTACGACATAGAGCATTAGCCACTCTATTTTCTTTACCCTTAATATAACTGATAACAAAATCATATTGAGACAAAAATTCTAACCAAATTCATTGTCTTGCATTAAGATTTGGCTGAGCAAAGATATACTTCAGTCCAAGGTGATCATTTTCAATTCAAAAGGTTTACTAAGCAGGTAATGTCTCCAAACTTGTAGTGCATGAACAATGGTAAAAAGCTCTAAATCATGTGGAGCATAATTCAACTCATGTAACTTTAGTTTTATACTTTCATAAGCTATGAAATGACCATTTTGAAACATAATACCTCCTAGACCTTCACACGATGCATCGAGTTAGCACCATAAAATCTCCATTAGGATGCGTACTGCAAGAATAGGTGTTGTAGTTAACTATTATTCCTTCAAGGTTTTGAATGAAATTTCACATTTCTCACTCCAAACAAACTTTTTATCTTTCATACGTAATGAAGATATTTGTGTAGCTATCTTAGAAAAATCTTTTACAAATTTCCTATAATAGCTAGCAAGTCCCATGAAGCTTCTAACTTCATGTACATTCTTAAGTATAGGCCACTTTGCTATAGCTATAATTTTCAAAGGATCCACAGTAATTCCATATTTACTTATTACATATCCCAAATAGTGTACTTTTTGTGTCATAGAAAAATATTTAGATAGCTTGCCAAATAACCGTCTCTTTCTTGATATTCCTAAAACTATCTTCAAATGCTCATGGTGTTCCTCAATACTTTTTGAATATATGAGAATGTCATCCAAGAATATGAGAACAATTTTTTCAAGTATTCTTGAAAGATATTATTCATTAATTTCATGAATGTTGCGTAGGGCATTAGTTAATCCAAAAGGTAAAATAATGAACTCGTAATGTCCATACCTTTTTCTAAAAGTTGCTTTATGAATATCCTCATCTTTAATCCGCAATTGATGATATCTAGATTGAAGATGTAACTTAGAATATCTTGATGCTCCACACATTTGATCAAATAAATAATCAATCCTAAGGAGTGGGTATCTATTATTGATTGTTATTTTGTTTAACATTACGTAATCAATACACAATCTAAGTGTTCCATCTTTCTTTTTCACAAAAATTACAAGTGCTCCCCAAGGTGAAACACTTGGTCTAATCAAACCTTGAGACAAAAGTTCATGCAATCGATCCTTAAACTCTACTAATTCTTTAGTAGTCATTTGATATGGTGCTTTAGAAATAGGTTCGAGTTCTAGGCTTGATCTCAATCGTGAAATCAAATTCCCTTTTGGGTGGAAGACCTAACAATTCTTCCAGAAATATGTCACTATAGTCGAGTAACACCAGATATCATTCCATAACATCACTACTATCTTATGTTGATTCAGTAATTTTCACTACATATAAGGTACATATTTTAAATTTCGCCTTTTTAAGTTACATAGCTGATAATTTTCTAACAGAAATCTCATGTTTCACACCATGAATCTTTATTATTTTCTACAGGTCATCTGAACAACTAATGTTTTTTTCAAATCAGTCCACTTTAGCCTTATGTTCGCTAACCAATTAACACCTATGATTACGTCATAAGACTCCAAAGGTGCAACATAAAGATGAACCTCACTTTGGAAAAGTTAGGTAAATCAAGGACTTCTCAAAAAGACACATACTAACCGTATGAACAACATTATTCCCATACTATACAATCCATGTTTCCAGATTTTCCTTTTATTTTTTATACTAATTTGCTAGAAATAAAACATTGAGTAGCTCGGTATCAAAAAGAATAGTTATACGTAAGCAAAATAACTTACCCATAAATGCTATGGGTGTGG
This sequence comes from Taxus wallichiana var. yunnanensis, assembly GCA_018340775.1. Taxonomy (NCBI): domain Eukaryota; kingdom Viridiplantae; phylum Streptophyta; class Pinopsida; order Cupressales; family Taxaceae; genus Taxus; species Taxus wallichiana. Next base: position 236,787,028 of record CM031242.1, read on the forward strand.
CCTATTTCTCAAAGCATGCTTGTTAGCTACCGCATCGTGTATTGTATGCTTGCTGATTATGATCATCCTTCTTTAGAGGACATTGATTCATGTAATGACCTTTTCCATAGTTATAACAACCTCCTATACATCCCTTCCTAGGCTTGGGTTTATTTCCAGCCTTAGAGTTATTGTTCGATCCCCATAGGAATTTTGTCCATTATTATTGTTCTTAGCAAAGTTGTTCCATGCTTTACCAACAAACTTGTTTGTTAATGATTTCTTGTTTGTATTAGATGAAAACTTAATTTTCATTTCAGATTTCTTCCATGGTCCTTTCTTGGGTGCAAGAGATGATGAAGAGGAGCTGGAATTTTTCTTCCTTCCTTCTTCCTTGTGAGCAGAAATTTCCTTTAATTCTATTCTGCCTTATGGATTTTTCAACAATCCCTTCCATCATGGTTTTGTTGTGAACATCCACCTCTCCCTCTATAATGAGATTTAATCCCGTGATGAATTTCTATATCTTGAACTTCTCATCAATTTGGTACTGAGGTACATACTTAAGGATTTTTGTAAATCACTCCAAGTACTTAGTTATAGTTAGCTTTCCTTGAGCTAAGTTCTAGAATTCAGTCATTTTTTGATCATAGTAGAGTTGTGGAAGAAATTGTTTCCTAAAGTAACCTTTAAATTGGTCCCATGTGATATTGGCTTCATCAATATTCAACTCAGCCTTATGACTATCCTACCATGAAGATGCTTTGTGAGAAAGCTGAAATGCTCCCCATATCACCTTTGTTTCTTCCGAGAAACTCCTTATTGCAAAATATTTCTCCATTTTGTTGAGCCAATTCTTAGCTCCATCACCTAATGTGGTGTTATCAAACTTAGGTGGACTTATCCTTTTATATCATTAGTGAGTTCAACTACCAGCCAAGCCTTTTTGTTCTCAGGCTAAACAGGTATGTTAACATTATTATTATCAACACCCACATTGGCATTGTCCCATGGAGGTGGTTGATTATTGTTATCAGCTTCTTCTTCCTCCTCATTACCCACTACTTGTTGTTTGAGTATAGCCAAATGATCTCTTGTGTCCAACAAGGTAGTAAGGATCTCATCAACTTTATGGGTAGTTGTTGCTCCTTCCTCGGGTAGAGGGTTATTTGTAGCATTTCCTCTTGTTCTAACCGGTTTCTATCACAATAAAAAAATATGTTTCATTAGATTATGGACACAATAGGTCCAAGAGCTGCAACCTTTAGCTTTGATACCAAGATGCAACATTCCAATTTTAAGACTTTAGAAACAAGGTATTGTTTAAAATATATATATAATGTTCACTGATCTAAATAAAGTATTATTTATAATAAACATTCCATGCCAATCAAATTCAAATAGATAACCATATGCAGCTGTAATGACTCGGTGATCCACCGATCTATTCATTTCATTACTTGGTAAGCTACTAATCTATTTATGTTATCTTATGTATTGAATGCATATTGTATACTTCATATACTGGTTTTCTTACCCTACAAGTCCGAGTGATCTGTTTAAAGAACATATCTAAATATTTGTTACCAATATTCATACGATATTACATTATTTTAAACTTGGTGTCATAGGACAACGCAACCAATAGTTTGCAATACTTTGGCCAAAGATTTACAAAATCGTGTATGTCACTATATCTAGATGGCATACTCATCATATTTGAATACGTCCTTCACTTCACTCCTCTATTATCCCGATTGGTCTTTACTAACTACCATCAGTCCACTTGTCCTAGGTTTAACCCTAGCCCTAGTTAGGAACATAACTTATTATAGGAAGACGCTCACAATGGCTTAAGGAAAATGGGAAAACTCGGTTGATCTAAGTCAACTGGATGTGCCAAAGAACCCCGAGCCATTGGAAGCTAATTCCTATCCTAAATATGCCCCTAACCCGACCTAGAGAGAAACTAAGTTCAATTCCAAGTTCCTATTGTGTGTAGATCTAGATGATCAATGTGGAAGGGTGATGCCACATGTCAACTACAAAGCTGTATTCTTGAGAAGGCCCAAGTCTTCTCAAAAGTACAACCCGCGGTTGGCATGTGCCAACATCCTATAGAAACTACCTCATCGAGATGTACATACCCCAAGGAGATGTTAATACGTTTTTAATTTAGATGATGTCTTGATTACAATAACCATGTTATACCATAATCCAACACTCCATAAGTTCTTATTATATACTTGTATCAATCAATTATTATATAACTTCGTTAAACTTATGGTTGCTTTTAATGTTCATTTTCCTAGTTTAACCAAACATTTAACCAAAACATGAAAGTGTTATCATAAGTTTCATTTAAAATGTACATTAACTTTCGGGAAGGTTTTAACATCCGTATACATCCAATTAAAGTAGACTTCGTATAAAATGATGTCTAATAATTAGTAATCATATCTCCCAACCTTTTTTTTTTGTTTATATGCAATTGAGAGAGAAAGAATCTTCCTCTAAATGATTAAGTATTAGGGTATATCATTCCCAATATCCATATTTCTTAATTCATGTTCATTATACATCACATGTATATGTTAAATTGTTTAGATAAAACACATCATATTATGCAACTCAACAAGTTACTTCTTTATAAGGTAAATTGAAGTAATTCCCATTAGCCATCTTATCAAAGATAACAAAGTAAGCATAAAATAATATAAAGAATATCATCAAGATGGAGCCTTCATCTTCTTTATAAAAGTAAAAGATAATTTACACAACCAATGCAAATAAATCACAACTCGCAATTCATCATTACAAATTATAAAATTTACAAGACTATGCTCTTTAGGCATATTGTATAACAACTTTTCTTTTACAATTCAACAAAAGAATGAATCAAAATTATTTACAAAGAATTAGACATATATTATCCAATGCATCATATAAGTTTTTTCCTTCTTTTACCACTTAAGTTGTCCATCTAAAAAAATAGCTAGCATGGGTCAGTTCAATGAACTCGAGCATGATAAGCACTAATCATTAAAATAAAGTGCTTTCCACTAATTGTTTTGTCAAAGAAACACTTCTTTAACGAGATAATTAAATCATCATACAATCAGCGTAAGTGATAACAAAAGGAAAGGAAGTACATAATAAATCTAGATCAAATTTAAGGAGAAAAATATGATATAATAAATAATATCTTTCTAAGATCTTAAAGTTCTATAAATGTTATCAATGTCTTGTACACAAACAATCAATCCTGCCATCCCATTATTTCATAATTCTATCCTAATATAATACCACATTTATCTTCTCTATGATACAAAATAAGTGTAAACATCATGGTTAATTCTAGGATTATTCATCTATATCCTAAGCAAGAATAAGAACCATTACATACCATTCCCGAACCTATAACATCGAGAAAACAGACCAGATTATAACTTGAGTTACTAGTTCCCCTTATGGAATAACAATTTTAAACATTCAATCATAAGAATATACATCAAACAAAATTCCATAACCAATCAAGAAGGTAATGAAAACCGTAACAGTTCAACCGCAACTCCAATTCCAACTCTACATGTTAGAAATTATCAATCAAATATCGAAATAAATGTTCACAAGAAAAGTAGCCCCAAAAAGGAGATAATCTATAATCATGTTCTTCACAAAGGATAAGGAGTACAAGAGACAAACCTACTCCTATCCATATAACTAGACAAGACTAGTCAACAACAGTCAACCCATAAGTATTAATTTACTTAACAAGTAGAACCTTCCCAACTACTAGCTCTCAACATTATTTCAACCAATGATTCGAACAAAGGTAGACAAACAGGTCATGAGAAATCAATATCTCAAAATGGAATCGAGTACAAAAAATTTTAAACATTGAGCCTATCCAAGGTTAGATAAAAGGTCACTCTACTAAGGAAAGGTCATGTTATCTAAAATAAGTCCCATGCTTATTTTTGGATAACTCTTCTTTCTTCTCATTTTCTGGTACTTAAATAAATTTTTGGCATGCTTTAGGTACTCAAAATATTCTGGAAATGATCCCATCAGATAGGATTTTTCCTCACCTTTCCAGAAAGGTAAAATTTTCCTCCTAACTCCTTGTATTTCTCAAGTTATGGCTCGGTGGAGTTTTTGAGGGAAATTTTCCCGAGAAATCCCACAACCAATAGGAATGCACCACATGGTAGGTTGGAATGGTGGGTTAGCAGAGGTAAGTTGAAAAAAATTGCCAAAGTAGTGGGCTGGGGCAAAGGAAATTTTTTTCCCACGGGCCCGTGGAGGAAAAGAAATGGCTTGAGGCCCACGCCAACCAATGAGGAAGCACCACATAGTGGCAAAGGTTAGGCCAGTGGGGGTAGGTTGAAAAAATTTCCAAAGGGCTCGACGGGGGCGGAAGGAGAAATTTTTTCCCAAAGGCCCGCAAACCAATAGGAGGCCACCACATGTCCAAATCGGGAGGCGAAGTCAAAGGTGCGGAAGAATTTGGTGAAATTTGCCAAAGTGGTCAAAATGGCACAAGGAAAAAATCTGACCCAAAATCCCGCTAAGGTGGAAAAGGAAAATATGGAAGCGTATCCCCACAAACCAATGAGGAAGTGACATGTGTCACCAGGGCGGTGGAGTGTAGGGCAAAGTTGGGAAATTTTCCCAATGAAAAATCAAAGGATGGAAGCGAGGTTGGGCCCACGTTTCCATCAGTGAATAGGGAAGTGCCACATGGTAGTAGAGTGATGGGGTGTGGGGATTTTTGGGGAATTTTTCCAAAATCAAAAAAGGGAAAATTTTAAAGTTTTGGCATGCCAATCCATTTTTGCCCTAATTTTTCCCTAAATCTTTAGAGGGCCGTATTTTTTATCTAGAGCTCAGATTTTTGTGTTTTTGGTGTCACTAGAAAGATGGTAAAATTCTCTACATGATGGAGGGTTAAATTTTGTATTTTGATGGATATTTTCTTGATAGAAATGGAGAAACGTCCCTGGCATGCAAAAATACGAAATGGTTCCCAACCACCAAATTAAATGAAGTATGGGTCGTTTTTGGATCTGCAGAGCAATGTACTTCGAAGTATGGGATTTTCCATGGGAACCCATCATTTTACAAGCTAATTAGAAGGATTTGTTGGTGGTTGGAGTTGCAAATCAAATTTTCCCACATTTTTGCACTTTTCTTCATTCTACTTCGTGATAAAAGCCAGTTTTGGCTCATTTGTAAGAAGTTGTTCGTATTTTTTTCTCTTCCCTCCCTTCTTTTCTTCCCCAGGGTTAAAAATGGAGTTAGAACCTCCTCCCATGCTCTGTAATGGCATTTTTTCCTTTTAACATTAGAATGATGTTCTGTGCAAACTTCTAGACTAGTAAAAACATGTTTTATGATGCATCTGTCCATCCTTGCTCATTTTTTTCTTGATTTCTTCTTGCCTCTCTTCATTACAGGTATTTGTGCATGTTTGAATGTTCACTACAGGTTTGGAGCTATGTTCATGGAGTTTTGGAACATTTTCTATGTGAAATCTATCCTTGGGCCTATGATGCACTTTTCCATCCTTCCCATTGCTCACCTCTTCTTGTTCCATGGCAATTTTGATAGATGTTCATCATTTTCCTTCTTTGGTGTATCACCATTTTAGTGTAGGCTTTTGTTTTTCCTCTTTTCTCTCTCTCCTTGTCTCCTTGGAAGTTATATTAGGATTAGATTAGCTTGTTTTCACTAGAATAGCTTGTGGCAGGTAGTTTAGGAAGAGGAATTAGCCTCCTCTAGAGAGCTTTCCCCATTTGCAAAAGGTCCCACACTTTGGAAAATCCCAATGTTGTGCATTCACACCAAATGACATTGCCTTAGAAAATTAGATCCCTAGGTCATTTTGGGGGTGCTGTGAATTTGCACAAACAATTTTGGTACTCTTGGTGGGACCTTAGAGGTCTTCCACCTTATTTTTGACAAGTTAGTGTGTTCCTATTAAGGATTCAGCCTTTAAAGGCATATTCAAAAGCACATATGATGACTCCATCTGGTAAATAACTCATTCTCTGAGTTACAGACCTATTTTCCATTGATTTTCATCCATTCTTCTTTCCATCTCTTCCATCTCCTTTCATTCCATGAAGTTATGCAATCATGACTTCATTTCCATCATGGAATTCACATTTATAACAACAACAATATATTTCACCTCCAACATGTTTTACAACTCCTTCAAATCAACATTTTGATCAAATTCAAGATCAACATGCTTACCCATATGAGCAATACCAAAATCAGTTTGGTTGTGAAGCATATCAAGAGCAAGGGTACACATGCAATGAAGAAAATCAAATGGAAGATGTTGATTTTGTGGAGAAAATCCAAAAGATGGAGGCAAAAATGGTGCAATCAAGAGCAACAGCTCAAATGAAAGGCCCTTTTGGGGAGGCCCTTTTCCAAGACACTTCAACCCTCAGGAGAAGTTGGACTTCATGATGGAGATGCTGCCCCAACTTGCACAATGGACAACAGAGATAGAGGCCTATAAACTTGGTGCTGAACAACCTTGTCAATGGGTAAGTTCTACACCATCATCTGGTTTTTCTCTTTCCATTCCTCAAGTAGCACCATCTCATTTGGAATGCCAAATTCTAAATCCAGTCAATGCTGCCCCAAGAGTTAATTCCATTTCTCCATTCCCTAGTCTTCCACCCCATCTCAATTCTTTTGTCCTTTTCCCTTCCAAACAACCATTCCCTCCAAAGAAACAAGAATTTCTACCTCCTCCAACACCACAAAAAATTGCAAAATCAATTGAGTCACAACCCACCCCTCCTCTTGCATTCCCAAATCCATGTTGGGAAGATAAAAATCAGAATGCCAGTCAAGGAAAATAGCAGCAAGAAGAAGAGCCAAACAAGGATGAAAAGATCAAAAGTTTGGTAAGCTTGGCTCTCAAATTTGGGATAACAAAGATCCCCTTGATGGTTAAGCCTTCAGAGGAGGTGAAATTTGAACAAGTGGTGGTTAGGATTGATTTTGTTGTAGTAAAAGGAGAGCAAAAAAAAGAAGTAGATCAGCAATCAGTTTTCTCAGAATGTAGTGTCCATGTTGGCACTTTATTTGAAGGAAATGTTGATCCAATTCGAGTTACACAATCAGCCATAGAAGAAGAAGATATTGTGGTCCCAACTTGTCCTCTAGAGGATCAGATTGAAGAGTTTGACTTGACAAACCTCATTCTAGAGGGAGAGTTTAATCAAGATCAAGATGGTCTTCAAGAATCAGAGGAGGAAGAACAACTAGTTCCAAATCCCATTGAAGAAGAGCAAATGGATGAGATCAGTCTTTTTTGTATCAAGAAAAGAATGAAGCATTATTGATACAGTTTTTCTTTCATTTGAAGAGGTTGATTTGATTGATGAAGCCATTATGTAGGTGAAAAAAAAAGTTTCAAATTTTGAACAAGAGGCATAAGAAATTTTATGTTTCTCTCCCACTTCATCTCTCTAAAAATCTTATTTTTTTGATGAGTTTGAGTTGACAAGTTTCATGTTTGAAAATGAAACTACACATGGTGAATAAAATGTAGATTTAGAGGCCACCATACAAGAGGGAGAGATTTTTTTACAAAGAAGACATTCAAGAGTTTGATTTTCCATTAGACTTAGAAATATGTTTGGATGAAGAGCCAACTGAAACTACAATATTTTCTTCTCACCATTCATTCTCCAACATCAAGAGCCTACTCGCCACAAAGGAGAACATTGAAAAACAACAACATGTGTTTTGTGATAGCTCTTTGGAACCAATGTTGGAAGATGGTAATATTCCATGTTCTTCACTGGAAAAGGAAGGAAAACAATAGAATAACTCCATCACTTCTTCCACACCATTCATTCAAGAAGGTCTATAAGAAGACTCCATTTTTGGAGTTGAAAATAAGAGCTATGGGCATATCAAATGGATCAAACCTTTCCCAATAAGGTACTTAGCTTCATTGGAGCTAAAGGAGAAGCCACAACCAGTCATGCTTACCTCTAAGCATGAGGATGATATGCAAAGTTCCAAGGATCAGCTGTCATACCTCTTCAATCCAAATGCAGAGCAACTAAAAGAGGTATTGGATTTGTTTTTAGTTGATACCTTGCTAATTTGGGTAGAATACCAGCTTCTTGTTGATTTTCCACTCATCCTAGCAGCCATACTCAGCTAGAAATCATTTGCATGGCTACCAATTTTGAAGAAAGGAAGTTATTTTACACAACCAGTTGCAGGGTTTGTTTAGCTCATCTTTGCTTCGACTAGAGTAGAGTAGGTAGGTTTGTTTTCAATAAAATAAGTGTTTATGCACACTCTACATATCCCACTTAGGGTATGTATGATTTTCAATTTGTATATAGTTTTTGGTGTTGCTGGTTTTGCTCTTGTAGAATCCATTTCAGTGGAATTTTGGTGAAAACAACTCCAGTTCAGTGGGTTTCCAAGTGGCTCAGAGAGGAAGTTTTCAAAGTTTAGATCAGTTTGCAGGCTATAACTCATGACTCCATGCACAATGGATGCTTCAAAGGCTACTGATCATTCATCTATCAGGTATATGACCCCTCTGAGTCACCAAATTGTTATCCAAAATAAGCCCCATGCTTATTTTTTGGCTATTTCCTCCTTCTCCTTTTCTGGCACTTAAATGAATTTTTGGCATGCTTCAGGTACTCAAAATATTCTAGAAATGATCCCATCAGATAGGATTTTTCCTCACCTTTCAGAAAGGTAAAATTTTCCTCCTAACTCCTTATATTTCTCAAGTTATGGCTCGGTAGAGTTTTTGAGGGAAATTTTCCTAGGAAAGCCCGCAACCAATAGGAATGTGCCATGTAGTAGGGAGGAAAGGCAAGTTAGTGGAGGTAAGTTGGAAAAAATCACTAGTAGTAGGTGGGGGTGCAAAGGAAATTTTTTTCCGAAGGCCCCGCGGGCTCGGAGGAGAAGAAATAGCTTGAGGCCTGCGCCAACCAATGAGGAAGTGACACGTAGTGGTGGAGGTCAGGCCAACGTGGGTAGGTTGAAATTTTTTCCAAAGGGCTTGGTGGGGGTGGAAGGAGAAATTTTTTCCTGAAGACTCGCGAATCAATAGGAGGCCGCCACGTGTCCAGCCGGAGGCAAAAGTCGGAGGCGCAGAAGAATTTGGCAAAATTTGCCAAAGTGGTCAAAATGGCGCAAGGGAAAAATCTGACCCAAAATCCCACCAAGGTGGAAAAGGAAAAATTTGAAGCACATCCTTACCAACCAATGAGGAAGTGACATGTGTCACCAATTCGATGGAGTGTGGGGCAAAGTTGGGAAATTTTCCTAATGAAAAATCAAATAATGGAAGTGAGGTTTCGTTCCACGTTTCCATCAGTGAATAGGGAAGCACCATGTGGCAATAGAGTAGTGAGGTGTAGGGATTTTTGGGGAATTTTCCCAAATTCAAAAAAATGGAAAATTTTAAAGTTTCGGCCCGCCAATCCATTTTTGCCCTAATTTTGTCCTAAATCTTTAGAGGGCCATATCTTTTGATCCAGAGCTCAAATTTTTCGTTCTTGGTGTCATTGGAAAGCTGGTAAAATTCTCTAAATGATGGAGGGTTCAATTTTGTATTCTGATTGATATTTTTTGAGAAAAATAGAGAAATGTCCTTGGCATGCAAAAAACATATAAATGGTTCCCAACCACCAAATTAAATGAAGTATGGGTCGTTTTTGGATCTGCAGAGCAATGTACTTTGAAGTATGGGATTTTCCATGGGAACCCATCATTTTGTAGGATAATTAGAAGAATTTGTCAGTGGTTGGAGTTACAAATCAAATTTACCTTTGTTTTTTGCACCTTTCTTCATTCTGCTTCGTGATAAAAGCCAGTTTTGGCTCATTTGTAAGAAGTTGTTCATCTTTTCTACTCTGCCCTCCTTTCTGTTATTCCCCAAGGTTAAAAATGGAGTTAGAACCTTCTCCCATGCTCTGTAATGTCATTTTTCCTTTTACCATTAGACTGATGTTTTGTGCAAACTTTTGGAGCAGCAAAAACATGTTTTTTGATGCATCTGTCCATCCTTACTCATTTTTTTGCTTGTGTTCTTCTTGTCTCTCTTCATTGTAAGTATTTGTGCATGTTTGAATGTTCACTGTAGGTTTGGAGCTATGTTCATGGAGTTTTGGAACATTTTTTATTTGAAATCTATCCTTGGGCCTGTGATGCACTTGTCCATCCTTCCCAATGCTCACCTCTTCTTGTTCCATGGCAATTTTGATAGATGTTCAACATTTTCCTTCTCTGGTGTATCACCAATTTAGTGTAGACTTCTATTTTTCCTCTTTTCTCTCTCTCCCTATCTCCTTGGAAGTTAGATTAGGATTAGATTAGCTTACCTTCACTAGAATAGCTTGTGGCAAGTAGTTTAGGAAGAGGAACCAACCTCCTCTTGAGAGCTTTCCCCATTTTCAAAGGTACCACACTTTGGAAAATATTAATGTTGTGCATTCACACTAAATGACATTACCTTAGAAAAGTAGATCCAGAGGTCATTTTGGGGGTGCTTTGTGAGTTTGCACTAACAGTCCATTAATGAATCGTTTCATATAACCAAAAAGTGAGTTCCAGTTTCAATTAATATACGGTTAAAAGCATAATGCAGACCTAAACCAATATCTTGTTCACAAAGAATATATATATATATATTCTCAAAGTGAAACCAACATCTATTCACTATTTCAGTCAAGAATAACATCCCAAATCAATAAACGATAAGGTTCAAAATTACCCACAAACCCAAGATTGAAGTCTCACAAAGGCTTCACCAATTAATACAAAAGTAAACAATTTATGATTCAAAGGAATCAAACTCAATACAACTAAACAAAGAAGGGATCCTTTCTAATCATATCAATGTCCAAGGTAATAACCCAAATCTTCCACTAAGACCTGATTTATTCAAAGAGACAGAATAGAGAGAAAGAACTAGAAATGTTTAGTCAGAAGACATCTCAATCATAATTCCCAAGAAATAGGAACATAATTCAATAAAAACTCTCACATCCCCAAATCGCGACAGAGGTGACTTAGCTTCACCAAAACCATCATCCTAGAATGCAGTTTCCTCTAGACAGAGGGGAAAGAACATCCCATTCTATTCTCACACAAATACCATCTCAAGGGAGTTGTTACAGTCAAAGAAAAATAGAATTTCAACATTCCTTAAGACATTTCTAGTTCCAAATCTCAAAAGAGATTTCAACAATGCAAACAAGATTTCACCCAGTCTCTTGGTGAGTGAATTACTAAAATAAAGAGTTATAAGATAAACCTTATAACAAAATATTAACCCAATATAAAAATTCTTATACATAATCAAATATATCAATCAAAATATAAGCTCATACCACTCAAGTGTTAAATCGAGTTCAAAGAGTGTCGAACCCAAGCTTCACGCACAATGTTCAAAACTTCGCAAGAAAAATAATGTGAATACAGTGATAAATATGAACTCCATACAACATTTTAGTAATACATGAGTTTCTAAAACATTGGTTCCATTCAAACGAAACTCCAACATAAGCTTAATCAAAACACAAAGTTCCAACATTAGTTTGTATCCAAAGAACATAACCCGAAGTAATATAAAATAGAACTAAATTTCCCTAAGCTCATATGCTTTTATTATCATGATAGTTAGTTTAAAGCACATAACCATCAAATACAAGATCAAGAGAGCATAACGTAGATACCGAACAAGTTCTAATACCATTTTTTCTTACATGCAAGTCATAAAACTAGTACAAAAGCTATTTTCCAAAACAATACTATTTTGCCATGGATTTAAATCAAACACACAAGGATCCATAAAACCTAGCAAGAAAAATAACCAGATAGGAAAGAATACAAGAATATCATGAGATTAAAGTTGTTCTAATGAATCATTTAAAAGAATGAAAAGAATTATAATAGTTATATCCTATCATTCCCGATAGTGCTTCCACAAAATCAAAGGAGACTTCCATCCGAGCTTTCAATTATTTTTCTCCTCCATGAAAGATCAAAATCAAACTTCTTTCCCTCCTACATCTCATATACTTTCCTTCAATCAAAAATAGGCCAAAGAAACAAAAATATCTTTGAAGTGAAGGTTAAACTGCTGGTTTGAAGAACCAGATAGCTCCATGTAGAGAAAAATCCGCCATGCATACAAAACCAAATGACCTTCTACAAACCCACCTTCTAAGTTTACTAGATGGTTTACACACAAAGAATGACGCTCATAAATGCCATAAATCCCATTCAATGAAAAATTATTACTTATATTTCTTTGCCACCACCTCCTAAATCGCGAATGCCAATTCAACACAAAAATACAATTCCATCCTTTAGTGGAGCTTCCATGTAGGCCTCCTCCAAGTGTACTGGTCCCCTTCCAAATTTGGTAGTACCTCATCATTTAAACCCCTTTCAAATCATTTAAATGACATTGGTACCATCACCGTTGTGTCATACATCTGACCCCTTTAGGTTCCCTTTAATAGTTTACTTTAGATTCAAATAGACTTAGGTTAGTTTAACATTTACTAACATATGTCTAAGAACATTAGCCATTAAAATTCCCACCTTAGGTTAGGTTCAATTCATAACCCTTTAGTTATTAGGTAATAGCTAAAATAGCCTAGTATCACTTTAGTAACCCTTCCCTAATCCATTTATCACAATGCTTAGGTTAGGTCGCTAATCCCAAAATTAGAATAAGAGGCTTAGGTTAGAATAGACATCCAATAAGTAAACATAGCTAGAACTTGGTTGTTCTTACCTAGCTTAGGTTACCATTAGGATAGTCCTCAGATTTTTAGGACTCGAGCTTCTCCTCGAGAGAATTGAATTTTCTTAAGTCCTTAATTTCTGTAAAGACCAATCACCAAATACCTAGGAACAAACATACATTGAACAAAAACACGTTGAAAAAGACCAAGAATTAGTATCATACAAAATTCAGTCTTCTATGTCCCTTAAACTACTAAATGTCAATTTTACCATTCGAGTCTATGAAGAAGACTTGAAATATTCCTTGGATCATATTGATCCAAGGATGAGTTAGAAGAAGAAATAAGTATGCAACTCTTAAAACCATATTGCTGCTCATCTTTCCAAAGTGAAAATAAATTCTTGACAACCATATAATTTTAGTCTCATGATTTTAAGAACAAAAAATTTATCCTCATCAAGCATGATCTTCAATAGTCAAAATAACACATCTTTATCCGAACATCACATGTCAACACTTGAATGCAAAAGAGGAATATATCAATTGTTGAGGATGTTACATGCTTCCCTCCTAAAAAGAATCATCATCCCGATGATTATCTCATTTTTAATAGATTGCATCAAGGAAAAATCATCCTATTCACTTTTCTTACCGTATGTCAAAAACATATCAACATTAATTAAGTTCCAGAAATGACCATTATATATTTTTTTATTGAAATAAATAAATATATACCCAAAACTAGCATACTTATTATATTACAAAGATAAAATCACACATTTTTATCATTCAATGTAATCAATCCTATTCAAATAGATATGGAAAATTAGTTTTTATATCCTCAAGGTTTTCCCAGTTGTACTTTCTTCATTAAATTGGTCCCATTGTACCTTGCATTGGCTTATCTCACGATTTCTCAAATGTAATTGGCAAGTTTTAAGAACTTGTATGGGTTTAACCATGATTATTCCTGGGTCCTGGACCTGTAAGGAATTCCAATTTAACATGTCTGATAAATCTGAAATGTATTTCTTAAGAAAATAAATATGGAAAATATCATACATTCGTGACAAAGTAGGAGGTAATGCTAAATGATAAGCTACGGGGTTGATTACTTCAACTATCTCAAAAGGTCCCACATAACAAGGTGATAACTTGGCAACCTTGCCAAAAGTTATAGAACTCTTTTTTGGTTTAACTGAAGAAAGACTTTCTCACCAAGTTCAAATTTCCTATCAACCCTATTTAAGTCAACATAACTCTTTTGCCTATCTCGCTTTGCTTCTTTCAAGCATTCACGAATCAATTTAACTTTTTGTTCCATTTCAGTAAGAATTTCAGGTCCAATTACCTCTCTATCCTCTATGTTATCCCAACTAACAGGGGTTCTGCATTGTCTTCCATATAATTCCTTGAAAGGTGTCATCTTAGGAGAAGCATGCTATGTATTATTATATGAAAATTTAACTAATGGAAGGTATTCTTCCCACTTATAATGTTGATCTATGTAATACATCTGTAAAATATCTTCTAAAACTTGATTTACTCTTTCAGTTTGTCCATCAGTTTCTGGATGACATGCAGAACTAAAATTCAGCTTAGATCCTATAGATGTATTAAGCATTTGCCAAAATCTTGATGTCATTCTAGGATCTCTATCCGAAATGATTAATTCAGGTCCTCCATGTAATCTAAAAATTTCATGTACAAATATTCTTGCCAAAATAGGAGAATCACCCTTCAGATTCCCAAGTAATAAAATGTGCTACTTTTGTTAGTTTATCCACAACTACTAAAATAACATCATGCTTATTCCTTAACATAGGCAACCCTTGTACAAAATCAATTCTTATTACTTACCACTTGTACTTGTGGTATGCTATGAGGATACAATAAATCAACCGGGTGCATATGTTCTACCTAACACACATTGACATTCAAGGCAATGTGTCACAAAGTCTAAAACATACTTTTTCATTCCTTTCTAGAAATATTGTTGGTTTATATCAACAAGCATTTTTGTAATGCCAGGGTGTCTAGAAAAAGGTGAATTATGAAATTTTGCTAACAATTTCTTTCTCAAATCATTTAGTGAAGGTACATAGACTCTATTTTCAAATCATAAGATTCCTTCTTTATCAAAGTGAAATCCTTTATACCTCAAATCATTCAAATTTGCAGCAAGTTATGTTTTTACTTGCTAAAAGTAAGAGTCGATTCCATAACACTTTTTATTTCATCCTTAAACCGAGTTCTTAATGTTATACGAGTAGAAATGTGCTTCTTATGACTTAGAGCATTAGCCACTCTATTTTATTTACCCTTGATATAATTGATGTCAAAATCATATTGAGACAAAAATTCTAACCACCTTTGTTGTCTTGCATTAAGATTTGGATGAGTGAAGATATACTTTAGTCCAAGGTGATCAGTTTTCAATTCAAAAGGTTTACCAATCACGTAATGTCTCCAAACTTGTAGTGCATGAACAATGGAAGCAATCTCTAAATTATGTGGAGCATAATTCAACTCATGTAACTTTAGTTTTCTACTTTCATAAGCTATGACATGACCATTTTGTAATAAAATACCTCCTAGACCTTCACTTGATGCATGCATCGTTACCACCATAAAATCTCCATTAGGATCTGGTATTGTAAGAATAAGTGCTAAATTTAACTGTTCCTTCAAGGTTTTGAATGAAATTTCACATTTCTCACTACAAACAAACTTTTCATCTTTTTCTTCGTAAGGAATTTATTGGTGCAACTATTTTAGAAAAATATTTTACAAATTTCCTATAATAGTGAACAAGTCCCATGAAGCTTCTAACTTCATGTACATTCTTAGGTGCAGCCACTCTGTTATAGCTATAATTTTTAAGGATCTACATCAATTCCATGTTTACTTATTACATGTCCCAAATAGTGTACTTTTGTGTCATAGAAATAACATTTAAATAGCTTACCAAATAACCGTCTCTTTCTTAATATTCCCAAAACTATCTTCAAATGCTCATGGTGTTCCTCAATACTTTTTGAAAATATGAGAATGTCATCCAAGAATACAAGAATTTTTTTTTCCAAGTATTCTTGAAAGATATTATTCATTAAATTTATAAATGTTGCAGGTGCATTAGTTAATCCAAAAGGTAAAATTGTGAACTCATAATGTCCATACCTTGTTCTGAAAGTTTTTTTATGAATATCCTCATCTTTAATCTATAATTGATGATATCCATATCAAATATCTATCTTATAATATACCGATGCTCACACATCAAATCAAATAAATCATCAATCCTAGGGAGTGGGTATCTATACTTGATTGTTTCTTTGTTTAACATTATGTAATCAATGCACAATCTAAGTGTTCCATCTTTCTTTTTCACAAAATTTATAGGTGCTCCCCAAGGTGAAACACTTGATCTAATCAAACCTTGAGACAAAAGTTCATGCAACCGAGCCTTAAGCTCTACTAATTATATAGTATTCATTTGATACGGTGCTTTAGAAATAGGTTCAGTTCTAGGCTTGAACTCAATCATGAAATCAAATTCCCTTTTGGGTGGAAGAACTAACAATTCTTCTAGAAATATGTCACAATCTTGTAACAATAGATATCATTCCATAACATCACTACTCTCTTTGTTGTTTTAGTAATTTTACCGCATATAAGGTACATCCTTTATTTTTGGCTTTTTTAAGTTACATAGCTAATAGTTTTCTAACAGAAATCTCACGTTTCACACCTTGAATCTCTGTTGTTTTTCTGCAGTCATCTAAACAACTAATGTGTTTTTCAAAAGCAGTCCACTTTAGCCTTATGTTCTACTAACCAATTAATACCTATGATAATGTCATAAGACCCCAAAGGTGCAACATAAATATCAACCTCGGTGGAAAAGTTAGGTAAATCAAGGATTGTTCCAAAAGACACATACTAACCATATGAACAACATTATTCCCATACTGTAAAATCCATGTTTTATCCATGTTTCTAGCTTTTATTTTTAGTTTTGATGCTAATTTACTAGAAATAAAACATTCAATAGCTCGGTATCAAAACTAATAGTTATAGGTAAGCCAAATAACTTACCCATAACTTCTATGGGTGTGGCCTTTTTCTCACCTGCTTATCAACTCTTTGCAGCATGTATCTTTGCTATTGATTATGATCATCCTTCTTTAGAGGAAATTGATTCCGTAATAATATTTTCCACAGTTATAACAGCCTCCTATAGGTCCCTTCCTAGGCTCGTGTTTATTTCCGGACTTAGAGTTATTGTTCGACCCCATAGGACTTCTTTTTGTTATTATTGTTCTTAGAAAAAAATTCCATGCATTACCAACAAACTTGTTTGTTGCTGATTTCTTGTTCTTATCAGATAAAAATAACTTTTAATTCTAAATTTATTCCATGGTCCTTTCTTAGGTGCAAGATATGATGAAGAGGAGTTGGAATTTTTCTTCCTTCCTCCTTGTGAGAAGAAATTGCCTTTGATTTCTATTCCTACCTTACGGATTTTTCAACAACCCCTTCCATCGTGGTTGGGTTGTGAACATCCACCTCTCCCTCTATAATGGGATTCAATCCCATGATGAATTTCTGTATCCTAAACTTCTCATTAGTTTGGTACGAGGTACATACTTAAGGAGTTTTATAAATCATTCCCAAGTACTCGATTATAGTTAGCTTTTCTTGAGCTAAGTTCTAGAATTCATTCATTTTTCGATCATAGTAGAGTTGTGGCAGCCATCGTTTCCTAAATTAAACTTTAAATTGGTCCCATGTGATATTGGCTTCATCAATATTCAATTCATCCTTACGATGGTTGTCCCACCACGAAGATGCTTTCATGAGAAAGTTGATATGCTCCCCATATCGCCTTTGTTTCTTCCGAGAAATTCCTTATTGTAAAATATTTCTTCATTTTTTGAGCTAGTTCTTAGCTCCATCTCCTAATGTGGTGCCATCAAAATTAGGTGGACTTATCATTTTTATATCATTAGTGAGTTCAGTTGCCATCCTAGCCTTTTTGTTCTCGGGCTGAAAAACGGTATGTTAACATTGTTATTATCAACACCCACATTGGCATTGTCCCTGAGGGGTAGCTGATTATTATTATCAGCTTCTTCTTCCTCCTCATTACCCATTACTTGTTTTTGAGTAACACCAAATGATCTCTTGTGTCCAACAGGGGCAACAAGGATCTCATCAAGTTTCTAGGCAGTTGTTGCTCCTTCCTCAAGCGGAGGGTTATTTGTAACATTTCCTCTTGTTCTAACCATTTTTGTTATAAGAAAATTTAAGTTTCATTAGATTATGGACACAATAGGTCCAAGATTTGTAACCTTCAGCTCTGATACCAAGATGTAACATTCCCATTTTAAGACTTTAGAAACAAGGGAATTTTTTTAAAAAAATATAATGTTCACTGTTCTAAATAAAGCATTATTTAGAACAAACATTCCATGCCAATTGAATTCAAATAGATAACCATATGTAGTTGTAATGACTCGATGATCCACCGATCTATTCATTTCATAACTCGGTAAGCTACCAATCTATTTATGTTATCTTATGTATTGAATACATATTATATACTTCGTATACTTGGTTTTCTACCCTACACCGGTACTGAGTGATCTGTTTAAAGAACATATTTGAATATTTGTTACCAATATTCATCTGATATCATGTTGTTTTAAACTTAGTGTCACATAGGACAACGCAACCAGCAACTTGCGATACTTTGGCCAAATATTTACAACATACTGTGTATGTCACTATTCCTAGATGACATACTCATCATATTGGAATATGTCCTTCACCTCACTCCTCTATTATCATGATTGGTCTTTACTAACTACCATCAGTCCACTTGTCCAGGTTTAACCCTAGCCCTAGTTAGGAACATAACTTATTATAGGAAGATGCTCACAATGGCTTAGGGTAAATGGGCATACTCGGTTGATCTAAGTCAACCGGATGTGCCAAGGAACCCTGAGCCATTGGAAGCTAATTCCTATCCTAAATATGCCCCTAACCTAACCTAGAGAGAAACTAAGTTCAAGTCCAAGTTCTATTGTGTGTAGATCTGGATGATCAATGCGGAAGGGTGATGCCACATGTCAACTACAATGTTGTATTCTCGAGAAGACCCAAGTCTTCTGAAAGTACAACCCTATAGTTGGCATGTGCCAACATCCTATAGAAACTGCCTCATCGAGATGTACATACCCCAAGGAGATGTTAATACATTGTTAATTTGGATTATGTCTTGATTACAACAACCCTGCTAAACCCTAATCCAACACTCCATAAGTTCTTATTATATACTTGTATCAATCAAGTATTAAATAACTTCGTTAAACTTATGGTTGCTTTTAATGTTCATTTTCCCAGTTTAACCAGCAGTTAACCAAAACAGACATCGTTATCATAAGTTTCATTTAAAATGTACATTAACTTTTAGGAAGGTTTTAACATCCATATATATCCAATTAAAGTAGACTTCATACAAAATGAAGTCTAATAATTAGTAATCATATCTCCCAACCTTTTTTTTGGTTTATATACAATTGAAAGAGAGATTAGTAATCATATCTCCCAACCTTTTTTTTGGTTTATATTCAATTGAGAGAGAGAAAGAGTCTTCCTCTAAATGATTAAGTATTAGGGTATATCATTCCCAATATCCATATTTCTTAATGCATGTTCATTATGCATCACATTATTATGTTAAATTGTTTAGATAAAACACATCATATTATGCAACTCAACAAGTTGCTTCTTTATAAGGGAAATTGAACTAATTCCCATTATCCATCTTATCAAAGATAACAAAGTAAGCATAACATAATATAAAGAATATCAACAAGATGGAACTTTCATCTTCTTTATAAAAGTACAAGATAATTTACACAACCAATGCAAATAAATCACAACTCACAATTCATCATTACAACTTATAAAATTTACAAGACTATGCTCTTTAGGCATACCGTATAACAACAACCTTCATTTTATAAAGTATACAAATTTTCTTTTACAATTCAACAAAAGAATGAATCAGAATTCTTTACTAAGAATTAGACATATATCAACCAATGCATCATATAATTTTTTGCCTTCTTTTACCACTTAAGTCATCCATCTCCAAAAATAGCTAGCACAAGTCAGTTCAATGAACTAAGCATGATAAACACTAATCATTAAAACAAAGTGCATTCCACTAATTGTTTCATTAAAGCAACACTGCTTTAATGAGATAATTAAATCATCATACAATCAGCATAAGTGATAACAAAAGGAAAGGAAGTACTTAATAAATCTAGATCAACTTTAAAGAGAAAAGCATAATATAATAAACAATATCTTCCTAAGATCTTAAAGTTCTATTAATACTATCAATGGCTTGAAAACAAACAATCAATCCTACCATCCCATTATTTCATAATTCTATCCTAATAGAATACCACATTTATCTTCTCTATGAGACAAAATAAGTGTAAACAACATGGTTCATTCTAGGATTATTCATCTATATCCTAAGCAAGAATAAGAAGAACCATTATATACCATGCCCAAACCTATAACATCAAAAAAAAACCAGATTATAACATGAGTTACCTATTCCTTATGGAATAATAATTTTTCACATTCAATCATTAGAATATACATCAAACAGAATTCCATAACCAATCAAGAAGGTAAGGAAAACTAGAACAATCCAACTGCAACTCCAATTCCAACTCTACATGTTAGAAATTATCAATCAAATATCAGAAATCAATGTTCACAAACAAAGTAGCCCCAAAGAGGAGTTAATCTCTACTCAAGTTCTTCACAAAGGATAAGGAGTACAAGAGACAAACCTACTCCTATCCATATAAACTAGACAAGACTAGTCAACAACAGTCAACCCATAAGTATCAATTTACTTAAGTAACCTTCCCGGCTACTAGCTCTCAACATTATTTCAATCAATGATTCGAACAAGGGTAGACCAATAGGTCATGAGAAATCAATATCTCGAAATGGAATCGAGTACAGAAAAGTTCAAACATTGAGCCTATCCAAGGACAGAGAAAAAGTCACTCTACTAAGGAAAGGTCCATTAATGAATCGTTTCATATAACTAAATAAAAGGAGTTCAGTTTCAATTCATATCTGGTTGAAAGCATAATGCAGACCCAAACCAATATACTATTCACAAAGAATACATAAATATATAAATTTTCTTTCTCAAAGTGAAACCAACATCTATTCACTATTTTAGTCAAGAATAGCATCCCAAATCAATAAATGATAAGGTTCTAAATTACCCATGAACCCAAGATTGAAGTCTCACAAAGGCTTCACCAATTAATACAAAAGTAAACAATTCATGATTCAAAGGAATCAAACTCAATACAACTAAACAGAGAAGGAATCCTTTCTAATTATTTCAATGTCCAAGGTAATAACCCAAATATTCCACTAAGACCTGATTTATTAAAGAGAGAAGAAGAGAGAAGAGAAAGAACTAGAAATGTTCAAATCAGAAGACGTATCAATTATAATTCCAAGAAATAGGAACAGAATTCAAAAAAAAAACTCACATCCCAAATCGCGATGGAGGTGACTTACTTTCACCAAAAAATCGTCTTCCCAGAATGCAAGTTTCCTACAAACAAAGGGGAAAGAACATCCCATTATATTTTCACACAAATACCATCTCAAGGGATTTTTTACAGTCAAAGAAAAATAGAATTTCAACATTCCTTAAGACATTTCCAGTTCCAAATCTCAAAAGAGATTTCAACAACACAAACAAGCTTTCACCCAATCTCTTGGTGAGTGAATTTCTAAAATAAAGAGTTATAAGTTAAACTTTATAACAAAAGAATAACCCAATACAAAAATTCCTATACAAAATTGAATATATCGATCAAAATATAAGCTCATAACACTCAAGTGTTAAATAAGAGTTTAGTGTCGAACCCAAGCTTCATGCACAACATTCATAACTTCATAAGAAAAATAATGTGAGTACAGTGATAAATACGAACTCCATGCAACATTTCAGTAATACATAAGTTTCCAAAATAGTGGTTCCATTTAAATGAAGCTCCAACACAAGCTTAATCAAAACACAAAGTTCCAACATGAGTCTAGCATCCAAAGAACGCAACGTAGAAGCAATATAAAATAGAACTAAAGTTTCCCTAAGATCATATGCTTTTATTATCATGAAAGTCAGTTCAAATAACATAATCATCGAATACAAGATCAAGAGAGCATAATAGAGATACAGAACAAGTTCTAATACCATTTTTACTTGCATGCAGGTCGTAAAACTAGCACAAAAAGCTAGTTTCCAAAACAATACTATTTTTCCATGGATTTAAATCAAACACACAAGGATCCATAAAACCCAACAAGAAAAATAACCAAATAGGAAAGAAAACAAGAATATCATGAGAGTAGAGTTGTTCTAATGAATCATTTAGAAGAACACAAAGAATTTTAATAGTTAGAGCCTATCATGCCTGATAGTGCTTCCACCAAATCGAAGGAGACTTCTAGCTGAGCTTCCAATTCTTTTTCTCCTCCATGAAAGATCAAAAATCAAACTTATTTTCCTCCTACATCTCATATATTTCCTTCGATCAAAAATAGGCTGAAGAAACCAAAAATAGCTTTGAAGTGAAGGTCAAACTACTAGTTCGAAGAACCAGTTAGCTCCATGTAGAGAAAAATCCACCATGCATGCAAAACCAAATGACCTCCTCCAAACCCGCCTTCTAACTTTCCAAGAGGTTTGCATGCAAATACCGAGGCTCATAAATTCCATAAATGCCATTCGATCCAAAATTACCACTTATATTTCATTTCCACCACTTCCTAAATCTGGCGAATGCCAATTCAACACAAAAATACAATTCCATCCTTTAGTGGAGCTTCCACGTAGGCCTCCACCAAGTCTACTAGTCCCCTACCAAATCTAGTAGTACCTCATCATTTAAACCCTTTCAAATCATTTAAATTCCATTGGAATCATCTTCCCTTTTCATGCGACCCCTTTAGGTTCCCTTTAATAGTTTAGGTTAGATTCAAATAGACTTAGGTTAGTTTAACAATTACTAACATAGGTCTTAGAACATTAGCCATTAGAATTCCCACCTTAGGTTAGGTTCAATTCATAACCCTTTAGTTATTAGGTAATAGCTAAAATATCCTAGTATCACTTTAGTAACCCTTCCCTAATCCATTTAGCATAATGCTTAGGTTAGGTCGCCAACCCAAAAATAGAATAAGAGGCTTAGGTTAGAACAAAATTCAAATAAGTAAACATAGCTAGAAATTAGTTGTTCTTACCTAGCTTAGGTTACCATTAGGATAGTCCTAGATTTTTAGGACTCAGAGATTCTCCTTAGAGAATTGAATTTTTTTTAAGTCCTTAATGTCCTGCCAAGATCAATCACCAAAGACCCAGGCACAAACATACAGTGAACGAAAACATGTTGAAACAAGACCAAGAATTAGTATCATACAAAATTCAGTATTCTATGTCCCTTAAACTACTGAATGTCAATTTTACCATTCAGTCTATGAAGAAGACTTGAAACATTCCTTGGATCACTGAAATTGATCCAAGGATGAGTCAGAAGAAGAAATAAGTTTGTAACTCTTAAAACTAGATTGCAGCTCATCTTTCCAAAGTGAAAATGAATTCTTAACAACCATATAATTTCAGTCTAATGATTTTAAGAACAGTAAAAGATTTACTATTATCAATCATGATCTTCAACATTCAAAAGAAAACATCTTTATCTAGAAAATCACATGTCAACACTTGAATGCAAAAGAGGAATATATCAGTTGTTGAGGGTGTTACAAGATTAGAGGGTCTAATCTCCAAGTCATACCTTTGGGTCTTTGTAATCCAACTTCCTCTCTTAGCCCCAAGATCTTTTTGAGTCAAAATGTACTTGTTTACACTTCTAGGGACCATTACAACTATATGGGAATTGAGAATTTAAAATCTGAAACTTTTAACAGCTTTGACTATTGTCTAGGCATATTTCTCCAATTGGTTATACTTTAGCTCATGATTTTGAAAGGACAACTCATGAAAGAAATAGGTGCTTCCAAACCTTCATCATTTTTCGAACAAGGACAATAGAGAGTGTATATTCTAATGCATAGCAATACATGATGAACTCCTTGAAATCTAAAGATACAAGAGTTGGAGCTTTGGAAATGTCTTTCTTGATCTCATCAAATGATGTTTTTCCTTCCTTATTCCACTTCAAACATTCTTGAGGCTTCAAAATTTAAGTTATACACTTAGTCGAGTTAAGAAAAATCAAGCACAAAACAATGAAGAAAGTTTACCTTTCCAAAGAATGAATGAAATCCCTTCTTGCTGGTTGTTAAGGCTAGTGCTTGGATAGCTCTGACCCTCTCAGGATTAATGTGTGCTCCATGTTTGTTCAAAATTTTTCCCAACAACTTACCTTCTGTGACTCTAAAAATGCACTTCTTTGGATTTAGAGAAATGGCATGTTTCCTACACCTTGTAAGGAATTACTTCAAATGACTGATATGATCTCCCCTCCTCTTTGAGAAAACTATGAGGTCATCAAGGTAAATGACAATCTAGTGTTTCCAATCTTTGAAGGCCATGTCCATTGCTCTCAAGAAAGTAGCTCCAGCATTGATCAAGCCAAAAGACATTCTACTGTAGGCAAAAGTTCCCCAAGGTGTTATGAAGGCTATTTTGTTGCAATCCTCTTCTACCACCTTTATTTGGTTGTACCCTTAGAATACATCAAGAAAAGAGAGCATCTCAGATCCAATGACTACTTGCAAAATATGATCCATGATTGGAAGAGGGTAGTTGTCCTTGAGAGATGTCTGATTCAGATTTTTGAAGTCTACACAAATCCTTAGTTCCTCGGTCTTCTTCCTTACTAGCACAATGTTAGCCACCCACGTTAAATGGTGGATGGAGAAAAGGATTCTAGTATTGAGCATCTTTGTCACCTCTTATTTGATAACATTGGTAATATTTGTATTGTAGGGCCTTTGTTTATTCTGAAGGGCTTGGATCCTTGCTTTAAATGAATAGAGTGATGCATTTCCTTTGGCTGAATAGATTTGAGTTCATCATAGGATTAGGCCATGACATCTGAGTACTTTTTTAGTAGAGTAACAAACTTTGTCTTCTCTTCTAGTGAATAGCATTTACCAATGTTAACCATCCTTAGATTCTCTGAAGTGCCAATGTTTTCTTGATCAAAATTAGATGGACACCGAGAAGACTATTTTTCTTTCTCTTAGATGAACCTTTCATGTTTATCAAAGAGGTCTTCTAAAGAAACTAGACCTTTGGGGATTTTGTTTCCTTTAGGTTTGATTACTCACTCTTCATCAATTCCCTCAATTCCTTTATTCCCTTCTTTGGGGATTGATTTATGGTGTGTGTTTTCACTTCCTTCAAAGAAAACATTATTGAAGTTATCCCTTTGTTCTAAAAAGGCTAGGATATGATTATCATCATTGAAGACCTACTAGTGATTTGCATTGTATGGTATGTTGGGTCTTAACACCATCTTAATGGTCACTTTATCCTTACCAAATGAAGGATGAGGTGTCACTAAGGAAGTGACACTACTAGAGAATCATCCTTTTCATTATGTTCCCTAGGGATGTTTCATACTCTATAATATTGTTTGTATTATCAAATTGCAGCTTGTAGGCAAAACGATATACCTCATTGGAGTGAGAGTATAATACTACACCAGCTCTAGAACCTACTGTAATGAGTACCATCAAATTCCATTATCCAAATCTGATCTTCTTCTTCCTCCATGAGGAGTATCAATTTCTCTTCCTTTTGTGATGTAAGGAAGTGATTTCCTAGCCTATAATCTTGAAAGAGGGTGTTAGCTCTTGGATCATTAGATTTCCTTACTGTGATTTTCATTTTCCTGACTGACAACAACTTCTTCATTTCTCCTTTCACTAGGATAGTTGTAGATGACCAATCCATTTTTATTTCTCCACCTAGATCTCTATAAAAACTTCTACTTAACAACATACCAAAATATCTTTGGGATATCTCGCCACCAAATTGGTCAAGAGTATCCTCTTGTCAAGGTAATTAGCTAGTGAAACCTAAGCATCATTAATCCTTCCCACCAATGGAACTTGTTTAGATTCCATTAAGTAACATGTGCCATTTACCCAGAGTCAAATTGAGGTCAAGAGAATTTGTAACTTTTGTTGGCATCACATTATTCAAGCTCCATAATATATAATATAATTGTTTAGCTTGAAACCTTTGATTAGAAGTGACAGGTAAAAAGGATCAACTCTATTTTCTTTGGAGGCACCGAGGGCTAAAATGTTGTGGGAAGGTGGTATGGATGGTGTGGGTAATAGGCCTTAAGAGATTGGGCTTGAAGAAAAGGGTTACTGCCACAAACTACCTTAATGAATATGTCAAGTTGGGTAGGATGGGTTTGTAGGTATATAATCTAAGAGAGATGAACTTTGGTTTTTCTTGCATTCTCCACAAAGTCAAATGGAGTTATGGTAGATGAGGAAGAGGTTCCAATGGTGGATGAGGACTTAAATGATAGAGGTTTTGTTACTTTTGGTGCTGGGTTCTCCTTTTCAAATGTAGCAATTGTCTTGGAAGGAGGTGAGGGTGTAGCCCTTGATTGAAATTTAGATGTTCTTATAGAACCATTATTTAGAAGAGAATTACTCTTAGAAGATTTTGATTTAGGAGAAGAATCAGATATCGACTTAGCATAGTAGTGTGATCCTTGAAAACTGGTGAATCTAATTTCTCTCTAGCCAATTCCATGGAAGGTGGTAATGGTGATCCCCTACTGATGATATTGTTTAGTGGAGGCTTTGAAGAGCTATCTTATTTGTTCTTCCTACTCTCAGTTGTAACTGTTGAGGCTGAAACACCATTCTTGGATTGTGCATGAGTGAAAATAACACATGAAAAACTTAGAGCTTCTTCATCACCTTCCTCCTCATCATCAACATATTCAATCAAGCCATTGTGCATGCCAACCTCTTCAATTTCAAGATAGTTTTCATAGTCATCCATGCTTTCTTCTTCAATTTCCTCAATGTCTATTCCTTCTTCTAATTCCCTAATGTCATAGATAGCATTGACTGGTGGTGCTTCAAGAGCAAGCCTACAAGGAGGTGGAGAAATTACTTGGTCTATCAGGAGGATTTGGTTTCCTTTGAGCATTCCTTATTGTGATTTGTGATAGCTACTTCTTCAAAGAAACTAGGTCATTTACCATTTTTTGGAACATTGAATTAGTGGTGACTAAATTTGAACTCGAACATTTTGCTTTCCATTTGGTCCTTTCACTTTACGCATGGAATTAGATCATCATTAGTCTGAATTGCAAAGGCTTTAGCTTCCCTCAATATTCTTGGTTGGGATATTTTGAGGAAGAAACCAACTTCGATGGACAATCGGTGATGAAGAACCTTTTCAAGTTGTTTTCAGAGGGGACCACATCTTCTGGGATCCTTCTTTCTAAACTATCATACCTTGCTACAAAATATCTCATTGATTCAGAGGTCTCCTTCTTCATCTGAACCAATTGGACCAGCTTATCTTGACAATCTTCTTTTCTCTTGAACCTATGTTCAAATGCACTTCTTATATCTTCCCAACATGTGATGGATCTTGGGGGCAACATGTACAACCATTCAATAGATTTTTATTTGAGTGACTCCATAAAGAGCCTAACTAAAACATCTTCATCTTCAACTCCCAACACTCCACAAGTAGTGATGAATGCTTGTATATGTTCTTCAGGGAGCTGAGAACCATCCCCTTTGAATTTTTAGAAGTTCTTTCTTGAGCCTCTTGGGAGGTCATGAAGTGGTTGTGGAAGAGAAAGTGGACTAGTATTTCCTCCCCATGGTACATTAGGCCTACGGGCCTCATGATCATGATCATAGTCATGAACCCCCATTCTACTTCTATTTCTAGCTTCCTACCTTGGTAAACCGCAGCTGCCGCTGCTCTCTCATCTACCTCGGCTTGAAGTCTTTCGATTTCTTCAAGTTGAGCCCTTATTTCCTCTTCCACTCTTGCTTCTCTTTCTCTAACTTCTTGGTTTCTACGTCAGTGAAATCATCAAGGTTCTCATTTATGTATGGAAATTCACCACCTAAAGGATTAGAAACACTCAGGTTCTCAACATTCCCAGTTGTTTGATGAAGGGGAGGCCCCTAAATTCTGATCAGCTCTTGTCTTCTTTGAAGTTATTCAAAAATGGGGTCAGTTTTTCCTCCTTGTCTCTGTTGCTGGGTGTACCTTCTATCAACCAGCTTGAAAGTTTACGCTCTTCTCTGGGGTGCTGGAATTTACCTCTACCTTTCCAGTTTGATAGCATGTTCCTCTTCCAGGTCCAGAATCCTTATGGCAATGAAGTATTGATTGACACTTTGTCTCTTATGCCAAATAGCTTCTCTTAGATCGGAAGCAATGTCTTCTTGGATGTGAAAGAGTAAATCAGGTCTCTCAATAGGAGGATTTCCCAGAATAGCCATGATTTACATCCATGTAGTCTGTGTGATTATTCAATCTCCAGAAACTTTTATTCTAGAATATTTTTTGTATTTTATGACCTTGAGGTCATTTTTAGGTGTAGATGCTACAAAATTTGCCCCATGGTGGGTGCCAAAAACTATTGGTGAGAAAAAATTTCTTGTGGAAAAATTTGTGGGTTTCAAGCCAATGCTATGGGAATCTAAGTCCCTCTACTTGAACAATGTAACTTTTGTATGTGCATGCGTGAAAAAGTAGATTTCAATGGTGGCCTTTCGACCAGAGATCCAACAGGAGCACTCCACTAACCTTGTGGAAAATCTAGCAATTTCTCACTAGAGAAGAACTTTGTCCAAGAAGGGGAAGGGGAGTAGAAATGGATGTAGGAGAAAACTAATGTTGTGAGTAGAATATCAGATGCGAGACACACATTAATTAGAAATTTCATTTACATGCATTTATAATCGGAAGAAAAACAAATCGAAGGAGAAGCTACAAGATTGAATGAAACTCATTGGTTGCAAAGTACTAACTAATTCCTTAATCAAAGAGGTAAAAATTCATTCTTTTATTATTGAAGCTCGGGTAGAGTTTTTACATAGCTTGAGAATGGAAAACATTCAAGGAAGAAGAGAAAATAAAAGAAAAATGGAATTTTCTATCTTTTCAGTACTGAGCACCATGGTCTTTTCCAAAATCAATCACCACCCTTGGAATGATGTTGAGAAGCCATTATATTCCTTGCAAGAAACCTGTACATCTTCACAAATCCTCAACATCTTTTCAAATTCCTCCATTGTGAATAAAATGCTCATGGTGGGTTAAAACTAGATTTTGTGATGTGAAAGTTAAATTTGATTTGCCAGTTTGAATACAAACTGTTTGATTTTCTTGCTCTAACTCTAAAATCGGGCCATCCATGTGATAGGAAGGGATTGTAGCGATTACATGGGAAGCCCTTTACATTTTTGATTTTTTAGAGATTTGGCAATTTGGAACAAATAGCCTCGCACCCCACTTTGAATTTTCAACTTAAACACGTGGCACCCTCTGATTGGAAATGGGGTCACGTCCCTTTTCTCAACATTTTAACCTTTTTTGCAAAAAGGCTAAAAAAATCAATTTCCTCCACTGGCCCCTGCTCCAATTTGACTAGTACACATGGTACGTTCTAGTTGTAGGCCAGGTCACGGCTCTTTTCTTAACATTTTTATCCTTTTTTGGAAAAAAAATCAAAAACTCAATTTCCTCCATCAGCTTGCTCTTTCACTTTAAATTCTTGACGGTGGGCTCAAGACCTTAGTGGAGCCGTGCAACATTCTAGAAATTTTACTTCACTTTTGGAAGTTTGGTTAAATTTCCAAAAGTTCCCCAGTGGCCTACTCATCCACTTTGACTTTTCAACAGTGAGTTTTTCCTTTGAAGTTTTCCCCGTGGGCTTCAACTTTGATTTCTTCCCTTTAAAGCCTAATTGGGGCTATGGGTCACTTTTTAACTTTTCACCTTTTTGCAAAGGGGATCAAAACAAAAATCCTCCCGATGGCCCACTTATCTCGCTTTGACTTTTCAACCGTAGGATTTGCCTCTCCAATGACTCTGACCACTTGGTGATCGACACTAATTTGGTAATTGATCCTTTTTCCCCATCCTAGAGTTACGTCATTGCGACATGTGGATCTGTCCGCTGAGGTTAGACTTTTCAACGGTGATTCGGCTTTTCGGGTCCACAAGAAAAATTTACCATTTTTTCCAAAAGTGACCAAAAGTGTTAAGTTCACAAAAAGATCATTCCTCCCCATCCAATAGGATCTAAACATGTACTTATATACATTAGGGCCAAAATTTGATGGGGAAAAGACACCCATCATCCCGACTATGGGAAAAATACACAGAGGAAGAGAACTTTGTCATTTTGAGTCCAATTTTTGAATTTCCTTCATGAACCAGAGGCATGGAGGAAAAACAAAGATTTGCTAACATAGGCCATAGAATAAGCAAATAATTTTGATTAAAAAGGATATTGTAAAGAGGATATTTTGTGCATAGACCAGGAGATGGAGAATTTCTTAAAATGAGCAAAACAAAGGTTTAAACAACTCCAAGGCACTACTTTTTCTAATTTATTGAATCTCTAACTTGGCTTAAACACCAATGAAGGGCATGAGCTCAAAAAAATTGAATTTGGCTATGGAAACATAGAGTAGTTTTCAAGAGACAATAGCTGGCTCTAGCTTGGGGACATGGCGTGAACTGGGCATGGCTAGGGCACAACATGAGGATCTAGAATCTCAAGTTTCAAAACATATTATGTTGACCAGTTCCTTATCCATTGGGCCTTGTAGATTCATGTACAATTCTAAGAAATAATGGAAGAAGGAGGAAACACACAACAAACCAAACAAAACTAAACCAAAACCACATAACAGAAAAGGGAAAAACACACCTACAAAAATAACCTATGGTACAAGATGGGGACAACCCACTTTCATTGATGATATAGTTTCAAGTATTTCCCACTTCAAGGAAATTCCAATGGAGTTCCATCCAAGTATGAGAGGATAAAAACATTCTCACCACAAGTTCCATGAATTTGGAATGGGCCGAGCCATAATGAATCAAACTTTCCATGGCTGCTCTTTGGTTCTCTTCTCTTATCCCATAGTAGGAAAAAGCCTCCAACCTTGAATTATCTTTTCTTTTCCCTCTTGTCAAATATCTTCTTCACTTTCAATTGGTGTTATTTAATTTTATCCACCACTTGGCATTTACTTTCTTCTAGCTTCTCTAGGAAGAGGATCCTCTTGTCAATGGAGTCTTTGTATTGACCATCTTCTATTTCTTGTAGCAACTTGAGAGTTGACATCTCAATTGTGAGGGGAATATCTACCTCAACTCCATACAACATTTGGAAAGGTGACATACCTATTTCCTTCTTAGGAGTGATCCTATCATCCCACAATGCATCATATAACTTCTTGTGCGGTTCCTTTGATTCTCATTTACCAAGCTTACGGATATGGTCACAATGTTCTTATTGCTTGACTCAGCTTGTCCATTTCCTATGGGTAGTAGTCAAAAGAGTGAGATAGGGAGATTCCAAAGCCATAAAAAAATTTGAGCTCCTTGGAAGAGAAATAGGTGGCATTATCTATAACAATTTTCTGTGGTATTCCAAAACAAACAATGATATTCTCCTTGATGAAGTTGCAGACTATTTTAGAGTTGGCTTGCTTGGTTGGGATGGCTTCCACCCATTTAGTGAAGTAATCAGTTGCAGTGAGTACATAAGTATTCCTTGTACTAGAATGAGGATTCAAAACACCAATAAAATATAAACCCCATTGTTGAAATGTTTCTTCAATCACGACGGCCCGAGTGGCAACGCAACTAGTTGTGGTTTTCCAACAAATTGTTTACATGCTTTGCATTTGGAAACCCAATCCTGAGTGTCTACAAAGATGGAGGGACAATAATATCTCCCTCTGAGGATCTTATGTGTAGTGACCATTGTTGAGAAATTTCCACCACAAGCCTGATCGTGATATGCCCTGAGTAACTTTTCTTGCTGCTCCTTATCTACACACCTGAGGAAATAACCATCTCGGCCTCTCTGTAAAGTGCATGATTCTAGATCAAAAACTTGGCTACCTTTATCTTGAGTGTCCTTATTTGTTTGTAATCGAGATGAGGAGGGAATTCTCTATAAGTGAGGTAGTAAGAAATGTCAACATACCACTCATCAAGTAGTGGTGACAAAGAGCACACTGTGGACTGTCTTCGAACAGTTGAGAAAACACCATATTTTCTCCCTACTAAGCTTTGAGAGCTTCATCTTCATAAATTAGCTTACACAAACCATTTTATCTTACCAAATTAAAGGGTCTAATCTCCAAGTCATACTTTTGGGTCTTTGAAATCTAGCTTCCTCTCTTAGCCGAGAATCTTGATGGACTTGATAGCACTTCAAGGGACTATCACCACTATATGGGAATTGAGAATGTAGAATCTGAAACTTTTAACATCTTTAACCACTCCGTATGCATTTTTCTCCAATTGGGTGTACTTTATCTCAAGATTTTTCAAAGGAAATCTCATGAAAGCAATGGGTGCTTCCAAACCTTCATCATTTTTCTAAACAAGGACAACAGAGAGTGTATGTTCTGATGCATAATAATACATGATGAAATCCTTGTTGAAATCAAGAGATACAAGAGTTAGAGCTTTGGTAATGGATTTCTTGATCTCCTCAAATGTTTTTTTCCTTCCTTTTACCACTTGAAACTTGCTTGAGGCTCATCATGGAAGTTATATACTTAGTCAGTTTAGAAAAATCAGGCAAAAAATGATGAAAGAAGTTTACCTTTCTACGAGAATGAATGAACTCCCTTCTTGTTGGTTATTAAGGCTAGTGTTTGGATAGCTTTGACCCTCTCAAGATCAATGTGTGCTTCATGTTTGTTCATAATGTGTCTCGACAACTTACCTTTTGTGAATCCAAAATGCACTTCTTTGGGTTTAGAGAAAAACCATGTTTCCTACACCTTGCAAGGAATTGATCCAAATGACTGATAGATCTCCCATCCTCTTTGAAAAAACTGTGAGGTCATCAAGGTAAATGACAATGTAGTTTTTCAAATATTTGAAGGCCAAGTCCATTTCTCTCTAGAAAGTGGCTCCAACATTGATCAATCCAAAAAGCATTCTTCTGTAGGCAAAAGTGCCCCAAGGTGTTATGAAGGCTATTTTGTTGCAATCCTCTTCTACCACATTGATTTGGTTGTACCCTAAGAATCCATCAAACAAAGAGAGCATCTTAGAGTTAGTGACTACTTGCAAAATATAATCCATGATTGGAAGAGGGTAGTTTTCCTTGAGAGATTCTTGATTCGGATATTGGAAGTCTACACAAATCCTCATTTCCCCATTCTTATTCCTTATTGGCTCAATGTTAGCCACCCATGTTGAATGGTGGATGGGGAAAATGATTCTAGAATTGAGCATATTTTTCACCTCTTCTTTGACAACATCAGAAATCTTTGGATTGTAGGGCCTTTGTTTTTTTTCCTGAAGGGCTTGGCTCATTACTTCAAAGGAATCGAGTGATGTATTTCCTTTAGCTGAAAAGATTTGAGTTCATCATAGGAGTAG
Source organism: Taxus wallichiana var. yunnanensis (assembly GCA_018340775.1). NCBI lineage: Eukaryota > Viridiplantae > Streptophyta > Pinopsida > Cupressales > Taxaceae > Taxus > Taxus wallichiana. The sequence goes on from CM031242.1 coordinate 236,820,516, forward strand.
ACGAGGACATCTGAGTACTTTTTTAGTAGAGAAACAAAATTTCTCTTCTCTTTTGGTGAGCAGCATTTACCAATGTTAACCATCCTTGGATTCTTTGAAGTGCCAATGTTTTCTTGATCAAAATTAGATGGACATTGAGAAGACTATTTTTCTTTCTCTTGGATGAACCTGTCATGCTTGTCAAAGAGGTCTTCCAAAGAAACTAGGCCTTTGGGGATTTTTTTCCTTTCAGTTTGATTACTCCCTCTTAATCAATTCCCTCAATTCCTTGCTTCTCTTCTTTGGGGATTGATTCACCGTGTGGTTTTCACTTCCTTCAAAGAACAGATTGTTGAAATTATCTCTTTGCTCTAAGAAGGCTAGGATCTAATTATCATCATTGAAGACCTACCAGTGATTTGCATTATCTACTATGTTGGGTCTGAACACCATCTCAATGGTCACTTTATCCTTACCAAAAGAAGGATGAGGTTTCACTAAGGAAGCTGACACTGCTAGAGAATCATCCTTTTCATTCTATTCCCTAGGGATAGCTTCAATGGAGAATGCATCAAAGAATTTAATGCAGTCCCACACTCTATTTCTATAATTCCCGAGCCTTGGATTTTTCACCTGATATTGTTGGAGGACCTACTTCACCACAATCTCAACATCACCTTTGCATCTCAATTTTTTGATTCCAATGTCCTTCGCTGCATTCATGCTTAAGCGAAATGCTTCATATTATACATTATTATTTGTATTATCAAATTGCAGCTTGTAGGAAAAAGGATATACCTCATTGGAGGTAGAGTATATCACTACACCAGCTCTAGAACCTCCTCGGAATGATTACCATCAAAATCCATTGTTTAAATCTGATCTTCTTCTTCCTCCATGAGGAGTGGCAAGTTATCTTCCTTTTGTGATGTAAGGAAGTAGTTTCCTAGCCCATAATCTTGAAAGAGGATGTTAGCTCTTGGATCATCAGATTTCCTTACTATGAATTTCATTTTCCTAATTGGCAGCAGCTTCTTCATTTCTCATTTCACTGGGATAGTTGTAGATGACCAATCCATTTTTATTTCTCCACCTAGATCTCTACAAAAACTTCTACTCAATAGCATACCAAAATATTCTAAGATATCTGACACCAAAATGGTCAAGAGTATCCTCTTATTAGGGTAATCAGCTAGTGCAGCCTGATCATCCTTAATACTTCCACTAATGGAACTTGATTGGATTCCATTGAGTAGAATGTTCCATATACCTGGGTCAAAGTGAGGCCAAGAGAATTTACAACTTTCACTAGCATCAAATTATTCGAGGCTCCAAAATCTATAATGCAATTGTTTAGATGGAAGCCTTTGATGAGAAGTAATAGGTAAAAAGGCTCAAATCTGTTGGTGGTGGAGGCACTGAGGTCTAACATGTTTTGGAAGGTGGTATGGATGGTGTGGGTAATATGCCTTTAGAGATTGATCTCGAAGAGAAAGGGTTACTACCACAAACCGCCTTGATAAATCTGTTAAGTTGGGTAGGATGTGTTTGTAGGTATTCAATCTCAGAGAGTTGAACTTTGGTTTTTCTTGCATGCTCCACAAAGTCAAATGGATTTATGGTAGACGAGGAAGAGGTTCCAGCAGTGGATGAGGACTTAAATGACAAAGGTTTTGTTACTTTTGGTTTTGGGTTCTCCTTTTCAAATGTAGTAATTGGCTTGGAAGGATGTGAGGGTGTAGCCCTTGATTGAAATTTAGATGTTCTTTCAGAACTAGTATTTAGAAGAGAATTTCTCTTAATAGATTTTGAGTTGCGAGAAGAATCAGATAACTTACTTGGCACAACAATGTGATCCTTGACAACTAGTGAATCTGATTTCTCTCTAGCTTATTCCATGGAAGGTTGTAATGGTGATCCCATGTTGATGATCTTGTTTAGTGGAGGATTTGAAGAGATATATTATTTTTTCTTCCTATTCTCAACAGAATCGCTAAGGTGAAACACCATTCATGGATTATGCACGAGTGAAAAAAGCACATGAAAAACTTGGAGCTTATTCATCACCTTCCTCCTCATCATCAACGTATTCAATTAGGCCATTGTGTATGCGACATCTTTAATTTCAAGATAGTTTTCATAGCCATCCATGATTTCTTCTTCGAGTTTCCTTAATGTCTATTCCTTCTTTTGATTCCCTAGTGTCACATATGGCATTTGATCGGGTGTTGCTTCAAGAGAAATCCTATGAGGAGATGGAGCAATTCTTGGTCTATCGGAGGATTTGGTCTCTTGGAGCATTCCTTATTGTGATTTGTGACAACTGCTTCATCAAAGTAACTAGGTCATTTGCCATTTTTTGGAACATTAAAACAAGTGGTGACCGAATTTGAACTCGACCTTTTTCCTTCCCATTTGGTCCTTTCACTTTGCCAAAAAGAATTAGATCACCATCAGTCTTAATTACAAAGTCTTTAGCTTCCCTCAATGTTCTTGGTTGGGCTCTTCTAAGGAAGAAACCAACCGATGAAAATTCACCGATGAAGAACCTTTTCAAGTTGTTTTCAAAGGGCACCACATCTTCATGGGATCCTTCTTTCCAAAATATCACACCTTGCTATAAAATATCTCACCGATTCGGAGGTCTCCTTCTTTATCTCGAACCAATTGGACCAGCATATCTTGACAATCTTGTGCTCTTGAACCTATGTTCAAATGCACTTCTTATATCTTCCCAAAGATGTGACAGATCTTGAGGGAGACATGTAGAACCATTTAGTGTCTTTTTATTGGAGTGACTCCACAAATATCCTAACTGAAACATCTTCATCTTCAACTCCCAACACTCCAAAAGTAGTGATGAATTCTTGTACATGTTCTTTGAGGAGCCGAGAACCATCCCCTTTGAATTTTGGAAGTTATTTCTTGAGCCTCTTGGGAAATCATGAAGTGGTTGTGGAAGAGAAAGTGGAATAGTATTTCCTCCCCATCGTACATTAGGCCTATGGGCCTCGTAATCACAATCATGCTCATGATCCCCATTCTATTTCTATTTCTAGCTTCCTACCTTGCTAAAGTTGTGGCTTCTACTACTGCTCTCTTGTCTACCTCGGCTTGAAGTCTTTCGATTTCTTGAAGTTTAGTCCTTATTTCCTCTTCCTCTCTTGCTTATATTTCTCTAACTTCTTCGGTTTCTACGTCAGTGAAATCACCAAGGTTCTTATTGATGTATGGAAATTCACCATCCAAAGGATTAGAAACACTCAAGTTCTCAATGTGCCTAGTTTCTCGATGAAGGGGAGGCCCTTGAATTCTGATCAACTCTTGTCTTCTTTGAAGTTCTTAAAAAATGGGGTCGGTTTGTCCTCCTTGTCTTTGTTGCTGGGTGTACCTTCTATCAGCTAGCTTGAAACTTTACACTCTTCTCTGGGTGCTGGAATTTGTCTCTACCTTTCCAATTCGACAGCATGTTCCTCTTCCAAGTCTAGAATCCTTATGGCAATGAAGTATTAATTGAAACTTTGTCTCTTTTGCCAAATATCTTTTCTCAGATTGGAAGTAATGTCTTCTTGGATGTGAAAGTGTAAATCAGGTCTCTCAATAAGAGGATTTCCAAAAATAGCCATGATTTACATCCATGTAGTCTGTGTGATTATTCAATCTCTAGAAAATTTTCTTCTAGAATCTTTTTTTGTATTTTATGACCTTGAGGTCATTTTTAGGTGCAAATGCTGCAAAATCTACCCCATGGTGGGTGACAAAAACCATTGGGTGAGAAATTTTTTCTTGTGGACAAATTTGTGGGTTTCAAGCCAACACTATGGAAATCTAAGTCCCTCTACTTGAACGGTGTAACTTCTATATGTGCATGCATGAAAAAGTGGATTTCAATGGTGGCCTTTCGACTAGAGATCCAACAGGGGCACTCCATTGACCCTGTGGCAAAGATAGTAATTTCTCCACGGAGAAGAACTTTTACGAGAAGGGGAAGGGGAGTGGAAGTGGAGGTAGGAGAAAAATAATGTTGTGAGTAGAATATCAGATTCCCACACACATTTATTATAAATTTCATTTACATGCATTTATAATAAGAAGAAAAACAAATCCGTATGAGAAGCTAAAATACCAAATGAAACTCATTCGTTGCAAAGTACCAATTAATTCCTCAATCAAAGAGGAAAAAATGCCTTCATTTATTATTGAGGCTCGAGCTAAGTTTGTACATAGCTTGAGAATGGAAGAAATTCGAGGAAGAAGAAAAATAGAAGAAAAATGGTGTTTTCTATCTTTTCCATGTACATAACACTCTAGTATTTTTTGAAATAAATCACCACCCTTGGAATGATGTCAAAAAGCCATTATATTCCTTACAAGATACTGTTACATTTTCACAAATCCTCAACGCATTTTCAAATTCCTCCATTGTGAAGAAAATTCTCACGGTTGGTTAAAAACCAGATCTTGCAATGTGAACATTACATTGATTTCCCAGTTTTAATACAAACCGTTTGATTTGCTCCTCTAACTCGAAATCGGGCCATCCATGTGGTAAGAAGGAATTGGAGCAATTCCGGGAATCCTTTACATTTTGTGATTTTTTAGAGATTTGGAAATTTAGAACCAATTGGCCTACACCCATGCTTTGACTTTTCAAGTTAGACACGTGGCACCCTCTAATTGGAAATGGGAACACGGCCCTTTTCTCAACATTTTAACCTTTTTTGCAAAAAGGCTCAAAAACTCAATTTCCTTTGCCGGCCCACTGCTCTAATTTGACTAGGAAACTTGGCACATTTTGGTTGTAGGTGGGGTTGTGGCTCTTTTCTCAACATTTTAACCTTTTTTGGAAAAAGGATCAAAAATTCAATTTCCTCCACCAGCCAGCCCTTCCACTTTGACATTTCAACGGCAGGCTCGAGACCTTGGCAGAGCCACAGAGCACTCTAGAACTTTTACTTCAATTTTGGAATTTTGGTAAAATTTCCAAAAGTGCCCTGATGGCCCGCTCATCTGGTTTGACTTTTTAACGGCAAGCTTCGCCTTTGAATTTTTCCCTAGAGGCTTCAAGTTTGATTTTTCCCTTTAAATCCTGATCGGGGCTAGGGGTCACTTTTTAACTTTTCACCTTTTTACAAAGTGGCTCAAAAATACAAATCCCCCAATGGCCTGGTCATCCACTTTGACTTTTCAACAATGGGATTTACCTCTCCAATGACTCTAACCACATGGTAATTTGGCACTGATTTGGTAATTGACCCTTTTTGCCCCACCCTAGAGTTGTCGTTGTTGTGACATATGGAGCTGTCCACTGAGGTTAGACTTTTCAATGGTGATTCAACTTTTCGGGTCCATGGGGCAAATTTACCATTTTTTCCAAAAGTGACCAAAAGTGTTAAGTTCACCAAAAATCTTGTTCCTCCCCATCTAATAGGATTTGACCACGTACTTGCATTCATTGGGGCCAAAATTTGATGGGGAAAAGACACCCGTCATCCCAACTGTGGGAAAAATACACAGAGGAAGAGAACTTCGTCATTTTGAGTCTAATTTTGAATTTCCTTCGTGAACCAAAGGCATGGAGGAAAAACAAAGATTTCATGACCCAAGCCATAGAATAAGAAAACAATTTTGATCACAAAGGAGATTGTAAAGAGGATATTTCATGCATAGACCGGGAGATGGAGAATTTCTTAAAACAAGCACAATAAAGGTTTAAACAACTCTAGGGCACTACTTTTGCTAATTTCTTGAATCTCTAACTTGGCTTAAACACCAATGAAGGGCATGAGCTCAAAAATTTGAATTTTTCTATGGAAACATAGAGTGGTTTTTAAGAGACAACAGTTGGCTCTAGCTTGGGGACATGGTGTGAACTGGGCATGGATAGGGCACGACATAAGGATCCAGAATCTCAAGTTTCAAAACATATTACGTTGATCAAAGTGCCTTATCCATTGGTCCTTGCAAAGTAGTGTATAATTTTGAGAAATAATGGAAGGTGGAAACACACAACAAACAAAACAAAACAAAACCAGAACCACATAACAGAAAAGGAAAAAGCACACCTACGAAAATCACCTATGGTACAAGACGGGGGACAACCCACTTTCATTGATGATACAGTTTCAAGTATTTCCCACTTCAAGGAAATTCTAATGGTGTTCCATCTAAGTATGAGAGGAGAAAAACATTCTCACCACAAGTTCCATTAATTTGGAATGGGAGAACCATAAAGAATCAAACTTTCAATTATTGCATCTATTTTTCTTCCATTTTTTCTCCAAGACTCCTAGAGATGCAAATACAAACTATTTTTCATTAGTTTTTATGAAATTCCTTGTCATTTTTGTCGAAAAGTTCCATTGAATGGATTTAGAACTTAATTTATGAGTCAAAGGATTGTTAAGGTTGATATTTTAAAGTTGGAAATGCTCGAGCACTTGTAAAAACATGAATTACCAGAGAAGTTGGATGTGGGACAAAGTTGCAGAGGAAAGAGAGGGAAAAGGATGAAATGATGGAGGTTACAGGTGCAAAGGTTGAAAAGTTTATTTCCTCAAGGGTAAAAAGGATTACCTGCCGATCCATTTATCTGAGCCTCCGGAAAATGATTAAAATGGGGATCTCTCACATGACAAAATAAAAAGAATGATTAGAAGAACTATCAAAAAGTTGTGGCATGACATCCTAGTCATTAGTCGAGGGTTTGGGAAACGTGATCAATTCATGATTTTTCCAATTGGTAACTTTTTTTTACAAATTTGTTAAACATCAGTTTTCAATACAAATTGGTAACAAGCAAAGGCCCCTCGAATATTCTTCTTTTTGGGGGGGAAATTTGGGATGAGTGAGAAAGTAAAATGTATAAATGTAATAAGAGTACTCTTGCAAATGGTTAGGGGTTAAATTCTTAAGAGAAAATTTGAGAGATCTCATCTTCTGAGAGACCAACTGAGAAACCTGTTAGTTTCTGTGTTTTAGATTTCGATCATGTCAAGTTAGTTATGAGTGTACATCCATTGACAAGATTTGAGACTATTCAAAGAAACTTTCCCTGTTGATGAATCTAATCAATTTCAAGTTAATGTGTGTCAATATTGGAGAAATTTGTATCTCGCTTTATTTTAGAATGTCTTCAAGTAGTTTTTCTTATTCCTATTGCAATCTTGTGTTAAAGTACCTCACGAATTACATAGGATCTCGTCCCTATGATCTAAGTGCAATGAGATGAACAATTTAAAATCACTTCACTGTCATTTGTTGCTTAAGATTATCTGTAAGCCTTTGAGTGCATCTTAGGCATGAGGAACCGGGGGTCTTTAATGTTTAATTGAGTCTTTACCTTGATCCTTTTTGTTAGATTCTTAGAGATTGTATGAAACCATGCAAATCTTGGCCTCCATTGATGCACACATCCTAGTTGAAGGAATATTTTAGCTATTTCAAATCTTTCTGTCATTTATCTTTCCAATTTTTGTGAATTCTCTCAAATATTTGGTATAATCAACTTTATCCGACTTAATCTCCCACCAAAATTATTCAAAAACAATGAATCCATCTGAACTACCCCTATTTTCCATATGTGTCCTAAAATATATAAATTCTACCGCGTAATATGTAGAAGTAATTAGGATTCCATAATGTCTTTTGTAACCTTTAACCCCCTGTTTAAGAAATATCACCATTCTTTAGAAGTGACAACTCGTGAGAGTTAAATTATGGTGCATTGATTATATTTTCTCGGTGGCCCCCTTTCAAATTTGTGCAAAGAAGGATATCTTCATTCTCCTTCACCGACAGAGGTTACAAAATGGGTCCTCTCACCCTGGTCGAAAGGCATGGCCTAAAGCAGTGAGGATAGATAAAATCCTTAATGAAGGTGTTATCCATTTCTCTGATGCCCGAGTGAAAAAGAGTTAGAAAAATCCCCTCCTAGCTATAAAATGACTCATAATAAGATCTATCTTTCTCTCAGTGTCCTACTAAATCTTTGATTCTACTCGGTTTCTAAGGGAGAATCAATTTGGATACCAACACCAGAATGACACCGTTGCTAAGGACTATTTAAATAAAAAGTACACATAACAACCTTGGTAATGATTCTTTCACGATCTAAGTGTAAATACGTTGTTGAAATGTCATCCTAGGTCTCGATTTGTAAGAATCAAGCAAAGTTACAAGTTCTACATGCAATATTTCTAGTTTATGTGGTTTTTGCACTAATTTTACATCATCAAAGTTAAATATGGGTAAAGGAATCTCATATCTATGAATATTTGCATGAATTTAGTTTTTACATACATTTGATAGACCAATTTTAGTGCATTTGAATAAATAAGGAGAAAATCCTTATTGGTGACTCCGTATTAAATGAATTTTTGATAAATTCTAGTGTCTTAACCTCTATCAATTGTAATTTATCGCTAATATTTGCAAATTGGGAAGGAAGAAGGTATTTATTTGCTAGAGACCCTACAGAAATTTGTTTCGAGTTTGGAAAGATGAATTTAGAAGGAAGAAGAATCTAGAAAGTTGTTGGAGATTAGAACTCAAGAAAGGAATTATCAATTGTGGAAACTAATCAGCCTATCATTGAAGATTACCATACTTCCTCAAGTTCTTCTGAATCTAGATAGTCTCTTTGTAAATCCAAATTATCTAACTTGAGAGGGTCCTTCTTTTGTATTTGAAAAATTTACATCTCATTTTGTTCTTGTGTTCTCCAAAGTGAGAGGATCTTCCAAGAAACAAAAATTTTAGAGAACATTCATTGTGAGAATTTTATTCATGTGCCCTACATAACCCTTACTCCTCATCATTTTGTTTCTCCTATAAGATTACCTCCCTAAAACAAGATGTTAGAAATAGATTACTTAAATTTCAAGGAAATAATGCAATTAATTATGGGGATCGAACTTAAAGCTTTTTTTAATATGATGGCAGAATTTGAGATTGAATTTAAGGATGTGTACATAAATTTGTTTATTCATACTCTAGAGGATGATACACGAGACCGGTATAAATATTTTCTATACAATTCCATTGATTCATGGACAAAGATGAAGAATGCTTTTAGATTTCAAAGTATGGAGATAAAAGCAGGACCTAGGTTTCTTTTATCAAAATTTAAAATATAAAAATAATCCAAACGAGTATACTCATGACTTCAATACAAGGTTCAATAAGAACCTAAATAGGATACCTGTGATCTTGAGGCCAAGTGATGTTTCTTGTTTAATAAAATAATCTGATGCTTTTGATAAGAAAGTTGCCTATTATTTAAGAGACAAGAACCCAACAACATTGAGGTGACCTTCACTATGGATTTGATTGAAAACAATATAAAATTAGTTGGTACACCTCCTAAGAGGGAAGATATTAAGCTGATCAATCTAGAGAAGCCTTAGTCAAGTAAATCTGTGGATCTGGAGGAGGTTGTGAAAACTTTGGTTGGGGTTGTTAAGGAAATATCCTATAAACTATCTAGAGTAGAGAAGGGGATTGGATAAGGTTCCTATGGTCAACAAAGGCCACAAGGTAAAAAAATTTCCAGTCATCATAGAGGTGATCAAATATATGATGACGTAGGCAAAGGACTCATGGGATCAAGAAATAGATAGCCCCAAGCCCATGAGTATAGAATTGTGCCTGATCCTTTGACTACTAAAGTTGCTGTTGTGGAAGAAGCCAATGAAATTGAGTGGTGTGACAGATGTTTCTTGCCACATGCCCCATGTGATGAATACAAAGAAATTGAGGAAGATGATGATGACATTGATGATGATGTGTGCATGGTGGGGTGTTCTACAAGCTCACAACAAGGAGAAACTTTGACTAAATTAATCAAGTGCCAAAACTACTGCAGATTTCTGGGATTACATCCATTGGGTATTACCCCTTCCTCCCTCTCATAATTTTGAAATAAATATGGTACAAGCTTTTGAATTTCCTAATAATTATTTTTAATACTTAAGGGCACTAATGATTAAAAACTATGATGGAGGAATATCTTCTGAGGAGGATAGGTAGTTGTTAACGAATGTTGTAGTTGGCCATGAAAAGGAATATAACACTAGGAGTAAAATTTTCAAAGGGCAAGGCCACAGGATAAAAAAAAATCTAGTTCTCACCAATATCTCAAAAGAAACTCCTCAGAAAGATATATCTGGAAAAATCTTTGTGTCCCCAAGAAGAATTAGTATCCCTGCCCATGCTCAGACCATGAAAAATACTTTGCTATCAAATGAATTTCTCAGTCTTCCTCCAAATGTTGATTGCCCAAATATGTTCCATATGACATTTCCCAAGTCTTGATTCAAATCAAGATTTCTTTTCCAATTGTTGAGTTTCTTAGGATTCCTGAGCACAAGAAAAGGGCCTTTGAGTATTTTGGATTAAAAGAAGAAAATATTACCCAAGGTAGAAATGTAAACAATGTTGAGACTCCTACCATTTCAGAGTTGAAAAAACCCAAGTACTAGAAGAACTAGATGAGCCACCTGAAGTATATTTGGGAACATCCTTAGTTGAGTCCTAGCTGAATGTAGATCCATTTTTCACCACTTTGATTATTAAGGATAGGTTGTTACATAATTGTATGTTTGATTCTGGAGCATCATGCAATGCTATTCCTCTTGAGGTCATGAATGAATTAGATATCAAAGTGGTAGCCACTTATGGGAAGTGCACTACCATGGATTCCAGAGAGGTGTCAGTGGTTGGATGTGTCAAGGGTCTAATAGTGTAACTTGGAGCTTATCCAGGAAAGAACTTAAAACTAGATGTTGTTATTGTTGATTTCCTTTCCAAATGGGGAATGTTGTTATCAAGAAAGTGGACTATCAGTGTGGGTGGTAGTGTTTTAAATGGATATGTCTTTTGCCACTATCCCTATTGAGGGAAAACTTGTAAATTTTTATGGTGAAAATAAGATGCTACATCTCATTGAGGATCCTAATAATGCTTCCTATGAAGTGTTATACACTAACATTGATACGAGATAACTTTGTTGGATTTACTAATGGAAAAGAGCACAAAATGGATCAATGCAAGTCTCTTCATCAAGTAGGTTCTCCTTGGACTTTGTTGTTTGATGGGGCTTGCTCTAAATTTTGAAATGGTGTTGGTATTGTTATGATATCTCTAGGCCATGAATAATTTGTTTTCTCTTTTAAACTCAACTTTGAGTGGACTAACAATATTGCTAAATATGAAGCACAGCTCTTAGGTCTAAGAATTTCTTGGAAGTATTGTATTAGAGACATCATTATTAAAGGAGATTCATAGCTAATTGTCAACCAGGTTAGAAAACTACATGCAATAAAAAATTAGATAATGAAGCTAGTATAAGCATGTAGTATGGGATTTCATTGAGATGTTTGACTCCTTCAACATAATACATCACGATAGGAAGAACAATACTCTAGCAGACAAATTGGCCGTATTAGGGTCTAGATTTGAAAATTATATTATATCCCCTATTGTGAGTATAATGTTGAGGTATTGACTAGGCCATCTATTCCTAACAATGTTAAACACTAGCAAGTGTTCGAAGACAATGCCCAAGTGTAAAGGTTTTTGTAGAACCAAGGAGAATTTGTTGATCAACATATATATTAGGAGCTAATGGTTTTTGTGGATGATGGAAAGGAGACTCTGTTTGGTAAAAACATCATTCAGTTGAAGACTAATACTATTCCTATAGGTTTAGTATCACTTGAATCAAAATTTGATAATGTTGATTACATTGTCGGTAGACACATGTTAGCCTCGAGGATGTAGAAGAGCATGCCTTGGGCACAAAGGATGAACTATGTAAGATCTAGTTTGGTAAAAATTTGAGCAAGGATGAAAAGCAGTCATATGTCTAAATGTTGAAGAAAAACTAGGACTGCTTAACATGGTCTTATTCTAAATTGAAAGCATACAAAGAGGATATTTTCCAACATGAAATTCCCTTGGAAGCTTTTGCCAAGCCGTTTAGGTAGAAACATATGCCAATCAATCCACTCCTTTCCCTGAAGATGCAAGAAGAATTGAAAAAATTGAGGGATGGAGGAATCATACAGCCCATAAGGTACTCATCATGGGTTACAAACTTGGTACATGTTAGAAAGAAGAATAGAGATATAAGGTTGTGTGTGGAATTTAGAAACTTGAATAGAGCATCAATGAAGGATAACTACCCTCTGCCAAATATGGACAATATGTTACAATTGGTTATTGGTTCAAAATTGTTATCCACCTTGGATGGTTTTTCTGGATATAACCAGTAGTAGTCAAAAGGAATCGGAGTGAATCAAGACTACCTTTACCACTCCTTGGGGAACATATGTATATGTCAAAATGCCTTTTGGTCTAATGAATGTTGGAGCTACTTTCCAAAGAGCAATGGATGTAGCTTTCTCTAGCTATATTAATGATTTCATTGTTGTATATCAAGATGATGTGACTATTTTCTCTAGAAAATGAGTGACCACCTGCAACACTTAGAAAAGATGCTATTAAGATGTAGGGAGTATGGTATTTCACTAAATACCAAGAAGTTCCATTTTAGAGTTCAGAAAGCAAAGCTACTTGGACATGTTGTGTCAAAGGAAGGGATCATGATTGATCCCAAAAGGGTAGAGGCCATCAGCAAAGTCCCCATTCCAAGAACCAAGAAGGGAATTAAATATTTCTTTGGGAATATTAATTTTATTAGGATATTTATCTCCAAATTTTTTCAACTAACTATCTCAATCACTAGCATGCTGAAAAAGATCAAAGTATCAAATGGGAAGAGGCAGCCATTCAAGCTTTTGCTGGAATTAAAGAAGAATTAAATAATTCCCATGTTTTAGTAGCTCCAAATTATAAGAAGAATTTCCAAAAAAAAAAATTCTTTATAAAATACTATTACATATGTGTTGTTGCAGAAGGATGATGAGGGAGATGAAAGACCAATTGGCTTTTCCTTTAAGGAATTACAAGGAGTTGAGCTAAAATATACTATCATGGAGAAGAAAACATTTTCTCTGGTAAAAACAACAAAGGTCTTCAGGCCATATATTCTAAGTTCCAAAATCATTGTTTATGTTCCCCAGACCATGGTGAAAGATATCCTATCAGAAATGGAGGTATCAAGAAAGATATATTGATGGGTAAACAAATTGTAAGAGTATGATATGGATATCCAAACAAAACAATTGGTCAGAGGTTTGGGCCTGGAAAAACTTATGGTAGAGAGCAATCTGCAGACAATTGAGGTAAATGAAGTTGAAGAAGAAAGGATAAATGTCCTTGAAAAAATGATAAATTCTAAATGGTACAAGGACAACATTTTTTATCTCAAACATCTATAGTGCCCTCAACATATGAGCAAGAACTAGAAAAGAGCACTCAAGTTATCTTCCCAAAATTATGTCATTACTGATTTTGGATGAGTTTGGAAGAACCTTGAGGGAGTTCTCTTAAGATGCATTTCTGAAGATGAGGCCCCTAAGATAACTACCAATCTTCATGGAGGAGTTTGTGGGGGCCATTTTGCTGGAAGAGTCACAACTCATAAGATCTTAAGGGTTTTTTATTGGTGGCCAACTCTCTTTAAGGATACTCTATTGGTAAGAAAATGTGAGATCTGCCAACACTTTTCTAGAAGATTGAAAGCTTTAGGCTCCCTTCCTTTGCATCTTGTATGAGTTAAAGCCCCATTTAGGAAATGGGGAATGGATTTCATTGGGGAAATTTTTGATCCTTCAAGTGCAGGCCATAAGTAGATACTAGTGGCCACATATTACTTCACCAAGTGGGTGGAGGAAATCCCCATCAAGAAGGAAACTCACCCAATTGTCATGGATTTTATCCAATATTATATCATTTGCAAATTTTGAGTACCTTCCAAAATAGTTTTTGATAATGCTATGAGCTTCTAGGATAAACCTTTGGTGGCTCATGTGCCATGAATTTGGGATCAATTTTACATATGCTTCTAATTATAATCCCCAAGGAAATGGACAAGTAGAATCCAGTAATAAAAATATATTGAAGATAATTAGAAGAAATTTGGAGTTGAACAAAAGGAAGTGAACAATTGAAGTTTGTTGTTTGGGATGATTGAATCACTGTTAAACAAGCTAATGGAAAAATACCATTTGAGTTGGTCTATGGAACTCAAGCTCTACTACCCCTACATATGTAATTGTCTTCATTTCAATTTCTTCAACAATTAGAAGATCAAGAGGTTAGTCCCTATGATGCTCACTTAGATCATATTATTGATTTAGATGAAGAAAGAAGGGCATCCCATCAGAGACATGTGAAATTCAAAGAAAATTTGAAGAAGTTGTTTCATAAAAAATTGACTCCAAGAGATTTTAGTGTGGGAGATCTTGTGTTATTATGGGATAATATGCACAAGGATAAGGGAAAACATGAAAAATTTGATGCATTGTGGATGGGCCCTTATTCAATTGACATTTGAATTGATGAACATACTTTCTTCTTAAAATACCTATATGGAGAATTACTTGAATTTTTGTTAATGGTAGGTGATTGAAACATTTCCTTGATTGATTTATCATAATCAAGGTATACTCCATTGTACAGTGTATAGTCTTTTGGTTTCTTTCTTCTTTTGTGTTTTTATGTTTTTGTTTGTCCTGGTCCTTGGTGGCCATTTTGTTGGTTTCTTGGTTTGTCCTTAGGGAGTTGGTTATTATTGTTCTTCTCTGCAAGCTTATTCTTTGACTCCATTTCCCAATGGTTTATTTTTGGCACTTGGTCTACTATTTTTTCTTATGGCACTCATAGGGAGTGCCCATCCCAGTCGGAGCCGATGTTGGTGCTTAATTTGATCTCACCCTGTTTTTCCTTGAAATTCTTTAGTTTGTAGGCTCTATCATCTTTTCTATCTCCCTATATTGATGCATGAAAAATTTGTCCTCCATTTGGTTGCCATGATCAGTCCCTTCCTTTGGTCAAGGATCACTTTAAGTCTATAATTTTTTTCCATTCCTTTGTCCATGTGGAAGAATTTGTAACTTGGGCATAAACTTAGGTTTTTTCCCTTCCTTCCATTTTTCTCGAGTCACATTTTGTTTTCCCTATCAATTTTTTTCCCAATAAATGTGTAAAAGTGGTCCTTTCTAATTAGATGCAGCTTAGCAGATCACATTTGGGCCTTATATCATTTCCAAATTCTCTGTCCTTAAAGAAAGATTCATTTTCGGCATAAATGGTGATTTTCCTACATTTTATAGTTTGACGGGTGTGTTTTCCCCATCAAATTTATATCTCAACACCTGTCAAAAAGTGGTCCTTTCTAATTAGATGTGGCTAGGAGGATCACATAGGATATCATTTATAAATTCTTTGTACTAAAAGAAGATTCATTTTGGGCACAAATGGTGATCTTCCGCATTTTTCTTGTTTGACAGTGTGTTTTCCTATCAAATTTATATCTCAAAGATCTGTGGAAACGTGGCCTTTCTAGTTAGATGCATCTTGGTGGGGCACTTTAAAACTCTAAGGCACACTTCAACTCAAAACTTGTCCATATGGAGGGTCGGCACTCATCTAAAAATTTTCCTTTTGGTTTGACCTTGGAGTTACGCCAAGGAGACACATGGAGGTATCCACTACCTTGCCCAAACTTAGAATTTTTTTCATGTGGCTAGTGCAACTCTGTCGGACCATGGACATGTGGAGGGTTGGTGCTCATTTAAGGATCCACCTCAGGGTCCCACCTTAATAGTTGCGCTAAGGGGACACATGGTGAGCCCATGCTTGTTTAGGGTCTCCACTTTTGGGGACCATCTCAAAGTTGTGTGCAGGGAGACACATGGAGGCTTCGTTGGCTTCTCTTTATACTTAAAATTTTCAAGCAACTTTCTAAAGTCCTGGGACATATGGAGGGACTACACATGTTTGTGGACCAACCCCTAAATTTCTTTTGAAGAAGTGCTAGGAGGACACTTGGAGGCTTCCGCTCACTCAGCCCCTTGCTTGGACTTTTCAACAGCCTAAGGATTTCTCTCTTGGACCCTATACACATGGAACCTTCCACGATCCTTCAAAGTTTTCAACAAATCTTCCAGACTAAGACATGTGGTGAGCCCGCACTTGTTTTTAGTCTCCACTTTTGAGGACCATACCAAAGGTGTGCTAAGGCGACATGTGGAGGATTTTTCTAGCTCCTTTTTATTGAGACTTTTTCAAAGGCAAAAAGGTGTTTTTCTTGGGCCCAAGGCACATGGAAGGCCCGTGCTTTTTGGAAACTTTCCTTTGTACCTCACCTTTGTAGTTGTGCTAAGAAAACATGTGGATGGCTCTAATCTAAAGTTAAGAAGGGGCAGAATCAATGGTTGTTGTGCATTACATATTTTTTCTACCATTTTTTCTCCAAGACTTCTGGAGATGTGAATACACACTATTTTTCATCATTTTTAATGAAATTCCTTGTCATTTTGTCTATAAAGTGCCATTGAATGGATTTAGAACTTAATTTATGAGTCCAAGGATTGTTAAGGTTGATATTTTGAAGTTGGAAATGCTCAGGCACTTGCAAAAACATGAATTAATAGGATGCATGATAGATTTACATATAGGAAAGAGAGGGAAAAGGATGAAATGATGGAGGTTGTAGGTATAAAGGATGAAAAAGGTGTTTCCTCAAGGGTGAAAAGGATTACCTGTCGATCTAGCTATATAGAGCCTCTAAAAAATTATTAAAATGGGGATCTCTTGCATGAAAAAATAAAGAGAATGATTAGAAGGAATGTCAAAAAGTTGTGGCATGACATCCTAGTCATTAGTCGAGGGTCTGGGAAACATGATCAGTTCATGATTTGTCCAACTGGCAAATTTTTGTTGCAAATTTGTTAAACGTCACTTTTGAGAAAAATTGGTAACAAGCAAAGGTCCCTTAAATATTCTTCTTTTAGGGGGAAATTTTGGGATGAGTGAGCAAGTAAAATGTATAAATGTAATGAGAATACTCTTGCAAATGGTTAGGGGTTGAATTCTTAAGAGAAAATTTGAGAGATCTCATCTTCCTGAGAGACCAATCCGAGAAACTTGTTAATTTCCTGTGTTTTAGATTTCAATCACGTCAAGTTGGTTGAGTGTACAACCATTGACAAGCTTTGAGACTATTCAAAGAAAATTTCCCCTGCTGATGAATCTAATCAATTTTGAGTTAATCTATGTCAATCTTGAAGAAATTTGTGTCTCCTTTATTTTAGAATGTCTACAAGTAGTTTTTCTTATTCCTATTACAATATTATGTAAAGTCCATCCGAATCACACAAGATCTTGTCCTTTTGATGAGTTTAGTGGAATTTGTAATTTCATTTCAATAAGAGCCTTCATCCCGTAATGAGATAAATAATTTAAAATCACTTCACTATCATTTGTTGATAATTATTGTTTATAAGCATCTGAGTGTATCTTAGGCATGAGGAACTAGGGGTCTTTGATGTTTAATTGAGTCTTTAACTCGAGCCTTCGTGTTGGATTATTGGAGATTGTATGAAACTGCAAACTGGGCCTCCATTGATGCACACCTTCAAGTTAAAGGAATATTTTAGCTATTTTGAAGCTTTTCTGTCATTTAGCTTTCCAATTGTTGTGAAGTCTCTCAAAGATCTTATATAATCAACTTTATCTTGCTTAATATCCCAGCAAAATTATTTTTAAAAATGAATCCATACTGAAGTAACCCTTTTGTCCCTGTGTGTCCAAAAATATATATATTCTACTACTAAAATATGTAGAAGCAATCAGGATTTTGTAATGTCTTTAGTAAGCTTTAACCATGTTTAGGAAATATCACCATTCTTTAGAAGTGACAACTCGTGAGAGTTAATTTGTAGTGCATTGATCATATTTTCTCAAGGTCCCTTTCAAATTTGTGCAAAGAAGGATATCTTCATTCTCCTTCATTGACAAAGGTTACAAAATGGGTCCTCTCACCCGGTCAAAATGCATGGCCTAAAGCGGTGAGAATAGATCAAATCCTTAGTGAAGATGTTATCTATTTCGTGATTCCCGATTGATAAAGGGTTGGATAAATCCTCCCTGAGGATAGAAAATAACTTATAATAAGATCTTTATGTATCTCGTTGTCCTACTAAATTTGTGATGCTTCTCGGTTTCTAAGGGAGAATTAATTTGGATACCAACAGTGGTCTAAGTAATGTATGTATAATTAAAGTCGGTTATTTTCAATGGTATGTGTTTAGGATTTAGTTATAATTGTCCAAGAATAAATATGTCATCTTACGTCGTATGGTTAGTCAACCTTGAAAGTCATTTTGTATTGTAAAAAATTCTATTATCAATTTGTTTTCAAGTAAACCAAAAAGGTGATATTTGTTTCTTGTCTGGTCAAAAGAGTCAAGTTGTCAAAAATCTTGTCAAAATAAAAAAATTCCTTACAGACACATTTTTGGTGTTACTTGACGTCCCGGAAACCATTGAGTCTCATTGTCACATCTAGCTGAGTTAGAAGCCATCTACTAGAGGCAAGAGGTAACAGAGGATGGAGGGTGATCAACACCTCTTGTCAGTCACCAATGATGGGGTCACATTCAAATTTGGTGGTAGTATTTTCTATTATTTCAGTTGTGTGGTGTGTGTTGAATAAAATGGTGTGTGGTTTCCTTCCCTATTTTGATTCAAATGAGGAAGATGTGCATTTTGGATGCTGAGAACAGTTGTATAGGAGGGCAGTTAAACTAGAGTGATCCTTTGACCTGCCGTACCTCTAACATTGATTGGCCACATGAAATCTATCGTTCACTGAAGTGAAAGCACGAATCTGTTGAGTTCACGTATGTAGGTGAATCGGTGGAAGTGTGATCATCGGTATGGGGTTCACTATGGTGAAATGGATTGGTCATGTGTAGTAAGATCCAAACAGTAAGATCCAAGCCAACAATATTTAGACCTAAAATTATGTAGAGGCATACGATTTTGGTTCCAGTTCTATGGTGCATTTTTTATGTGTTCACATTAAGGGGGTGATATCAATAAATAATGTTCACACTAAGGGGGTGAATGTTAGGCTTATGTTAGTGTTAACATTATTTGTAATTAGTTTATTATTATATTATGAGTTGTTTAGAAACAAATCATAATTATAATAATCGTTATATGGTTTGTAAGTGAAGTTGTTAAAACAACTTCACGTATATAGTGAGTTGTTATAGGAGGTTTCCTATTTTATAGGAAACTCTCCCTCTATATATATTATTTATATCATCCCTAATAATAGATGGAGATAACAAATAAATATAAAGATTATTATATTGTGTGTGTAAAATGGTTTGATCTGATCTAAATCAATAGTTTAGGGTTTAGGGTTTAAGGTTTGCGTTTTAATGATTAGGGTTTAGGGTTTAGATATAGACGTTTACAATTTAGGGTTTAGGGATAATGGTTTAGGATTTGGGGTTTAGGTTTCGGGATCAAGGTTTAGGTTTTAGTGTTTAAGGCTCAGGTTTTAGCGTTTAGGACTAAGGGTTTAGTGTTTAGGGTTTAGGGCTGAGAGTTTAGAGTTTAGGGCACATGCTTTAGGGATAATGGTTTGAGGTTTATAGTTTAATGATTAGGTTTTAGGGTTTAGAGCTAGGGGTTTATAATTTAGGTTTTAGGGCTAAGGGTTTAGGGTTTAGGTTTTATGGATCAGGGTTTAGGGTTTACTATTTAGGGCTCATGTTTTATGTTTTTCTATTTATTGTTTAGGTTTAGGATTAAGGGTTTAGTGTTTAGGTGGTTTATTGTTTAGGGTTTAGGGTTTATGGTTTATGTTTTATTGTTTAGGTTTAGGGCTCATGATTTAGGGTTCAAAGTTCAAGGTTTAGTGTTTATGGTTTAGGATTTAGGTTTTACGTTTTAGGGTTTAGGTTTTAGGTTAAGGATTTATAATTTAGGGTTTATGGTTTATAGTTTACGGATAGGGGTTTAAGGTTTAGGGATTAGCGCTTAGGGGTTTGGGTTTTAATGTTTAAGATTTAGAGTTTAGTTTTTAGGATTTATAGTTTAGGTTTTAGGGTTTAGGGCTCTGGGTTGAGAGTTTAGGGTTTAGGGTCGAAGGTTTAGGTTTTAGGGTTTAGGGATAAGGGTATAGGTTTTAGGGTTTAAGGTTTAGTGTTTAGTTTTTAGGGTTTATGGTTTATGGTTTATGGCTATGGGTTTAGGTTTTAACATTTAGGGTTTATAGTTTAGGGCTAAGGGTTTAGGGTGTAGGGGTTTTATGCTTTATGGTTTAGGTTTTAGACTATAGTATTTAGAGTTTATTCTTTAGGGTATAGTGTTAAAGGTTTATAGCTCAAGGTTTAGGGTTTAAGGGGTTCGGGGTTTAGGGCTCGAGTTCATTCTTTAGTGTTTAAAGCTTTGGGTTTAGGGTTTAGCGCTAAGGGTTAAGGGTTTAGTTTTTAACACTCGAGGTTTAGGGCTAAAGGTTTAAGGCTCATGGTTGAGGGTTTAATGTGTATGATTTAGGGTTTAGTTTTTATGGTTTAGGGTTTAGGGTTTAGGGTTTAGGGCTAAGGGTTTAGGGTTTAGGGATTTTATGGTTTAGGTTTTAGGGTTTATGGTTTAGTGTTTAGGTTTTAGGGTTTAGGGCTCAAGATTTATGGTTTAAGGTTTAGGGTTTAGGATGTAGGGTTAACATTTTAGGGTTTAGGGGTTATGGGGTTTAGGGTTTAGGGTTTATGGCTAAGGGTTTATGGTTTAGGGTTTAAGGCTCAGGGTTTAGGTTTTATCATTTATGGCTTAGGGATAAGGGATTAAGGTTTACGGTTTAGGTTTTTTCTTTAGGGATAGGGGTTTAGGGTTTAATATGTAGGGCTAAGGGTTTAGGGTTTAGAGTTTAGGGTTTAGGGATCATGGTTTTGGTTTTAGGTTTTAGGGTTTAGGGATGATGGTATATAGTTTAGGGTTTAGGGTCCAGGAATAACTATTTTGGGTTAATGGGGTTAAGGGTTTAGGGTTTTGGGTTAAGGGTTTAGGGTCTTAATTTTTTTATTAGGGTTTAGGGATAAATTTTTAGGGTTTAGTGTTTAGGGTTTAGGGCTAAGGTTTTATGGTTTACTATTTAGGGATTAGGGTTTAGAGTTTAGGGAAAGGGGTTGATATTTTAGGGTTTAGGTCTTAGGGTTTAGGGTTTAGGGTTTATGGTTTAGGTTTTACGGTTTAGGTATCTTTGTATAGGGTTTAGGGTTTAGTGTATAGGGCTGATGGTTTTGGGTTTTGGGTTTAGGGTTTTGGGATCATTGTATAGGGTTTAGTGTTTAGGGCTTAGGGTTTTGGGTTTTGGGTTTAGGGTTTAGTGTTTAGGGATAATGGTTTAATGTTTAGGGTTTATTTTGTTTATAGTTTAGGTCTTAGGTTTTAGGGTTTAGGGTTTAGGATTTATGGCTAAGGGTTTAGGGTTTATACTATAGGGCTTATGAATTAGGGTTTAGGGCTTATGGCTAGGTGTTTTGGGTTTAGGGTTTAGGATTTAGGGTTTATAGTTAAGGGTGTAGTGCTTAGCACTCGTGGTTGAGAGTTTAGAGTTTACAGATTGATGGTTTAGTTTTTATGGTTTAAAGATCGGGGTATGGGTTTCGGGGTTAAGGGTTAAGGGTTAATGTTTTATGGTGAGGGTTTATGTTTTAGCGTTTAGGGTTTAGAGTTTAGGGCTAAGGGTTTAGGGTGTATGAGGTTTATGGTTTATGTTTTAGGGTTTAGTTTTTACAGGTTTAGGGCTTAAGGCTTAGTTTTTGGGGTTTAGGGTTTAGTGCTCAAGGTTTAGGATTTAGGGTTGAGGGTATATGGTTTAGAGATTTAATTTAGAGTTTAGGGTTTAGGGCTAAAGGATTAGGGTTTATCATTTAACGATAAGGGTTTAGATTTTACATTTTATGGTTTATGGTTTAGGCTTTAGGGCTCATGTTTTAGGGTTTAATGTTTATGGTTCGT
The DNA here is from genome assembly GCA_018340775.1 of Taxus wallichiana var. yunnanensis. NCBI lineage: Eukaryota > Viridiplantae > Streptophyta > Pinopsida > Cupressales > Taxaceae > Taxus > Taxus wallichiana. The sequence continues at coordinate 236,842,443 of CM031242.1, forward strand.
GGTTTATGGTTTAGGGTTTAAGGTTTAGGGTTTAGGGTTTAGTTTTTAGGGTTTACGGTTTAGGGGTTTAGAGTTTAGGTTTTAGGATTTATGGTTTAGTGTTTAGGGTTTAAGGTTTAGGTTTTATTTTTAGGGTTTACTATTTAGGGTTTAAGGTTTATGGGGTTGATGGTTTAGGGTTTAGGATTTAGGTTTTAGGGTTTAGGGCTAATGTTTTATGGTTTAGGTTTTAGTTTTTAGGGATTAGGGCTCAAGGTTTAGGGTTTAAGGTTTTAGGGTTAGGGTTTGGGGCTAATGATTTAGGGTTTATGGTTTAGGTTTTATAGTTTAGTGTTTAGGAATTAGGGTTTAGGGTTTATGGTTTAAGTTTTAGCATTTAGGGTTGAGGGCTCAAGGTTTAGGGTTTAGGGTTTAGGGATAATAGTTTAGGGTTGATGATTTAGGGTTTAGGGTTTAGCATTTAGGGCTAGGTTTTATGGTTTAGTATTTAGTTCTCGGGGTTTAGGGTTTGGGGTTTATGGTTTAGGGCTCACATATTTGGGTTTAGGTTTTAGGGTTTAGGGATCATTGTATAGTGTATGAGGTTAAGTAGTTAGGGCTCTAGATTTAGGGTTTAGGGTTTAGGATTTAAGGCTAAGGGTTTAGGGTTTAAGGGGTTTATGGAGTAGGTTTTAAGGTTTAGGCTATAGGTTTTATGTTTGAGATTTTAATTTTTAGGGTTTAATGTTTTTGTTTTAGGGCTTAGGGCTTAGGGTTTACGGTTTATGGTTTACTGGTTTAGGACTCGTGGTTTAGGGGATAGATTTTAGTAGTGTTTAAGGTTTAGGGATTATGGTTTAGGGTTTTTAGTCATATTTTATAACCTTATACCAATTGTCTAATCCATGCACATTGGCTTATCACCCAAAGTGGGTGTTGAGCACTCACCCGAGGCATGCACGTGTGCGAGTATCTCCTTCATGTGAATCTTGTAATAATGTATCATATTATGAAAAAATCAAATGCAGAAGGATAGAAAAGAACCATGAAACATTCTAAGAACCTAGAATGATTTATCTTCTCATTACATCCATAAAAGATAAATAATAAGAAACATATATGTAATTGGTTCATTCATAAAGGAAATGTATAAGTATTATATTCTTGAACACACATATGTGATTCATAATAGAGCCTTATATTCATAGTAATAGATTCAATAACCACATTACATCCCTTGAGGTCATAAAAGACCCTCATATAACCATGTAGAGCTAATTCATGCATTAGAACTACACTATGTTCATCACATTACAAAAATGAATGCAAACCCATCCCTCTAAACATGTCATGATTCCTATATTCTCATAATCCCTAACACTTAGAATCCTCCATGGTATTTTTACGGATCTTAGCCTCTCTTCAACTCGTTATTCTACCCTCTCTTTTCTTCTATTGGGTGCTTGTATTTATAACCTTAGCAACCACCACCATGTCTTTCTAAAGTAATAGATTGGTTGCTAAGTGTCAAAGTGGTCCTCCATGTGAGCATGCCTTCTCGATCTCGAGGTCTCCACTCTTTACAATGATACTCTTCTAGAGCCTTCCATTGCATTCCTATAATATTCCCTTTTTGATCCCATAGTCTCCAAACCTAGCACATTATCCACAAGGGTCATGTTTTTCTCATGTGCTACCTGGGATGCCAATTATGGCTAAGTAGAAAACCTATCTTACCTTGCGTGCACACACCGCATGTTCTACGAAACACTACTAGAATTATTCCTTAAGAACTTTTAACCCCGCGCACCCTTCTTCAACTAGGTCTCGCATGCCTACGTGACTTCTCATCCTCATCCAATATTCTACAACCCAACATCACCCCAAACTATGCCATTCTCTATCCTCGGAAACCCTCTTCAATAAAGAATGGAAGATACTTAAAAATGGTTGGAATGGAAGAATAAGGGAATGAGGAAATTGGGAAAAGAATAAAAGAATGGGTAACTAGTTTATCACTAGAGGAGGAGAGGTAAATCCTTCCCTAATTCTAAGTCTAACTTATCCTAGGAATCAACCTCATTCTCGTGCATTTGCTGGCTGATAGATGTCACCTACTAGTAGGGCACTTACCTCCTCAAAGATTATCCCTTCTCCCTTGGTATTCATTGTCTCCATGATCCCCTCTAGTTTTTTTCCCAAATCCTTGAGCACGTCCATCCTTCGAGTGATTTTGGGGTATACTTCTTTCATCCAGTTCTTGATTAAGCCCCATAAGGTCTCAATGGCCTCTGATTTCTCTTCCACTTCAGCTAGGATTTAATCTCACTTAGCCATATTCCCCTTATTCTTTTCTTAGAATTCCTTTATTTCTACTTCATGGGTAGAAACCAAGATACTTGCCACTATATCCCTATCCATACAATTATCATAGGTAGCCTCAACAATTTGCGTGACATATTTTACATCGGTGAGGATCTTTTTGTAATGAGCAATAATTTCTACAACCTTGATCTTATTATATTTTTCTTGGTGCACCATGCCTCTTCTGTAGATTCTAAGGCAAGTGGCCACCTCTCCACAATGATTATGTGGGTCAAGTCCTCTATGCATTGTAAGGCTGATCCATATTTTTGTACGGGTGGTGTTAAGTCTAGATGCTTCAAGACAATGGCATCTGTGATCATCTCTATTTTATTGTATGCCTCACACACCCTTACCTTCTCATCTTTTAACTCATTCCTTTACTAAGCACTGATTAGCTCCTCCTGCTTCAAGTCCTTACTTTTTTAAGGAGCTCCTCCTTTTTCTCCAACTCTACCTCTAGGAACTTCACCTTGTCATTTCTTCCGAAGAGTTGGGATTTAGCCTAAACTGAAACTTTATTGAGCACATTATAGATTTACTCATCTTATAATTGTTGATCATTCACCAAGGGGTTTTATTCCTTTTTTTTAGCACATTCATCAATTCTTCTTAGCTTATTTCAAATTCAGATCATCAATGTGGGACTCAAATGCCCATGATATCATTTTCCTCATCCAATGGTATGTAACTTCCTCATTAAATGAATCCATGGCCAAGATTTGTTCCACTGGTATGGTGCTCTGAAATTGCATGTGAAACACTTTGTTTGGATCATTGATGTAGCTCATTCGTAACACCCCGGAAAATTTTTATATTCCTCCTTTGCATTTCAAGTGTTGATAGGTGATTTTCTTTTAAAGATGTGTTCTTTTGATTGATGGAGATCATGCTTGATATGGATAAATATTTTCTACTCTTAAGATCATTAGAATGAAATGGAATGGCTTCCTTGAATCCATTTTTCACTTCTTTTAGATGAATTGCAATCTAGTTTAAGAGTTGTAAACTTATCTATTAATCTGACTCATCTAATTGATCCAAGGAATGTTTTAAATCTGCTTTGTGGAATGAATGGTAAATTGACATTCCATGAATTAAGAGACATATTGACTAAACTTTGTTGTTACAAGTTCTTTGATTTTTGTGTGAACGTATTTCCATTTAGTTGTATGTTGTGCTTGGGTCCTTGGAGATCGATCATGGTAGGACATTGTTGATGAACATGAAAATACCATCTGTTCACGACATAAGAAGGATTCAGGATCCTAAAAAATACTTTCCTATGGAATCCTAAGCTACGTAAGAATATTTGCTACCTAATCTATGTCACTTAATAGAATTCTTATTCTAACCTAAAGCTTCCTATTCTACTTTGTTGGTTGATTGGCATCCTAACCTAAGCTATGTGCTAAAGGATATGGAAAGGTTACTAGGCTATTAAAATTAACCTAGAACCTATTAAATATGATCTAACCTAATGCCTAAAACTATTATGTTGTGAATTAATATAACCTATGTGGACACTACCTAAAGCTATGTGTTAAGACCTATGGTGGAAATTTGTTGTTAGGGTTATATCCTAAGGTATATATTATAAACTACCTAAGGTCTAACCTAAGCAATTTGATCTATCCTAAACTAATGGGTATGAAAGGGGAATTAGGTGGTTGCATGCATTAAGGGTGACGGTTCCTATGGAATTTATGTTATTGATAAGGTTTTGAATGCATAGGGTACTACCAGTTTTGGCAGGGGCTAGTTGACTTGGCAGGAGGCTTATGTGGAAGTGTCACTAAAATGGAATTTCATGTTAATTTTGATTTGGCATTCACTAGACTTGGAAGGTGGTGGCAAGGAAGGATAGGTGGGAAAATTAGAATTAATGAAACTTATTGTTTTCATTTTTCATGCACAAACCGTCTTGGAAGGCATGCAAGCGGGTTTGTCTGGGGTTGTTTCACTTTGCATGTTTCATGATTTTTACTCTGCATGCTCTCTAGTTTTTGAACCAGCAGATTGAACTGCACTTAATGGCTATTTTTGAAGTTTTAGACCTATTTTCGGTTTGTGGGATGTATAAGAGGCATTGTGGAAAAAGAATATGGTTGTTTGATCTTTCGTGGAGAAGAGGAGAAGTTGTGAGCTCAGCTAGAGGTCTCCTTCGATTTGGTAGAAGCACTATCAGGCATGATAGGCTCTAATCTTTAAGATCTCTTGCTTTCTTCTAAATTTTTCATTAAAATGAGTCTGTTCTTTTGAGATTCTTGGCTTGCATGTTTTATCTAGTTATTTGCTTGTTGGGTTTAATAAATCTTGTGATCTTGGTTATGAATCCATGGTAAATGATGTTCTAATTGGAAACTTACCTTGTGTTAGTCCTTTTAAAAAATGCATGCAAAACATATTTTTGTAACTTTTCTTGTCATTTTGGAACTGGTAATTGAAGTGTTCTATTTTAAATGACCTTCGTTGCTATTTAAATATGGTTCGAGTTTGTGGGAACCTTGAGTTCCATTTGAGCTTGTATTTGGGCTTCATGTTTTGATATGAACTTGTGTTAGAGCTTCTTGTTGTTTTGAACCGGTGTTTGGAATCCTGGGTAGCTTTGGACTATTGTTCAAAGTTTGTATATGGATCTGTACATGTATTTTATTACTTGTGTTTCTCTAAATTGTTATTGAAGGTTCGTGTTTTTACACCGCACTTGTATTTTGTTACTTGTATAGTTTTAAACTCTTGTTTGAAGCTCGTGTTTCATTTTGAGCTGGTATTAGGGATTCTTGTTTAAAATATAAACTAGAATGGGAACTTCATGTTTCCCTGAACCTGTGATTAGAGACTTGAGTAGCTCTCAACCGTTATTGGAATTTTGTATTTTATACTTCCCTTGTATTTAAATACTTGTGTAGTTCTGAACTTTTTTGAAACTTTATGTTTGACTCTATTCTATTATTTTGAGTTGGGTTTTACTTGTATTAAAAGTTTAAAACTTATAAATCTTTTATTGAACTATTTCTCAAAGAAAACTGGGAGAATAGTTGGCTGAGTTGTTGGGTAAACTCTTTGAGATCTTAACTGAAAACGTCTTTGTTTGATGAATGGATTTGGTAATTCTTTTTTGAGAACTATTTCATCTTTTCTGAGATGGAAATGGAGTTTTATCGGGGTATTCTTTTCCCCTCTGTTTTGTGGAAACCCGCATCTTCAGATCTTTTAAAATAAGTTTTGGGTTTCGTTTAAAAGAAGAGTTTATTACTTTAGTGCTCTGAATTGTTATGGAGGGATTACTTGTCTCTATTCAGATTGTTTTTGTATTATAGTACTTATTGAATCGAGAACTAATTACTCTTTTGTAATGCAATATTGAAACCTGACAATGGGATTTTAGTCTTTGAGTTCATTGATACTTCTGAACATGTTTAGCTTACTGATCATTTTTTCCTATCTCTTGTTAGACGTAGTAAATAAACCATGTGTCTTTGAAAAAGAAAGGAAAGTGATTCCTTTGGAACAGAATGTTGTTTTTAGGACTATTATGTGTATTTCATTCTGAGATTGGAATTAAAACTCCTGTTTAATTGAAGTTAAAGAATTGTAAGGAAAATGGTAGTGTGCTTTCTTCTTACTATGAGTTGCTTTTGTTCTCTCTTATGGGAACTAGCTTATGAATTTCTGAGTATGAATTAAAAACATGAATTCATTTATTAGTACAATAAAATGAATTATAGTTTGGATCATTTTCTAATTAAGATCCCTTTCTTTCTATTGTTGGGATAATTTCATTGGTTGAACTTTTCTATTTTGATTCTTTTATGAAATGGAGATTTATTTATGAGTTGTTTAGTCTTCCTTGTTCAAATCATTTTCTAAAATGATGTAAAAGAGATTAAATGATTAGGTTTTGTTAAACAGAAAATGTAAGCTTGTTTGGCAGATTGTTTGCTTGACAAGGATTTTATTTTTTTGGTTTGAGATGAGTAATTTTTGTCTCTTGCACTCTATATTTTTATGGATCCTCCTTGGATGGACTCGAGTAGAGATTAACTCCTGTATGAGTCTACTTTGATTTCAGAACATTGGTTTCAAATCTTAAAATGTTAACTTCTAACATTCGGAAGTATATTTAGACTTGCAGATAGATTGTTTGATTCTCTATTCCTTCTTAGATTGAAATGGGATTATGTTCGATGAATATCTTAAATGTTGAATTTTAAGGTAGTTGTATTTTAAATGAAACCGTTAATTCATGTTATGAATCTTTAGCTTTTTTAGATGTCTTATGTTTTGGCATAGTTGTAATGGTTCTTCTTCTTCTTTTGGTTAATAGTTAGATGAATCAACGTAATGAGAACCATGTTGTAAACCCTTCTTTCGGATTAAAGAAAAGATAAATGTTGTATTCTATTATGATAGAATTGGTAACAATGAGATGATATGATCTGTTGTTTGCTTAAGGATAATTGATAGGATCAATTAAAATTAAATTTTGTAAGGAAGATATAGTGGATTATATTCCATTCTTCTCTTGGAAGTGAATTCAATTGGTTAAATGTACTTATTTTCTATTTTCTATTACTTTTATTGATATTTATGATGTCATAATTATCTCATTAAAGAAGAGTTGTTTTGATGGAACAATTATTTGAATGCACTTTGTTTTAAGGCTTAGTGCTTATCATGCTCAGTTCATTGAACTGACCCGTGCTAGCAATTTTTGCAGATGGACTTCGTAAGTGATAAAGAAGGAAAAACTTATATGATGCATTGGCTGATTTAAATATGATTCCTTGTGAAGAATTCTGATTCATTCTTGAGATTGTATTGAAAAAGAAAAGTAGTATTCTTTTATAATGAAGATGGTTGTTATGCAGTTTTCCTAAACTGCATAAGGCTTGTAAATGTATAAGTTATAAAGATTAATTGAAATATGAGAATTTACTTGTATTGGTTGTGTAAATTATCTTGTATTCATATGATAAAGATGGATTCTATCTTGTTGATATTCTTCATATTATTTATATGCTTAATTGGTTATCCTTTAATAAGTTGGATAAAGGGATTTAGTTCAATTCCCTACTTATGATGCAGCTTGTTAAGTTGCAGAATATGATGTTCTTTATCTAAACTATATAATATGGTAATGTAATGAAGGTTATACATACATTAATAAATATGGATATTGGGTAAGATATACCCTAACACTTAACATGGAGATGAAGAATCTTTCTCCTTCGTAATTGCTTAAACTAAAAGGTTTGGAAATATGATTACAATTTATTAGACTTCAAATTGTATGAAGTCTACTTTAAATTAGATATTTATTTGAATGTTGAATCTTTCCAAAAAGTTATTGTACTTTTTAAATAAGACACATTATAACATGTATGTACGATTACGGTTAATTGATAGTTTAACTATGTGATTAGATATTAAAAGTGACCATTAAAATAATGAAGTTCATAATGGGGTAAATGAGGAAAATTTAGGAAAGAAATTATTGAGTGTTGGATTAGGGTTTCAGAGGTTGCTACAATCAGGTTTTAATCCAAACTAAAAATTTATTAACAAACTCCTTGGGGGTATGTACATCTCGATGAGGTAGTTTTTATAGGATATTGGCACATGCCAATTGTAGGGTTGTACTTTTAAGAAGGTTTGGGTCTTCTCGAGAATACAATGTTGTAGTTGACATGTGGCATTACCCTTCCGCATTGATCATCTAGATCTACACACATTTAGAACTTGGACTTAAACCTGGTCTCTCTCTAGGTCTGGATAGGAACATATTTAGGATAGGAATTAGCTTCTAAAGGATCAGGGTATGTTTGCACATTCAGATGACTTAGGTCAAATGAGTCTGCCAATCTACCCTAAGCCTTTGTGAGTGTCTTCCTATAATAGGTAATTATTCTATCTAGGGCTAGGGTAAAACCTAGAACAAGTGGACTAACGGTAGTCAGTAAAGATAAATCATGATAATAGAAGAGTGAGGTGAAGGGCGCATTCCAAAATGATGAGTATGCCATCTAGCAATAGTGACATACACAATATGTTATAAATCTTTGGCCAAAGTATCGTAAACTGTTGGTTGCGTCGTCTTATGTCACCAAGTTTAAAACAACATGATATTAGATGAATATTGGTAATGAATATTCAGATATGTTCTTTAAAAAATCACTTAGTACCCAGGTGTAGTGTAGGATGAAAAAGTATACGAAATATACAATATGTATTTAATACATAAGATAACATAAATATATCAAGAGTAGCTTACAAATTTGTGGAATGAATATATCGGTGAATCAGAGTCATTACAATTTGCATATGTTTATCCATTGAATTTGATTGCAATGGAATGTTTTTTCTAAATATTGCTTTATTTAGAGCGGTGAACATTATTAAAAAAAAATTCTCTTGATTCTAAAGTCTTAAAATGGGAATGTTACAAATTCCTTGACCTTTTGTTGATTCTTTGTTCTTCCTCCCTATTCATACGGCCCTTGGAAAGCTTATAGATAAATTAGGATCTCCCCATGTTGCCATATTCTTTTCCTACACTTTCCTCCTCAAATTCCTTTAGCACCTCATCTGCATTGTATTCTACCTCTTGTTCCACCAGCTTCTTGATAATTCCTACCACTTCTCTCTCTATGGCCTCTTCTATCTATTCCTTTATGAGGTTTGGGGTCCTTTGATCCTTTATATTTACTTCTCCACTCATCCCCTTGCCTTGAGCCTCAGATTCTTCTTCGTCATTCTTCTCCTCATCCTCTTCTTCCTCAGAATCATGCACCTCATAGATTGGATGGTCTTCACCTCCTTTAGGCTTGTCATCATCATCCTTGTCACCGATGTAGGCATCTATACTCTCTATCTCTTACGATTCTCGTATCATCTGTCACCTTCTATTTCTTTCTTATATGGGATTCCAGTACATGAAATTCTTCTTTTTATTTCTCCTTAACAGGTGATCTCTTCATTGGAGATCCATCATGGGTGAGGGCTCTTCATGCTCGATGCCTCTAGTTCTAGGGTATTTTCTTTGACAAGATACTTATTTCTTCGTGAGTGAGTACTATGCTTAGCGCTTGCCTCAGGTGCACCCACCGATTGTGTGGTTTGAAAACTTTGTGTTTTCTCTTACACCTCTTCTCTTTCTATCTTCTTTAGTGTGACCTTATTCCTTCATGTAGGTTCTTCAAGAATGGAGACATCATTCTCCAAGTAAGTTCCCTTTTCAAAATTTGGCCTTATGCATAGATACACCCTTGTTATGGTCCTCCTTATAATCAATAACGTTAAAGGATTCATCATTTGTACTTTGTGGGAGACATATTTCTCCACATATGCATGCTTATTTGGGTAGATGAGCTTTTGACATAGCTTATGGTGGTCTAGATCTACCTCACTAAGGTCAAACCTTAGTCTCTTGGCCTCCTTGAACTGATTGACTCTAGCTTGGAAGTATTGTGTAGTGAAGGAGAAGGGTATATTGCACCATGGAATCATATTTCCATCTATCAATGTAAATCTACCAATGCAGAAGTGTTGGTACACTAAAAATTCTTCCTCTCCATCCACAAGCACTAGTAACTACTCTGAGGTCCTCAAATTTTCTCTGAATGTGTCACGCATTCACTTGTACCACTTTTCCAAGCATGCCTTATGAGTGGCCATCATGGTTTCACAAGTGTATTTTACAAACCTTTTTGTGGGTGAGGGATCCTCTTTTGGATACTCCCAAGAAAAGTTTTTGGCCCATCGAGCACTCCAATATCTGAAAAATGTAATGGTGAGGTGGAAGTTACCAAAAAGTATCTTTTCTCCCTCTTGGGCATTTCTTATGATTTCATCCACGATGAAAGCTAAAAAGTTATATCTTGTTCCTTTAGATATTTTCTAGCATACATTTAGCCATGCCTTGTTAACTTGTGTCCATCATTCTTGGTCATTGAGCTTGGTAACCAAACATGTGGCCATCCTCATAACTAGGTATGGAATCTTAGAGATGTAAAATTATCATGACCCCTTATTGTAGTCATATGTGGCTATAATCTCCTTGATAGCCTCCTTATCACTTAGATCATCATCTATTTTATTCCTTCATAATTGAGGCCTATGAACTTAGATATCAATTATGGTGTGATGCACATCTTGTGCCCTATAAAATAAAAGTGATCCTCATACATGTGTGACATTAACCATTAATAAAGGCTCCCAAGCTTTCCAAATTAAAGTAACTCATACATTTGCAATAATCCAACCTTATCCAATTTGACCTTCACCTTGTCACTATAAATGGGAATTCCATCTAACTTCCTCTTGTTAGCTAGATGGACCAACTCTAATGTCATTTCATTTTCAATTTTTCTCTTGTGATGGTTATAATCACTCACAACCATCTTTTGCAAGTGTGACTTCCACTCTTTTCCTAGAAAGTACCCCATCCGGGTATTGTATTTTTGCATACCATTATTTGTTAGAGATTGGAATGGAAATGGTTTGGTTTTCCTTGCCCTTGCCCTTTATTTTATTCAGTGAAATGGTTGGTTTCTTTGGTGCCATTCTTCTAGTCAGGTTGAACTTAAAACTCCTTCCTCTTTCTCTTCTCTACTACTCTACTCAATCCCAAATCTCACTCTTGCAAAGAAATCCTTTCTCCCTTGTGCCCTAGCTATCAAATTGTAACATTCCCATTTTAAGACTTTAGAAACAAGGAATTTTTTTTTACATGGTTAATGTTCTCTCTCTGTTCTAAATAAATAATTTAGAACACACATTTCATAACAATCATTCTTACAATAGATAACCATATGTAGCTATAATGACTCGGTGATCTACCAATCCATTCATATGTAACATTGATTTTTGAGTATTCTACTATATACTTCATATTCTTAGTTCTCTTACCCCATTCTAGGTTTTAAGTGATCTATCTAAGGAACCTAACTGAATATTTGTTACCAATATTCATCAACATCACGATCCTTAGACTAGGTGACATAGGACAACACAATCATCAGCTTGTGATAATTTGGCCAAATATTTCTAACATACTGTTCGTATTACTTATTCCTTGACGACATACTTGTCAATCTAGAATACATCCTTCACCCCACTCCATTGTTATCTATAATTTCTTACACTAACTTCTGTCAGTCCCCTCGCCCAAGGTTTAACTCTAGTCTAGGTTAACAACATAGGTCATGATATGATGTGGCTCACAAAGACTTAGGGTAAATTTACATACTGGGTCAACCTAGGTTAACCCCGTGTTCCAAGGTATCCTAGGTCCTAGAGGGCTACTTAATATCCTGACTATGATACTAACTAGTCCTGGAGGGAAATCTTGATCAAGTTCAAACATGTGTATATCTTGACGATCAATGTAGAAGGGTGTTGTCACATGTTAATCTTATGACTTTTTTATTCTCAAGAAGATCCTAATCTTCTCAAAGGTACAACCTTGCAGTTGACATGTGTCAACATCCTACAGAATAGCCTCATAAAGATGTACATACATCTAAGAGTTTACATATGTTAATTTAAATTTGGGTTATTAGACGACATATTTCGATAACCTATTAAACCCCGAGTCCAACACTCTTTAAGTTATTTTACATTTCAGTTTTATATAATCATAATAACTTTAATTAACTTAATATTTCTTCCATATTTGTTAGATTTAACCTAACAACCCGTTATCAAAAACAAAACAACAACAACTTATGTTCCTTTATTCTAAATAACTTAACCAATTAAGGAAGTGTGACAGCCTACAAGGCTGAAACATATCAGACTTATTATAATTAAGTCTTAATGATTTACAATCATATCTTCCTCTTTTATTTAGTTCATTACTAGAGAGGAAGGGTCTTCCTCTTCATAATTACATTCTAGGGTTTAGCCCACCCTATAATGTCCTTTATAATTACAATAATTTTTATTATAGTTTTATTTCACATCACATGATATAATGAATTACTTAGGTGAGAATGTTGTATTCTACCACTTATTTAATTTGCAGCTTACTTAGGAAATTTATCTAAATTCCTTTTTATAATACCCATCAAGAACACACATCCAAACATATAGATAATAAGAAGAGTATCCTCCAAACAAGATAATTTACTCAATCTATGCAAGTAAATTCTCATCTTTCAATTCATTTTCAAACTTATACATTACAAACATACTACAGGACAACAACCTTTATTTAAAAGAAGGTAACTTTTATTTTTCAATACAACTTAAGAACAAATTAGAATTCTTCTCAAGAATCAACATAGATCAGCCAATGCATCATATAAGTTTTTGCCTTCTCTTATCACTTATGAAGTCCATCTACAAAAATTGCTAGCACGGGTTAGTTCAACAAACTGAGCATGATAAGCACTAAGCCTTAAAATGAAGTGCATTCCACTAATTGTTTCAATAAAACAACCCTACTTTAATGAACAACAAGTAATTCATACTCCCAAGTGTAAGTAATACCAATAAAAAGAAGAGCAATACAAAATAGATTTTAACACAAGGAGGAACAAGATATAAACTATAATACCTGTCCTATAAATTAAAGTATAATTGATTCCATCCAATATCTTTACCAAAAACAAAAACATATTAAATCATTGATCCCAATTTTACCAAATAAAATACAACACATATCTTTACTATAAGATACAGAAGTGTTTACAACATATTCTGTTTTGGATATTTCCCCTATCTTTCAAGTAAAGAAAAAGAAAGTATTCCATTTCCAAAGTACATAATCATCAGCAAAGCTAAAACCGGAGTATGCCATGATTTAAACTATTCCTTTAAAGTAATTCTACTTTAAAATATAACAATATAATATATTTATCAACAAATTCAAATGAAATAAATCCAAGGAGAAGTGATGGATTAACAAATGCGTCTACCGATTACAATTTCACTTGCCAATCTAAATTTAATTTCATTCCACTTTACTTGATCAAATGAAAAGTAAACAAGATTAATAAACATTGTTTTCTCATTTCACTAAGAATAGGAATCAGGAGGTTCTAATCAATGTACTTAACCCAACTGCATTATAGAAGGAGTCTTCCAAAATATGATCCCAAACTCAAATAATTTCCTTCAACATAATAGAACAGTTTTACCTTCTCACATTCATACAGTTTAAGTTCATTCAGGAGTTCCAAGGAAGGAGAACAATGACCATTCCAAAGAAAGAGAGTACCAAAACTAACTTCCTTTCTAAATCATCTCATTCAAAAGCATAAATTTCTACTTTCTGTTAGAGATAATATAACAATCAAGCTCATACAAAGTCCATGAATAGTGAGCTTCACGAATATTTCTTTAAAAGCCTAACATTCTCCCATTGGTTCAGAATAGCCACAGATAAGAAGAAATCATGCTAACATTGTCTATTTATAGAATCCTATAAATTCAATAGTGCAAGTTCGACACATTCAAAACAAGTTTAGACTGCAATCAATCTTCCAAGACATGATATACCCTTATTAGACCCAACAAGAGGTAGGAATCTGAGTAATGGCTAACACTTAAGACTACCCAATAGTTCGGAAAAGTAGAACCATCTCAACAGTATGCCAAAGCATCACTACCAGAACTATAAATTGGGTTTCCAAAAAAAGACAATATCAAACATCAAAGAATAATATGTACAGTCTAGGAATGGTTTACAATTCTAGCACAATGCCAAGTATAAACGTCATTGAAGAATCAAGACCATTCAAATATATGTAACCAAGTTAGGGTAACTACATGTTCCCTTAATAGTTTACTAAATAATCAAAAGACCATAATACCTGAACCAACACAATGTTCAGGTTTCTATTTCCATTAAGAACATCAAGTAATAAATGGTGTGTACAGTGAAGGATATCAATATCACAACCACAATTACATAATACGCCAGCACTGTAAGACTAGACCAAGAGTAGTGAAATTGTTTGCATACAGATTTGAAATAAGAAGAAATGCTTCCATTCTTCACTAACATCCTATCAACCTTATTCCCAAAAAAATGGAATGTAAGATGCTAAGAAAAATCTCAAAAATGATGATTCGTAGGTCAGGTTTCATAAAGAATCTCCAAATACCATTAACGTGGTCAGAAGAACAAGATTCCACAAGCACCACGCCAAGGTGACTTGATACAGTCAAGTTATCCAAAAGAAAGATAACAAACACAAGTTCCAAAATCAATCAAGTTCACAGAATAAAATACAACTAAACCCTATACTGCTCTTCCTGTGCATGCAAGTTTCAATACAGTCCATGTTTTCACAAGGTAAAAAAAAAACAACAAGACATATACAGGTTTATCTATAGTGCATGTGAAATTTGTTAACAGTCAACGATTTTCTCAAGAAGAATACAACCCCAAATCATATACGGGTTTATTCACAGTCCATTAACTATGGATCAAAATGCATGCTAAACAAACCCTGAGAATCTCAGTTATAGACCACTTTACTAAACAAGTTTCCCAACTGAAGCTAGTACTTGCATACGAGTTTAATAAGATTGAAGTACTTACCATTTTGAATTCACTAGACACAACCAGTTCACCCAACAAAAATTTCAAACCACTGAAGAAGCAACAAAGTGTTACCATCTTAGTTTAAGTATTCGTGGTTCCTTTATAAAAAGGCAGTGCAAAGAAAACTTTCCATAGAAGTCATGAACACACAGATTCCAAAAACATAGAATACAAGTTTTTCTTACAAACCCATCTATCAATTTACCAGCTAAGCATGAATACGCAGAACTCAATAGAGAAAAGTTGTTTTAATGAAAAAACTTAGAAGAAAGTAGAGATTTTAATAGTTAGGGCCTATCATGCCTGATAGTGTTGCCAAAAAATCAAAGAAGACTTCTAGCTGAGCTCGCTTCTTCCCTTCTTCTCCACGAAAGACCAAAACAACAAAGTACTTCCTCCACATTGCCTCATATACTCTCCATGAAACAAAAATATATTTGAAACCTCCAAAATAGCCATGTAATATAGTTTAACTACTAGTTCGAAAAACCAGAGTGCAAGTAGAATGAAAATTGGAAAGCATGCAAATGAAACAGACTCAACCAAAAATCTGTTGGCATGCCTACCAAAGCGGTTCAGCTCGTCAAACAAGATAATTAATTGCATTAATTTCCGATCTCCTGCCCAATCTTCCTTGCCACCGCCTACCAAACTAGCAAGTTCCAAATCAAATAAAACATGAATTTCCATTTCTAGTGATACTGCCACCTAGGCCTCTGCCATCCAAACTAGCCCCTGCCAAAGTCAGCAATCCGTAGGAATTTAAAAACCTTATCATCTTCTTAAATGCTTAGAAACCATCGCTAATGTACATGCGACTCCCCCTTTAGTTCCCAATTCACATCCATTAGTTTAGGATAGGTTAGATTGCTTAGGTTAGATCTTAGGTAGGATTTACATTAGTACCTTAGGATGTAACACTAACCACTAACCTCTAACATAGATCTTTAGCAAATAGGTTAGGTAACCCCACAAATGAGTGAACCAAAAATACTATAGTTTAAAGAAACTAGGTTAGATCACCAAATAACCTTGTAGTGTTAGGTTATAGTTTTAATACTTAGCAACCCTTCTAACCCTTAGTATCAAGTTTAGGTTAGCAAAAATATATATCAAGTAACATAGCTTAGGTAGGAATAATTTCACCTAGCTTAGGATTCCGGAAGTAAATCCTTAATAGGTTCCCAAATATCTTTCTCCTGTGTTGTGAATAGCTACATTCCCATCGTTATCAGCAATGACCTGTCATGGTTGATCTTCAAGGACCCAAGCCAACTACCTACTAAATGGAAGTGCGTTCACAAAGAAGTCAAAGAACTTGCAACAACAAAGTTCAGTCCAACGTGTAGCTTAACTCATGGAATGTCAATTTTACCATTCACTCTAATAAGGGTAGTTTTAAAACATTCCTCGGATCACTTTGAAATTGATCTACGGATGATTCGAACATATGAAAAGTTTATAACTCTTAAACCAGATTGTAAATTACCTATCAGAATTGAAAAATGGATTCAGAGAAGTCACACTAGTTTGATCATAGGATCTTAAGAGTAGAAAATACTTATCCATATCAAGCATGATTTCCAAAAATCAGAAGAACATATCCTTATAAGGAAAATCACATATCAACACTTGAATGCTAAGGAGGAAAATAACAACAGTTAAGGGTGTTACACAAACCCTATCTAGGAAATCCTTCCAAAAGCCGGTGCTTCTCAACCAACATTCCCCATGCCCATGTACTCCTTCCTTCTGGTTTGTAGATCTATTCTAGTCACATAATCAAATTTCTAAGATTCTTCTTTCTTTACACAAATTTATCTCTAGATTCCTAGTTCGCAAGATATTCTTTCACTTCATAGTCACAAGGTAACAAATGACTTGCCTAACTTTGTATTTATAGATTTTTCTTCCCTCCAGTAATAAATGATATGCCACTAACCAACGTACCTTAACATTAAATGTGAATTTTTCCACCAAGCTGACTTTAAGTGCCCTTACCCATGCCCCTAATCATTTGTGAAAAACTTGACAGATTAAGCGAGCAAAAATCCAAATGGGAGAATATACTTATGCACGCATCAATCAATGGTGAAGGAAATTCTTCTATCCTTTACCCAATTTTTCCCTCACCTACCTCATGTTGTTCCTACACACTTCATCTTTTGTACGTGATCTGTTGTTACAACCTTGACACCATGCTTTATTGTCCATTATTTCCTCACATACTTTCTCAACCTTATGCGCTTCCTTCTATTGGGCCATTTAACTTGTATTGCAGGCCTATAATTTTCATTACTCCACCCCACACTAAAACAGATGCGCGGTCCTCTGCGTATACACAAATTTGGAAAAATAATGCGGTTACCGGTGCACAAGGTGTAAAATGAAAAAAATAAAGGAATAAGAAATAAGAAAGGGAAACATGAAAATAAAAGCATAAAGTAAAATTCTAATCTAAGCTGGAAATACTTCCTTATTACAAACACCAAGAAGACTTGTTTATATTAGGGCTTCACCTACTCCCATTGAAATGACCTAGTAACCTCATCCCATCCAAAGTGCTTGAATGGAAAGCACCTAAATCAAAAATGTAAGAGATGATGTAAGGTTCCAATCAATGTACTTTCAACTTCCTAGGATGGTGCGAGATACTTGGAATCATACAAAAACACCATATGCCCAACCTAAAACTTCTTGTTCTCAATATGAAAATCATGCCATGATTTTTGTCTTTATTGTTCTATTTTCTCGACTCCATCTAGCAAGTGATCTCCTTTCGTCTAACTGCATCAATTTATCAATCCTTTCTTCCAAAACTTGCTCATCTGCTAACCCTCCAACGCGTGCTATACACAACGATGGTAACATGAATTCAACTGGTAAAATATCCTCCACACCAAACACCAATTGAACCACTTGTTTAATCTCTTGTAGGCTATCTTGTATGCCCAAAGAATGACTTGATACTTTATCATCCCAAACATGTCTTCCAACATAACAGATGTTAGTTAACATGTGAATTAGTATCTTGTTAAATTGCTCAATAATTCCATTTTGTTGAGGTTGATAAGGGTAGTCTTATGATGGGCCACCATAAATTTTACTAACAGAATCCTAAGTGTTTCATTGAGAAAGTGTGTACCTCTATCACTTGTTAAACTTAAAGGACAACCATACCTATTGATTATTTTATCCCATACAAATATAGCAGTTGTCACTACAGTGTAATCCTTTGTAGGCATTTCCTTTACCCATCGTGTCAAGTAATTAGTGCAAGTGATGATATACCGCAAACTAGTCCTTCACATGGCTGGTGAAATTGGCCTTATAAAGTTGATTTCCCATTTTTAAAATGGTTCAATGCTGGCTATTGGTCACAATGGCATCTCATCTTTCTTTCCAGGTTTTCTAAGGTGCTAGCAATGGTCACAAGACTTACAAAACTCAATACAATCCTTGTAGATGGTTTCCCACCAAAGTCCTACTAGTAAAATATTCCATGCGGTAACATTTCTTGTATAGTTTCCTCTTACAATCCCACCATGCACTTCTGTCATAATTATCATGTGCTTATGATCCAACATTGGCGTAGAACCTCATCATGACCTAACCTATACAAATCTTCACTAATCAGCATGTTAGGTGTGGCACATATTGCTAACTACTTCCTCTCTAGAGCCTTCATCCCTTCCGAGTGCCACACCTATTTTTAAGAACACCATGATATCTTCCAAGTCTAAGGGTGTGTACCACAACCTAAATAGTTACATGTCTAACATGGTATCCTCAATGCTTTGTGCATCCTCCCCTCATTTAATCCTTGAGAAATGTCGAGTCCTGAATTTTTTTCCTAGTTTGACGACCACTTTGTGTACTCATATTCTTGGAATAATAGGACCCGTCGACATATGCACCCTTGAAGAACAGGCTTGTTGACTAATTACTTCAATTACATGTGGTCCATGTAGAATATAAATGGTGTTGCCAATAGATACTACCTAAAATTATGCAGCGCATAGATCATAGATAATGCTTCGCACTGAGTAGTTATGGAATTCTGTTCTACTGGTGTCAACTTTCTACTTGCAAAGCACAAGGGATGATCAACAATTCCCTCACTAGGTTGTGCTAGTATTTTTCCCATATTTTTCCTTGAGGCATCAACATACACATGGAATGGCTTATCCTAAGAAGGAAAATATAATATGGGCACCATGACAAGCCTATCCTTCAAAGTGTCAAATACCTTCTATTGTGCCTCTCCTTAATGAAAGACACTCTTTTATTTTAACAATTCATCCAAGGGTGTGATGATCTTGACATACTCCTTGATGATTTTTTTGTAATACCCTATATGTCCAAGGAATATGCACACTACAATTTGATTAGTAGGCTCTCCTAATCCCACAATAACTACAACTTTGGTCGGATCCACTAGTAAGCATTCTTTCCATATAATGTGTCTTAATAGGGTTCCAATTGGAGAGCAAAGAAAAAAATTTCTTAATGTTGAGGGATATCCTTCATTGCTGAAATCTCTTAAACATCAATATTAAATTGCCATAATGGTCTTTCACTAATCCATACATAGTCCAGTCATCAGGTAAACTTGAAGAAACTTATGGATGAAGTCCTAAAATGCTTGTACCATGATGCGTGAGAACACAATAGGCACATTCTTCAATCCAAAAGGCATAACCGTGTAGGAAAAACTTCCCCATTCAATGGTGAAAGTTGTCTTTCTCTAGTCTTCCTTTGCAATCCTGACTTGATGATACCCTGAGAATCCATTTGTGAAAGAGTATACTTCACGCCTAGCTACTCTCTCTAAAATTTCTTTAGTAAAGGGGGTTAGAAAAGGATCAATGAAACATACTACATTTAGATCCTTATAGTCAACAAATATTATTATCCTAATATCCTTCTTGATACTAATGACCATTGGGCTTATCCATTATGATTCTTCCACTACCTCAATGATACCATATGCTATCATTTTATCTATTTATTCCTTGACTCAAATCACGTGAAAATTTGGATTCATTCGATAAGGCCTCTTACGAATCAAGTGAATACCTTCAACTTGATCTTCATCCCCCGAGGAATGGTGGATGCCTTTGAGTTCATGATAACCATGAGGGAATAAATCTTGGAATTCATGCAATAGATCAATGACCTTTGAAACTTATTTTTATGACCAATAGTCCCCAATGATAGCTTCCTTAGGTTTTATCTCCATTCCAATGTTAACCTTTTTAATTTTCAAGGGATCATGGTAGGTGCGTGCTCACTCATCAATGCTATCTATGACTTTGCATGTACCTTCTGAATGGATAACATCCAAAGTTTCCATCTCTTCACCATCTAATACATAGACCATTTTT
This sequence comes from Taxus wallichiana var. yunnanensis, assembly GCA_018340775.1. Classification (NCBI taxonomy): domain Eukaryota; kingdom Viridiplantae; phylum Streptophyta; class Pinopsida; order Cupressales; family Taxaceae; genus Taxus; species Taxus wallichiana. The sequence continues at coordinate 236,862,732 of CM031242.1, forward strand.
CCTTTTTCTCTTTCCATACATGCATGCTCAAGTTATACTTCATATGATTCCTCTTCATTGAGGTGCGTCTCCAAATAAGGCCCACCTAGTAACTCCAATAGCCTATACTCTACCATATCACTATCTCCCATTATAAAGTTCTTGATCACTTAAAATTCCTTATCTATTGATGGCTTGGTAATTGTATACTCGAAAGCTTGAATGAGATCATCCACCAACTCCTGCTAATTACCTGTTTGACAACACATCTCGAATGAACATACTAAACATGCACACAATGTTGTAAGGCGGAATACATTTTATGCACCCATAGAAAAGGTGGTAATTATTATGTGCTTCCCATCCAGGCCTTATCACATGCTTGTATATGAAATGAAGCAGTCTCTTTACCATGGTAGTCTTGTATGACCATGGGCATGTTACTTAGAGAACCGTATGGAAAATTTTATGCTTACCTTGTGCCACTCTAGGAGGCTCTCCCAATGTGTAGCCTGCCAGCAAGTTGTAGTTCCGAGTAGGTTGTAATTGAGCATTACCCTCCTCTCGTCCTCATTCTTCCATTGAGCCTCCATTTCTTGCAAGAAAAGTTTGGGGTATGCTCCTCTAAAGTAACTTGGCAACTTCTTTCCTCCTAGGCACTCAACTAAGTGTGCCTTTATCACCCTTGTTATAGGTCCTCTCAACTATCTCCCAATTAACACATAAGTCCCATGTTCCCAATTATCACATGACACACACTAGTAGTATCACTCAAGGATCAAGCATATTCAAACTGGATAACTCCCTCCATGGGGTGAATTATCGCAATATTTCTTATGGAACGTATATAGATTATGTCAAGGACTTATTTTCCTAAGGGCTCAGTATAGGGTTTTGACTTCCCATATATCAAAGGGATGATCACCCTTTCTTCCTTATTTTCAAAGCTGATATACCCTTTGTTAAACCGCAGGTCGGCATTGTTCTTGTAACACCATGGGTGCCCAAGTAATGCTGGAAATTTTTCCTCCTTGGAGAGTGGCAAGAATTTGAAGTCTCCAGTGAACTTGGCCCCTTGAATGGTGATAACTGCATCCTTCAAGAATCCAATGGGCATTACCTTAGTATTTTTTACCATATACAACACATTTGAAGATGGCTGTAATGTGGGCCTTCCCATTTGATGCTAGGCATCTAAGGTAAGAACATTTACCTTTTCTCCTGTGTTGATGAGGATATTACTCAGAATCCATCCATTAATAACTACATTCAAAGTAATCTCCTTATCATTTTCAAGGGTATGAGGAGGAAGTTTTACATGAAAAACTTTCCTTTTACACTTTGCTCTAGTGCGTGGTACCTTCTCTCTTAGCTATTCTCCTAGAAATGGAATAATATTCTCTTTCCTTAACATTTTACATACTTTGTTGACCTCACCTAGGTCATTCTTTGGAGCCTCAACATCCTTCCTTTGCTCCAACTACCTTGATTTCTCCTTTAGACATTGGATCTCTCCTTGTAAACTTTGAATCACGTCCATAGTCTCTTGGTACACTTACTTCTAATGAGCGGGGTCTGGATACTTTCCATGTACCATTTCCTCTCTTGAAACTAGTGTCCTTTGTCTTGGCATCTCCTTGGTGTGCACAACCTCTGCTCACATCATCACCAGTAAAGGTTCTATCCCTAACACACATGCCACTCTTGGTGTCAATTATGAATCGGACTTCTTAATTCTCACCATCCTAGTGCATTTTTCTTTCTAGTGCTATTGGTTCATATGCTCATAATGCTCGGAAACTCTTCATACTTATGTTTCTTTATGTACCATGAGCATTATAAAAGATCATGACACTCATGTTTGTAATGCTCTGTAGATCCATAGTTATAATAGGTTCCTCACGGGAACTCACTTTGTCCTCCGTCGTGGTTACTATGACCATGAAATCCTCCATGAAAACCTCTTCCACACACTCCTCCATTTGTGTGCCATTCATACCAATGGTCATCATCCTTGGAACTACTTGTAAGACTAGTCTAGCACACACCAGATCCATAACATCATGGATTCTAATCAATCAATCATGCAATCCTTGGTATCATGGGTTGTCGAGGTAAAAATCTTACAATCGAAAGAAACATTATTATGGATTACACACTTTGGATTAGAGGGAAACTACTTGCATCATGTTCCCCAATGAAAATTTCATAGTCTACCACCATAGGGCGTAATGATTTATGAGGGAAACAATCCTTTGCATGTCCTTCTACTTCACAGTATGTATACCAAATCCCACTACAAACCTCATGTATTGAGTTTGCGAAATCTTCTCCAACCTGCATGGCCATTGTAGAAATTTGAGCCTCCAAAAAAGGACTAACACCACTATCAATGCTCCTAAGACCTTTGGCATGCAGGAAACTTCCAATGCTTGGTGTGGGTCTCGTGAAAGTCTTGTGTGATAGAGCCCTTCTAAATGGTGTTATCAATCCTTTGAAAACCCATTGAGCATGTTGAGAAGGATGAATGTCATAGGATAGTTTAGACAAAAGATTCTTAAAACACACGTCATACTCCCACACACTCTCTATCATTCCCTATTGGATCTCCTTAAGAGCATTGATGCTCTTTTTCTCAAACTTAGGGATATAAAATTCTACTAGGAAGGTGTTATTCAATGCGGTGTAGTATACCACCATTTAATGGGGGTCATACTTCTTATACCAACTATGTGTGCACCCTTGCAATGTTGTTGCAAATTGACTTGCCTTTACTCCGAGGTAGTGATTACTTTCATGCACTATAGTAATTTACACTTGTGCACATGCTCGAAGCATCCTCAATACCCCTATAGTCTGGTAAGTGTAAAGACATCTCAAAGAATACTTGTGGAGGTGGTTGAGGCCCTTGTCCTCCCGATCCAAAGCCTTGGTTTCCTCCTCCATTGGATCCACTGGATCCACCAGGTCTTGTTCCTCTTGACCCACCAAATCCACCTCCTACATTTGGAAAAGGTCCTGAAGTGGTTACACCTAGTGTTCCCAATGTCCCACTGAGCAGTGCACCGATGGTTTGTTATATTATCCCACTACCAATTATGTGTCCCGTGTAACTCCCATATGTGATACCCAAACCTTTTGTACTTGCACCTTGTCCTAAAATTTCTCCAAATATAGGAATGGATTGCATAGCCATGGATGTCCCAAATGAGAAATTATATCTCCTAGGAATAGATTAGTTACTCCCATTGATACCAACTTGGTTAATAATACTTCTCCTTAATCTAGAAAACCAAGCACCGGGGTTGTATGCCGGTGGGTTTAGATGAGTGACGATGGATGTTATTTCTCCATGTGATGAAATCTCATCAAAATCTAAATGGGCTTCTCTCCCATGCTTGCTAAGATGGGGTAGCACATTTTTCTTAGGTTCCACATCCTCTGCATGAACCTCAACTCCTTCCCACAATGTCTACCTCCATAAATCCATCACACTTGCAACCTTGTGTTGTCTAGTCATCTCCCTTTCACGAGATTCACTATACTTGAGCCATCTATCCTCCCTTTCCTTTTTAGCTGCAATGTCTAACATCTTCCTCCAACCTAGATTCCTCTCCTATCACTCAGAGAAGCTTATCCGGCCATGGGAAATGCCTCCAAACTCAAGGTAATGACCAAGATCTTCATAGCTAAAGGAATAACATGCAAAAATGATCCTCTAGGCTTCCTTAGAAACTCAAACTTAGCAAATTCTAGGTAAGAATATGTATAAATGGCATATTCAAGAGTATAACTAGTCAACACTCTCTTCCACTAGTGATCAACAACACGTGTCCAAGTTAGATCTGCATCCTGCAACCTCTGATAATCATCTTGGGTCCATACACATGATCTATAGTACCATATCAATCTAGATGCATATGTTGAAATCCATTCATATAGTTTTATTAAAGAATAGCAAAATAATATCTCATACAACTCATGGTATGAGTTCTCTTATACCCATCTATGTTCATTGAACTTAGGTCCTATGTTGAATCTTTGAGAAAACGCATCCTCTATGCTCTTGAACCATGTGTCAACACTTTTTAAAGTCATAGTATCTATCATCATGTATCACATGAAAACGATGCATGCCATTTCTCACAACAACTTTGAAAAGAGGTCCCGAAAATGGAACCAAGATGTAGTATTTTATACCCTTAGACCAATAGTCTAATCCTATGTGCATCGTCCTATCACCCAGCGGGTGATGGGCGCTCACTCGAGGCATGCGTAGGTGTCGAGTCTCTCCTTTATGTGAGTCTAGTGATAATGCATCATCTTATGACAATCGAATGCAAAAGGAAATAAAAGAACCATGAAAAATTCTAAGAACCTAGAATGAGTTGTCATCTCATTGCATCTAGAAAAGAGAAATAACAAGGGTTCATTCATAAAGGAAATGCATAAGTATTATATTCTTGAACACATATATGATTCATAATAGAGCCTTATATTCATATTAATAGATTCAATAACCACATTACATCCCTTGAGGTCATAACAAACCCTCATATAACCATGCAAAGCTAAGTCATGCATCATAACTACACTATGTTCATCACATTACAAAAATGAATGTAGACTATCCCTATAAATGTGCCATGATTCCTATATTCTCCTAATCCCTAACCCTTATAATATTCCATGGAATTTCGTGAAGATTTTCCTCTCTTCAACTCTCTTCTTCCACCATCTCTTATCTTCTATCGGGTAATTGTATTTATAACCTTAACAACCACTTCCATGCCTTTATGAAGTTATAGATTAGTTTCCAAGTGTTGAAGTGGTCCTCCATGGGAGCATGCCTTCTCAGATCTGAGCTCTCCACTCTTTGCAATGAATCTCTTATGGAACCTTCCATCACATACTTGGAATATTCCCTTTCCCATAGTCAATAGGCTGGCACCTTATCCACAAGGGTCATGATTTTCTCTTGCTACCTACGGGATGCTGAATATGGCTATGTACAAAACATGTCTTTCCTTACATACATGTTCCATATGTTCTCTAAAACACCGATAGAACCCTTCTCTACTCACCTTTAACATCACATACTCTTCTTCAACTAGGTCCCATGTGCATATGCACCTTCTCATCCTTAGCCAATATTCTAGGGCCCAACAAGTTTTGGACTCGAGTTTATGGTTTAAGGTTTTCATTTAGGGTTTAAGGTTTATGGATCGGGGTTTAGTGTTGGGGTGGATTTAAGGATCATGGATTAGGGATTAGGGTTTATGATTTAGTTTTTAGTTTTGAATTTTTATGGATTATGGATTAATGTTTAGGGCTTAGTAGGGTTTATTAATTAGTGCTCATGGTTGAGGGTTTATGGTTTAGGGTTTAGGGTTTAAGGCTTAAGTTTTAGGATTTACGGTTCTTGGTTTAGCTATTAATGTTTGGAATTTAGGGTTTAGTGCTCATGGTTTAAGGTTAGGGTTTTAGAATTTAGAGTTTAGGGTTTAGGGTTTAGGGTTAAGGGTTAAGGGTTCTGTGTTTAGGTTTTAGGGTTTAGGGTTTAGAGTTTAGGGTTTAGAGTTGAATGTTTAGGGTTTATATTTTAGGGTTTAGGTTCTAGGTTTGAGGGTGGTAAAAATAGGGTTAAGGCTTTACATTTTAGGGTTTGGGATTTAGGTTATAGGATCGGGGCTTAGCTCTTAGGTTTTATGGTTTAGAGTTTAGTGTTTAGGGATTATGGATTATGGATTAGGGTTTAATATTTAGGGTTTAGGGTTTAATGTTAAGGGTTTAGGGCTCAAGGTTTAGGGTTTATGGATTATGGATTAGGAATTAGGGCTTAAGGTTTAGGGCTCGGGGTTTATGGTTTATGGCTATGCGTCTAGGGTTTTAGGTTTAAGGCTTAGGGATTAGGGCTTAGGGCTTGGGGTTTAAGGTATTGGGTTTAGGGTTAATAGATAATGGTTTAGGTTTTATGGTTTAGGGTTTAGGGTTTTTAGATAAGGGTTTAAGGTCTAGAGATCTATGATCAATGTTTAGAGTTTAGAGTTTTAGGGTTTACGGCTCAAGGTTTAGGCTTTATGTCTTATGGTTAATGGTTTAGGGTTGACACTTTAGGTTTTAGAGTTTAGGGTTTCATGCTCATTGTATAGGGTTTAGGGTTGAGTATTTAGGGTTTAAGGATAAGGGATTAGGGACTAGGGCTCATAATTTAGGGTTCATGATTTAAGGTGTAGGGATCACATTTTCAGGTTTAGGGCTTTACACTAAGGGATCAAGGATGAGGGTTTAGTACTTAGGGCTCGGGGTTTCAGTTTTAGGGTTTAGGGTTTAGAGTTAGGTTTTAGTGTTCAAGGATTAGGGTCTATGGTTTATGGTTAAGGGTTTGATGTGGTAAAAATTGGGTTTAGGGTTTATTATTTAATGTCTAGGGATTAGGGTTTAGGATTTAGGTATATGGTTTAGGGATCTTGGTTCGTGGTTTAGGATTTATGGCTCATAGTTTAGGGTTTGTGGTTTATGGTTTAGGTTTTAGTGTTTATGGTTTAGGTTTTAGTGTTTATGGTTTAGGGTCTGTTGCTCAAGGTTTAGGTTTTATGTTTTAGGGTTTAGGGATCGGGATTTAGGGTTTAGGTCTCGGAATTTATCATTTTGGTTTTAAGGCTCATATTTTAGGGTTTAGGGTTTATGGCTTAGGGTTTATGGTTTTAGGATCGGGATTTAGGGTTTAGGGCTTAGCGTTTAGGATTTATGTGTTAGGATTAATGGTTTAGGGTTGACACTTTATGGTTTAGAGTTTAGGGTTTCATGCTCGAGTATAGGGTTTAGGGTTGAGTATTTAGGGTTTAAGGATAAGGGATTAGGGATTGGGGCTCATAATTTAGGGTTCATGGTTTATGGTCTAGGGATCATAGTTTCGGGTTTAGGGTTTAGAGTCGGGGTTTATGGTTTAGAGTTTGGTTTTATTTTTCAAGGATTAGGGTTTATGGTTTAGGTTTTAAGGTGGTAAAAATTAGGTTTAGGGTTTAGGATTTAGGTATATGGTTTAAGGATCTTGATTCAAGGTTTAGGGTTTATGGCTCATGGTTTAGGGTTTGTGGTTTATGGTTTAGGTGTTTCTTGTTTATGGTGTAGGGTTTGGTGCTCGGGGTTTAGGTTTTAAGTTTAAGGGTTTAGGGATCGGGATTTAGGGTTTAGGTCTTAGAATTTATCGTTTAGGTTTTAAGGCTCATATTTTAGGGTTTAGAGTTTATGGTTTTGAGATCAAGATTTAGGGTTTATTGTTATGGGGTCATGGTTTAGGGTTTAGGTTTAAGGGCTCATGGTTTTGGGTTTTGAGTATAGGGTTCATGGTTTATCATTTAAGGTTTAAGGTTTAGGGTATATGGTTTAGGGTTTAGGGATCAAAGCCTAAGGTTTTGGGTTTTGGGCTTAGGGATTAAATTTTGGGATTTAAGGTTTAGGGTTTAAGGCTCGTGGTTTATGTTTTATGGTTTATGGTTTACTGTTTAGTGTTTATGGTTTAGGGTTTAGGGATATGGATTTAGTGTTTAGAATTGTACATTCAATGTTTAGGGTTTAGGTATCGGGGTTAGGGTTTAGGGCTTAGATTTTAGGGTTTAGGGTTTAGTGTTTAAGGTTTAGGGCTTAGGGTTTGTTCTTCGAGGTTTATGGTATAGAGTTTAAGGCTTCAAGCTCATGGTAAAGTGTTTAGGGTTTAGTATTTATGGTTAAGGGATTAAGAATTAGGTACTAGAGCTCGAGTTTAGGTTCTAGGGTTTAGGGTTTAGGGATCATGGTTTAGGATTTATGGTTTAGTGCTCAGGATTTAGGATTTAGGGCTTAGGGCTCAGGGATAATTATTTAGGGTTTCAATTTTTAGGATGAAGGTTTAGGGATTAGGGTTTAGGGTTTACGGCTCGGGATTTAAGGTTTAGGGTTTAGGTTTCAGGGATAATGGTTTAGGGTTCATTGTTTAGGGTTTAGGGTTTAGGGTGTAAAGTTTAGGTTTTAAGACTTATATTTTATGATTTAGGGTTTATCATTTAGAGTTTAAGGTTTATTGTTTAAGGTTAGGGAAATAGGTTTATTTTTTAGGATTTAGGGTTTAAGGTTTTCAGCTCGGGATTTAAGGTTGAGGTTTTAGGGTTTATGGATTAGGGTTTAAGGTTTATGGTTTATGGTTTAGGGTTTAAGGTTTAGGGTTTATATTTTATAGGTCGGGGTTTAGGGTTTACTGACTTAGGGTTTATGGCTTAGGGTTTAGGGTTTAGTTTTGGGGCTCATGGTTTAGGGCTAATGGTTTATGGTTTAGGATTTAGGTTATAGGTCTCGGGGTTTAGGGTTTAGGGTTAAGGGTTTAATTTTAAGGGTTTAAGTATTTATAGTTTATGGCCTAGGGTTTAGGGTTTAGGGTTAAGGGTTCAATTTACGGGTTTAAGTATTTATAGTTTATGGCTTAGGGTTTAGGGTTTAGAGGTAATGGTTTAGGGTTTAGGGTTTAGGATTAAGGTATTAGGGATTAGGATTTAGGGTTTAGTGTTTAGGGTTTAGAGTTTAAGGATGGGGATCGGGGTTTAGGATTTAGGGGTTCCAACTCAAAATTTAGGGTTTATAGCTTAGGGTTTAGGGATCAATCTTTAGGGTTTATAATTTAGTGTTAAAGGTTTAAGTTCTTTGGCTTAGGGCTTAGGACTTAGGGTTTATGGTTGAGGGTTTACCTTTTAGGGATTAGGGTTTAGGGTTTAGGGCTCAAGGTTTAGGTATTAAGGTTCAAGGCTCATGGTTTAGGGTTTATGGTTTAGCATTTATGGTTTAAGCTTTAGGTTTTAGGGTTTATGGCTTATGTTTTATGGTTAAAAGTGTAAAAATAGGATAAAGGGTTAAGGGTTTAGGTTTTTAGGTTCATGGTTTAGGGTTTAGGGATCATGTTGATATTTTAGTCTTTAGGGTTTAGTGTTTAGGGATTAAGGTTTAGGGTTTAGGTTTAGGCTTTAGGCTTTAGGCTTTAGGATTTAAGGTTTATGGATCACAGTTTAACATTTAATGTTTAAAATTTAGGCTTTAGGCTTTAGATTTTAGGGTTTAAGGATTAGGTTGTAGGGTTTTAGTTTATGGCTTTGGGTTTAGGATTTAGGATTTTGGGTTTAGGATTTAGGTTTTAGGGTTTAATTTTTATGGTTGAGGGCTATGGAATCGGGGTTTATAGTTTAGGGATTATGGTTAAGCACTAAGGGTTTAGGGTTTGGGGTCTAGGGCTCGCGGTTTATTGTTTAGGCTTTAGGATTTAGGGTTTAGGTTTTAGGTTTTATGGTTTATGCTCAAGGTTTAGAATTTAGGGCTTATTGTTTAGGTTTTATGTTTAAGGGTTTAGGTTTTAGGGATTAGGGCTCGGGGTTTAGGATTTAGGTTTAACGGTTTAGGGAGCATGGTTTAGGGTTTAGGGTTTATGTTTTATGTTTTAGGGTTTATGACTCATGGGTGAGGGTTGAGTGTTTCATGATTAAGGTTTAGGGTTTAGTGTTTTTGGTTTAGGATTTAGAGTTTATGGTTTAGGGTTTAGTCTTTTCGGTTTAGGGTTTAAGTTTTTTTATGGCTTATGGCTTATGGTTTATGGTTTAGGGCTTAAGGATTAAGGTTTAGGGATTAAGGCTGAACACTCGGGGTTAGGGTTTATGTTTTAGGTTTGAGGGTTTATGGTTTAGGGTTTAGAGTTTAGGGCTTGGGGTTTAGGGTTTAGGGCTCATAGCTTAGTGTTTAGGATTTAGGGTTACAGGTTTACTCCTTATGGATTATGAATTAGGGTTTAGGGTTCAAGATTAACGGTTTATAATTTATGGCTTAGGTTTTAGGACTCAATGTTTAAGTTTTATGCCTCATGGTTTAGGCTTTAGGGTTTATGGTGGAGGGCTTAGTGTTTAGTGTTTAGGGATAAGGGTTCAAGGTTTAGTGTTTAGGGTTTAGGATTTAGGGTTTAAGGCTCGGGGTTTAAGGTATAGGGTTTAAGGTTTGTTTGTTATTGTTTAGGTTTTAAGGTTTAGGGTTTAAGGTTTGTTTGTTATTGTTTAGGTTTTAAGGTTTAGGGTTTAAGGATTAGGTTTTAGGGTTTAGGTTTAGGTTTTAGGGTTTATGGCTCAAGGTTTAGGTTTTAGCATTTAATATTTAATATTTAGGGATTAGGGTTTAGGGTTTGGGGATAAAGGTTTAAGGTGTAGTACTCTAGGATTATTGTTTAGGGTTTAGGATTCACGAGTCAAGGTTTAGGTTTCAAGGCTTAGGGATTATTGTTTATGAGTTAGGTTTTAGGGTTTAGGGCTTTTAGTTTAGGGTTTATGACCCAGGATTTAAGGTTAAAGGCTCAAGATTAAGGGTTTAGTATTTAGGGTTTAGGGTTTATGGCTAAATATATAGGGTTTAAGGTTTAATGTTTAGGGTTTAGTGTTTAGGATTTCTTGATAGGGGATTACGGTTTAGGGTTTAAGGCTTATGACTTAGGGTTTATAGTTCGGGGTGATTAAAATATATTTTAGGTTTTAAGGATTAGGGTTCAAGGTTCATGGTTTAGGTTTTAGGGTTTAGGGTTTAGGGTTTATTGTTTATCATTTAGGGTTTATGGTTAAGTGTTTAGGGTTAAGTGTTTAGGTTTTAGGGTTTATGGATTAGAGTATAGGGTTTATGGTTTAGTGTTTACAAATTAGGACTCAAGGTTTAGGTTTGAGGGTCTATGGTTTAGGGTTTAGGGATAAATTTTTAGGGCTTAGTGCTTAGGGTTTAGGGTGCGGGGTTTAGGGTTTAGGGTTTAGGATTTAGGTTCAAGGTTAACGGTTTATAGTTTTCTATTATAGGGATTATGGTTTAGGGTTTATGATTTATGGATTAGGGATCATTGTTTAGGGATTAGTTTTTATGGTTTGGGGATGGGGTTCATGGTTTAGTGTATAGGTTTTAGGTCTCGGGATTAGAGTTTAAGTTTTATTGTTTATGGCTCAAGGTTTAAGGATTTGGGATTAGGGTTTAGGATTTAGGGTTTATCATTTAGCATTAAAGGTTTAGGGTTCAGGTTTTAGGGTTTAGGGTTTAGGGCTCATGGTTTAGGGTTTAGGGTTTAGGGATGAAGGTTTATAGTTTAAGGTTTAGCGTTAAGGGTTCAAGGTTTAGGGTTTATGGATTAGGGATTAGGGTTTAGTGTTAAGTGTAGTTAAAATAGGATTTAGAGTTAAGGGTTTATGGCTTAGGATTTAGGGTTTTAGGTTTTGGGTTCGAGTTTAGGGTTTAGCTCTTAGGGCTCGGGGTTAAATGTTTAAGTTTCATGATTTAGGGTTTAGAGCTTAAGCTTTAGGGTTTAGTTTTTAGTGTTTAGGGTTTATAATTTAGGGGTTAGGGTTCATAGTTTAGGGTTTAGCATTTACAGTTTTGGGTTTAAGGCTTAGGGTTTAGGGTTTAGGTTTCTAGGTTTAGGATTTATGGTTTAGGGATAAGGTTTTAGGGTTTAGGTTCAAGGCTCAAAGTTTAGGGATCAAAGTTTAGGGTTTAGGGTTTAGGAATTAGGTTTTAGAGTTTAGGTTCAAGGTGAGGGTTTACATATTAGGGTTTAGAGTTTATGGTTTAGGGTTTAGGGCTCTATAATATGGGTTTAAGGATTAGGGTTTAGGGTTTAAGGTTAAGGGTTTATGCTTTATAGTTTATGATTTCAGGTTTAGGGTCTAGGGTTTAGGATTTAGCGTTTAAGGTTTAGGGTTTAGGGTTTGGGTTTTAGGGTTTAGTGTTTACGGTTTAGGGTTCTTGGTTTAGGATTGATAATTTACAATTTCATGTTTATGGTTTAGGGTTTAGTTTTAGGGTTTAGGGATCAGGAATCAAGTTTTAGGTTTTAGGGTTTAGGGCTTAGGGTTTTCAGATCAAGATTTAGTGTTTAGGGTTGAGTGTTTAGTGTTTAAGGTTTAGGGCATAGGGTTTAGGGTTTAGGGTGTAGTATTTTTGTCTCGGGGTTTAAGGTTTAGGGATCACAATTTAGAGATCGAGTTTAGGGTTTAGGTTTTAGGGGTGAGGTTTTAGAATTTAGGGTTTAAGGTTTATGGCTTATGCTTTAATGTTTAAGGCTAAGGGTTTAGTATTTATAGTTCACGGTTCAGGTTTTAGTGTTTTGTGCTTAGGGTTTAGGGTTTTTAATTATGGTTTACGGTTCATAGTTTAGGGTTTAGGGATAAGAACTCAAGGTTTAGGGATTATTTCTTAGGGTTCAGTGTTTTGGTTTATGGTGTAGGTTTTAAAGTTTAGGGTATAAATTTTAGGGCTTAAGGTTTAGTATTTAGGGCTTAGGGTGTAGGGTATAGGGTTTATAGATCAATATTTAGGGTTAAATGTTTAGGGTTTTGGGTTTTGGGATCATGGATTTAGTTTTAGGATTTAGGTCTTAGGGTTTAGGATTTAGGTTTTAAAGTTTAAGGTTTAGGTTTTAGGTTTTAGGTCTCAAGTTTTATGGTTTAGGGTTTAGGGTCCAAGGCTTAATTTTTATCATTTATAACTTTGAATTCAATTCTCATGGTTTATGGTTTAGGGTTTAGGGTTTAGGATATATGGCTCATGGATTAGGGATTAAGGATTAGGGTTTATGTTTTAGGTTTTAGGTTTTATGGTTTAGGGTTTAGGGCTCAGGGTTTAGGGATTAGGGTTTAATTTTTAGGGCTTAGGGTTTATTGATTAGTACTTAGACCGAGGCTTCAAGGTTTAGGGCTAAGGGCTAAGGGTTTAGGGTTTAACTTTTAGTATTTTTGGTTTAGGATTGAGGGTGGTAAAAGTAGGATTTAGGGTTTAGAGTTTAGGGTTTAGGATTTAGGTTTTAACATTTAGGTTTTGAGGCTTAGGGCTTATGGCTTAGGGCTTAGGGTTTATGTTTTAGGGTTTAGTGTATAGGGTTTATTGTTTAGGGTTTCAAATTTAGGGTTTAGGGTTTCAAATTTAGGGTTTAGGGTTAAGGGTTTAGGGCTCAATGTTTAGGGTTTAGGGTTTAAGTATTAGGGTTTAAGGTTTGGGGTTTAGGGCTCGGGGTTTAGGGTTTAGGGATTAAGGCTTAGATTTTAGGTTTCATTGTCTATTGTTTAGGGCTCAAGTCGTAATGTTTTAGATTTAGGGCTTAGGGCTTAGGATGTGGGGTTTAAGATTTAGGGTTTTGGTTTTATGGCTCATGTTTTAGGTTTTATGGTTTAGGGTTTAAGGTTTAAATCTCTAGGATGAATGTTTAATTTTTCGATTTTAGTGTTTAGGGCTCAATGATTAGGGCTTGGGTCTCGGGGTTTAGAGTTTAGTGTTTATGTCTTAGGGTTTAGGGTTTAGGGTTTATGATTTATGCTTAATATTTATGGTTTATGGTTTAGAGTTTAGGCTTTTAGGCTTAAGGCTTAGAGTTTAGCGTTTAGTATTTAGGGTTTAGGGATTAGGGATTAGTGGTGAAGCATAGATTTTAGGGTTTAGGGATCATAAATTAGGGGTTTTAGGTTTAGGGCTCAAAGTTTAGGTTTTAGGGCTTAGAGTTTAGCGTTTAGAGGTTAGATTTAGTGTTCAAGGCTTAGGTTTATGGTTTAGGGCTTAGGAATTAGGGTTTGGGTTTCAATGTGGTAAAAATAGTGTTAGGGTTTAGGGTTTATGGCTATGGTATCAAGGTTTAGGATTAACTATTTAGTATTTAGGTTTTAAGGTTTAGGATTTAGGCTTAGGGTTTAGGGTTCATGGTTTAAGGGTTTAGGGTTTAGGTTTCATGGTTTATTATTTATGGTTTATGGTTTAGGTTTTAGGATCGGGGATTAGGGTTTAGGGTATATGATTTAGGTTTTAGTGCTCAAAGTTTAGGTTTTAGGTTTTAAGGTTTAAGGTTTAGGGATCATGGTTAATAGTTTAAGATTTAGGGATCTAGAATAAGGGTTTAGGGTTTAAGGATTAGGGTTAAGGGTTGAGGATTTAGCGTTTAGGGTTGATGGTTTAGGGTTTAGTATTTAGGGTTTAGAGTTTAGGGATTAGGTATTATGGATTATAGTTTAGGGTTTCGGGTTCATAGTTTAGGCTCAGATTTTAGGGTTTAGGGTTTAGGTTTTAAGATTTAGGGTTTAGGGTTTAGGCTCAAGATTTAGGTTTAGGGTTTAGGCTCATGGTTTAGTGTTTGGGTTTTAGGGTTAAGGTTTTAGGGCTCTGGGTTTCAAGTTCATGGTTTAGGTTTAAAGGTATATGGTTTAAGGTTTATGGCTTATCATGAAGTGTTAGGTGTTTAGGGTTTAGTGATTAGGGTTTAGGGTTTAGGTTTTAGGTTTTAGGATTTAAGGTTCAGGGATTAGGTTTAAGTGTTTAGGGTTTAGGGATCGGTGGTTGAGGTTTTAAGATCGAAGGTTTAGCTCTCATAATTTAGGCTTTAGGGTTTAGTGTTTATGATTTAGGTCTCTAGAATCAAGGTTTAGGGATTATTTTTAATGGTTAGGGGTTTATGGACTAGGGTCTAGTGATCATGGTTTAGGGTTTAGGATTTAGGATTTAGGGTTTAGGTTTTATAGTTTAGGGTTGATTATTTAGGGATCATGGTTTAGGGTTTGGGGTTTGTACTCAAGGTTTAGGGTTTAGGGTTCAATATTTAGGTTTTAGAGTTTAGGGTTTAAGGTTTAGGTTTTACGGTTTAGGGATCGGGGTTTATGGTTTACGTTTTAGGGTTTAAGGTTTATAACTCATGGATGAGGGTTTAGAGTTTAGGACTTAGGGTTTATAGCTCAAGGTTTAGGTTTTGGGCTTTAGCATTTAGGGTTTTAGGTTTCGGGTTTAGGGGGCTAGGTTTCATGTTAGTAAAATTAGTGTTTACTATTTAGGTTTAGGATTCATGATTTATGGTTAATGGTTAATGGTTTAGGTTTTTAGTTTGAGGGTTTAGGGTTTAGGGTTTATGATTTAGGTATCATGGATTAGGGTTTAAGGTTTAGGTTTATGGATTGATGTTCAAGGATTATGGTTTATGTGTTAGGGTTTAGGGTTCATGGTTTAGATTTTAGGGTTAAGGGTTTAAGGCTTAGGGTTTAGGGGTTAGATTTTAGGGTTTAGGGCTTTGAGTTTAGGGTTTTTCATTTAGGATTTATTGTTTAGGGCTTATGGTTTTGGGTTTAGGTTTTATGGCTAATGGTTTAGGGCTTATGGTTTTGGGTTTAGGTTTTATGGCTAATGGTTTAGGGCTTACAATTTATGACTTAGGGTTTAACATTCAAGGTTAAGTGTTTAGGGTTTAGGACTAGGGATTAGGGTTTAGGTTTTATGGTTTATGGTTTAGGGTTTAGGGCTCATGGTTTAAGGTTTAAGGTTTAATATTTAGTGTTTAGGGTATAGATTTTAGGGTTTAACATTTATGTCTTATGGTTTAGGGGTTAAGGCTTGTGGTTTAGGTTTTAGGGTTTATAATGTTTAGGGTTTCGGCTAAGGGTTTAAGGTTTAAGTTTTAGGGTTTAGGGATTGTTATGTAGGGATCAAGGTTTAAGGTTTAGGGTTTATGATAAGGATTTATGGTTTAAGGCTAAGGGTTTAGGGTTTATCTCTCGGGCTTTAAGGTTTAAGCAACAAGGTTTAGGGTTTAGAGATAAGGGATTACATTTAACCAATCATGGATTAGGGTTTAGTGATTAATGTTTAGCATTTAGAGCTTATGGTTTAGGGTTTAGAGTTCAAGGCTTAGGGTTTATGGTTTAGGTTTTAGGGTTTAGCTTTACAATTTTAAGGTTTATGGTTTATGGTTTATGTTTTATGGTTTAGGGTTTAGGTCTCGTTGGTGGTAAAAATAGGGTTTATGGTTTAGGATTTAGGGTTTAGAGTTTAGGGATTAGGGTTCATGGTTTAGGGTTTAGGGTTTAGGGCTCAAGGTTTAGGATTTAGGCTTTAAGGTTTAGGGTTTATAGCTAAAGGTTTAGGGTTAAGGGTTTATCATTTAGCATTAAAGATTTAGGGTTTAGCGGTTAGGGCTTAGGGATCATGGTATAGGTTTTAGCATTTAGGGCTCTGAGATCGGGATTTAGGGTTTAGTTTTTAGGTTTTACGGTTTAGGGTTTATGGCTTTTGGTTTAAGGTTTAGGGTGTAGGCATCACGAGATCAGGTTTTAGGGTTTAATGTTTAGGTTTTAAGGTCTAGGGTTTAGGGTTTAGGTCTTAGGGTTAAGGTGCAAATATAATATTTAGGGTTAAGGGTTTATGATTTAGGATTTAGGGTTTAGGGTTTTGTTTCATGATGTAGGGTTTAGGTTTTTAGGATTAGGGATCGAGGTTTAGGGGTTCAGTTTTCAGGGTTACGTGTTTAAGGTTTATCAATTAGGGTTTGAGGTTTAGGGTTTTGATGGATAAAGTATTAGGGTTTAAGGATCTAGATTTAGGGTTTAGGGTTTAATGTTTAGGGATTATATTTTATGATTTAACACTCACAGATTAAGGTTTAGGGCTTAGGTTGTAGTTTTTAAATATTAGAGTTTAGGGTTTAGGGTTTTAACATTCAAGGGTCAAGGTTTAGGGTTTAAGTTTTAGGTTTCAATGTTTAGGATTTAGGGTTTAGAATTTAGGGTTTAGGGTTTAGGGCTTAGGGTTTAGGGTTCTAGGTGGTAAAATAAGGTTTATGGTTTATGATTTAGGGTTTACATTTTAGGGCTTGAGTATCAAGGTTTAGAGTTTAGGGTTTAGGATTTAAGGCTCATGGTTTAGGGTTTAGGGCTTACGGCTTAGGGTTTAGGGTTCTAGGTGGTAAAATAAGGTTTATGATTTATGATTTAGGGTTTAAATTTTAGGGCTTAGGTATCAAGATGTTGGGTTTAGGGGTTAGGGTTTAGAATTTAGGGTTTAGGATTTAGGGTTTAGGGCTTAGGGTTTAGGGTTCTATGTGGTAAAATTAGGGTTTATGGTTTAGGATTTAGGGTTTACATTTTAGGGCTTAGGGCTTAGGGTTTAGGATTTAAGGCTAAGGGTTTAGGGTTTACGGTTTACGGTTGAGGGATTAGGACTCAAGGTTTAAGTTTAAGGGCTTAGGTCTTAGGGTTTATCGTTTAGGACTAATGTTTTATGTCTTAAAACTTAGGGTTTAGGGTTTAAGGTTTAGAGTTTAAGGTTTAGGGTTCAATGTTAAGGTTTTATGGGTTTCTAGTTTAGGGGTTAGGGTTTATGGTTTATGGTTTAGGGTTTAGCGATCATGGTTTAGGGTTTACGGTTGATCCATATACCATTTCTAAAATTTTGTTTATCTTCCCTAAACCATTCTTGTGTAGTAGAGCCTTCCAAGAGCTTTCCAATGACTATAAGAACGTCAAAAATAGAGTTCGTATGCTTGCAATAACAGGACGATACACCCTAGTCAACAAATGGACCAATCACATTGTGAAAAGTGGTAGAAATATATGTTGGAAAAATTGAAGTTTGGTTTATCAACCATTCTTCACAACAAAAATTTGTAGTGTTCAGGAATAAGATGCTTAACTTTGTAATGAAAGGAAGCCCAGATACCATGTAGACTATGATATTATCACTAAGGTGGTGGGTCCTCAAGCCACCATGAATCGAATTCACTGATTAGCCTATCGGGATCGACAAGTGGTTTATATTTTCCAAGTCACTTTATATCTTTTCCATATTTAATTATATTATTTGCCACATCATATTTACATGGTTGAATTTCATATTAACCTTTGTAACTATGTCATGTAATTGCTAATGTAATTCATAATATCCAAGCCAATTCAAATCAAGCTATTTTCCTCATTGCTATGTATTTATCCATGGTTAGCGAGTCAACATTATCTACCGTGCATGTCCATCTAAACCCAAACATCCACATGGGAAGGAGGAGGGGTGGTAAGCCTCAAGTGGTCCCATGACCACTACAAATGTGTGGGAAAGGCTTTAATAAAGCCTAAACTTAGTCTTCCTCCACCTAATGTGGGATATTACCCACCTGTAAATGCATCCACCTCATGTGAAATTTTGTAAACCATGGATTTAAGGAGGATTATGTGGGAATTTAAATAATCCCATCTATTTTAAAATGCTACATCCACTCATGTGGGTATGTTAAGACCATGAATTTGTGGAGAATTATGAGGGATTAAATTTAATCCTAAGTATACACTAAAGTGTATATAAATACATACATTGTAAGTTTTCAGAAAAAAATAGAGTGCTCAACCGTGTCGGTGGTATATATGGAGGTGGGATTTGAACACATGACCTCCATCCAAACAATGTAAGAACCTAACCGTTGTGCCAAAGTCACTTGACAAGTTATAAAAGTGACATTATTTTATTTAAAATGGAGTCACAGTTTGATTGTCTTATAAGGATAACATGTAATTTGGATTCAAGGCCATTTTGAGGGTCTTGGAGGCCAAATGGAGACTTGACATTTATTGGAATTTTGTCAGGAATTCAGAGAATATTCTAGTGATGTGATTCATTTCCCATTTTGAGTTCATTTGACCTCTTTTTGGAAGAAAAATGTTAGGGGTTTTATGGAAAACTCAAGAGAAGGAGAGAGAGATAATGAACTGGTGCTATGAACTTGTGGAGATGCTTCTCTGAATGGTTTTAGAGGTTCTTAAAGTTCAGTTTCAGTACTATTTGCAAGTTCATCTATTTTATGTTGTATTTACATAATTTAATTATTATTGCAACATAGTTAGAGAGATGTATTGATCAGTTTATCCTATATGTACATATGTAATCTTCTGTTGTGTGAAGCTAAGCAGTTATGGAAGTAAAATTGCAGTTTACAAGAATGATCCAAGGTCTTTACAAATTTGAA